>NBIV01000014.1:0-535405 GCA_003194525.1 Gracilariopsis chorda | reverse complement strand
TTTGCTCACTAAACGCTAGTTAGAGGGCTCGAAATGGCGCTGGCCGGCGTAGCGGCCAGCGGCCCCACCCCCATGCAACCCAAATTAACTTACATATTTCCATCTCGTGGATTTCAAACTTCAAATTGTCAAAGTTTGGAGCCCAACTGTTCTCTCAGCCTCACTGGGTGGCACCCACACTCTTGAACACCAAACATAAAACCTCCCTTACCATCCTTACCATCCTTCTTCTCCTTATCCTCTCATTCCACGCCTCCTCTTCAACCGACTCTCACCTTCTATTCCTTCGTCGTCCTTCTCCTCCAACCTCTTCCTTACAGCCCCTCGACCGGGAGTAACAGGAGTGCCTTCCCCGACAACAGCTCTCCCTTCCGCATCACACACCTTCTTCTGCATTTCCTCGATTATGCACAGCCCTACCAACCAGTAAAAGTTGCTTCTCCAACACCAAAACCCGTCTACGCATCTCCTCGTTCTCCTTCCACAGTCTCCTCAGCTCCTCACCCACACCCGCCACAACCCCATCGACATGCATTTCCGCCCACACCCCAGCCTCCCTTGCCCTCCTACGCAGCTCAGCCACAGCACCCATAGGCACCCTTCCTCTGAAGAACTCAGCACCATCCCCCCATCTCCACCACAACCCTCTCGATACACTCATCCAAACGCTCCTTAAGCCCTCCGCCCACGCTCCTCACCAGTTTCTTCACATCGCGGGTAAAAACCGACTCATTCGCCCGCGCCCACCTCCTCCTCCTCCCCGTCCTCCTCGACTTCCCTCGCCCTCACTTCCCTCCCCCCATCCCTCCCATCATCGTCCCAACCCCAGCTCCCCGAACCCAACAACGTTCCTTCCCTTGCCCTCTTCACCATCACCCTTCCCTTCCTCCTCCTTCTTCGTCCTTGGAGGCGTCTCGGGGACCTCCCTCTTCTCCGCTTTATCCAACAACGCCAGTAGCTCCTCATCATTCACGTCTTCGCTAGACATGGCTACTTACACGCCCCACCACAACGGCGCTCCCGTTCCTAACCCAACCACCAAGCGAGCACTCCCCAGGTACTTATCCAACCGCATTTTTTCACTCGCCCGTTTTCGCGCCATTTCCCACCGAGTCGTGTCCCACCAATAATCTGAAACGAAAAATTTAGAACGACATTAGTTTAACACTTCCTTCAGTTTACAACTCTATCACACTAACTTAGGTATGTACAGGTAGAACTACGAACGTGGTCTAAAGAAATGGTTCAAAACGAGAACCAACAGGCCTACAGTGCTCTCCTAGATTCGCAACATACCTTCGAAAATGGTACTCCAAAGTCCATATCCACAGCCATACCCAAAAGAAGCAGCACGAAAAAGATAGTATTCTCCACTACAGGCGCGAGTCCCCTTACCTTGTGCAAAGAAGTATCGCTCAGGAACGTGAAAATCAAGTAGGTAAACACAACAGGGAACACCCTTCCGATATAGAGCCTCATAGTAGCCACACCATCTCTAAACCCAAGCACCTTATTCAAACCACCGTATACGGTCCTGCACACATCCAAAATCAGCCCAATACTACCTCTCTGCACATATGGGAGCTATCTCTCTCATTGTTAATGCTGTCCCTAGTCACAAAAAACATCGTTAGCCGTTCAACCACATACGACATACCCCCAAACATGAAACCACCAGTGAAAATGCAAGAGCACCAGTCCTAAGTTCCATTCCAATCGAAATTGGCGCTTCCAAGAAGTGATAGCCAACAAAAATACAAACATTCAACGGCAAAAGACCTGCCATCGTGAATCCAAGTAGTCTGTTTTCGAATCACAGAAATCCGTGCCATTCGCTGGCTGTCCCGCAAAGGTACGTATGCCAATGAACCAAAATGCCTTCTATGCAATGCAAACACCATATCGAAGATAAACAAATGCAAAACAGTCTCCAGAATTACCACAATCAACATCTTCGGAGACATTCGAACATCCCCTACCACATAATGCATCAAAAGCGGTTTCAATACCCCATAAAGAGCACCAATGGCTAATGAAAACAGAAACGCATATGCGCACCAAGCCCATGCTTTTCGCTTTTCCTCGCGTAGTCGGCATTTCTATGTCAGGCCTTCGCAGCGAAGGCGGATTTCCTGGGACAATGCTTCTTCGTCTTCGTAGAACTCTTTATTCCGGCCGAGAACCACGCTGCAATCTTGAAGCGTTCGCGTGATCAAGTTGTCGTGGCACCCCAGTCGCGTAAGATGCTCTCGTGATCACGTCTGCTCGGTTCAGGCGACGTGAGCATCTATACTTTTGAAATACATGGTATTGAAGACGTTTCCTGACAACCATTAAGTTCATTTAGGCGGCGCTGCAATGCACCTGTAATGATTTTGCATTGGTATTCGAAGTTTGTTTTTGGGGGTGGAGGTCCGTGGACCGGTGTGTCGTGGCGCTTCATCAGGCGCCTGATGAAGCGCCACGACACTCCGGTCCTGGGACCTCCACCACGTGGCGGCCAGCAGTTCCGAAAATCAAAAATTAGTTTAAAATTAGTGTCTGGAATGAACGGACATCTGCGGTACGACCTAGTAGGTCATGGGCGGAAGATGCATGGTTCATTTTACACTAATTTTTTGATTTTTCTGAACAGCTGGGTGGGGATAATGAGGTCGAAGAGGTGGTGGAGAGTGTGGCTGCTCCAAGAGCTACTACTGGTCTGCAGACAACGACATTGTCTCAGAGACTGACGTACAGCGTGAAGGAGACTGGTGTTCAACCTCCACCGTATCCGAAGACTTTAGATCAGTTGATGTCGTACGAGTACTGTGAGAGGCAGATGTCCCGCAGCTTCCGTCTTCACAACTGCAGTTTCCAAGACCTTGTCGAAGTCGACGACAACAAGTCCGGGGACAGCGAACTATCCATTGAAGGAAGGGTACAGTTCGTGCTTTCGGATCCCCCATATGGGACTCGTGCGGAGCGTAATCGGGAGAACAGTGGTCATGATGTTCTCACCGAGAAGACCATGGCCCGGGCAGGGAAAAGAATTTCAAAGTTGCTACGTCCCGGTGGGCATGTTATATTGTTCTGCTCGTGGGATCAGATACAGAAGTGGCGGGAGGTGCTGCGGAGTGTTACGTACACAGATGACTCTGGCACAACTCGTTTTTCTTTTGTCGTGGACGAACAACCCCTCCAGTTCGTACGATCCATGGGCAACTCGATGGGTAATCCGGGGAGGCGGAGCTGTCGGCTGTACCAGACGTCGGAGTATGCCGTACATGCAGTGCGCTCTGGGGTCCCGTATTCCCAACAGCACAGAATGGTGAACTATGAGAACTTTAATTTTATCCCTTCACGCTACCCGGCATATCACGCAATCATAGACCAGGTGCCGCCTATGTCTTATGGCGAAACTCTGCTATGGAATGTGACAAACTCGGAGAGAATCACTACGAGGAAAAAGGTGCGACCGGAACAGAAGTGTAGGGCATTGCTGAAGGAACTCATTTGCAGGTTTAGTCAGCCAGGAGACCTAGTGGTTGACCTCTTTGCGGGGACGTTCTCTACAGCGATGGCATGCATGGAACTGCCGAAGCACCGGATATTTGTAGGATGTGAAGACGATAAAGCTTGCTTTGAACACGCAAAGCATGCTGCTATTGTTCGTTTTGCTTCTATAATCCGGGAGGGAAACACCAATCTTGAGAAGAACCAAGAGCTCAGGAAGATGGCCCATACTGTTGTCATCGCATTTCCAATGGGCAGATTGAGGCATACCTTGTCATGGAAGGCAGTCAATGGCTTTTCTCCGTACCAGATGCTTCCCCCACACGTCGTCCAGTTCCTGTCGACGCTGTGGAGCAGTGAAGAGGTAGCCAAATTGGGTAAGAGCAGGACCTTCGATCAATGGCCTAGCGTGCTGCAGGGTAGGATGAATCTGGAGAACATGAACTCGCTGCTGGCAATGGAAGCTGTGCATTATGGACTACGAATCAGCAAGTCTACTATTCGCCACGATAACGCTGGTGTTGGAGTGTTTGCAACTCGTCGAATTGCTGTAGGGGAGGTAGTGTGCTACTTCTATGGGACACTCGTGTATCATGATCTGACGAACCGTAAAGAAGTGCACAAGACCTACGGGGACGGAGTTATGGGTGTGACGAAGGATCGCTTTCGAAAATATGCGGTGGAGGTGGATGTTCATGGGCATCAGTTCTCTGCACTACCTCATCGGAGAACACTGAACCATGGAAAACAAACCAACCCGATTCTTTGGGTTGTTCCAGCTCCGTTTTGTGTTGCAGGGTATATTAACGACCCTAAGTATATCGAAGGCGATAAGGACTTAGATGCTACGGTAGATGGCCTTGTGAAAAAGCGTGAGGCTAACGTGCGGATGAAACGTTCACCTGGCCTAGGGCTGAACCGTAGGAAACTAACAGACTACAGGCTTATCAAGCTGGAAGCCCTTGTTGAAATAGAGGAAGGGGACGAAATCTTTAGTGAATACGGAAATGTCTATGATTGGCATACTCAGACGCATCTGCGTATAGATGATGGAGCTATTGTAATTGACTAGCTTATATACTAAAGAAACCGAGTTTGTAAACCACATAGCTACTTTAGTGAAAAAGTCCTTGATGGGGGGGCGATATGTCAGGGGACCCATTCGGTTAACGAGTGGTAGGAACATCAGGGTAATTTTTTTCATGTTTTCAGAGAGGTGGAACTAATGCCAAAAACCCTTCGTGGCTTTTCGTGAGTTCTTCCTGCTCGGCACACGTCGTTTTAGGGCCGCGGTGTTTCCCCGCCACAAGCACGCGACATTATCTAACAGCTATGCCCGTGAAGGGGAAGAAGAGAGGCGCCGGGAGGGAAGGCGCGACGAATGCACCGAAAACGCGACGGAGGGGTGTGGAGGAACGAAGTCCGAGTGGCACGAAAGGACCTCAGGTAGGAGCTACCCGCGTTCCGAGGAGCGGTTTGTCCGGGAGAAAAGGAGGGACAGGGGGTTCAAACCCAAGTGGCGCATCGGATCGCACGATAAACGATAATTTGAGGCCCGAGCTCTCCCGAGAGGCGCGGTCTGGCAAGGAACCAAGGCGCGTGCAACGGATGAAGCGGAGATCCAACGAGGAAGCTGCGAAACACGACAGGAGCGGAGTGGAGGGAGATGGTGTTTCCGAGCAGGCACGCGCTGAAGGCTCAGGAGTGAGGAAGGTCTTGTCGTGTGGAAAGGAGGTGCAGGAGTGTCGTAACTCCAAGCGACGTGGAGCTCCCAGTGGTAATCAAGAGCGCGCGCAAGAAGAGGTGAATGTTTATTTGCCTGAGAGCGAAGGAGAGCGCGAAGATGAGATTACGAAGGGGAGGTGTACCGAAGGAAGTGCACGTGAGAAGCACGGGCGGTGTTCTAATGTATTTCATGAGAATGAGGCCACGAGAGATCAAGATGGAAATGGTGGCACTCCCATCCGATCGAGGAATATGGACATCGTCCCTGACGTAGAGAAAGAAAGCGGACGCAATCCGCTGCGTACACCGGAAGGAATGCGGGAGAGAAGGCGAAGAATTTCGGTATCATTTGACCGATCTTTCGAAATGGGATTGGAGGCGGAAGAGAATGTGAATAAGTCACCCCGTGATGAGCAAGTGGTGAGTACCGATGTTGTGAAGGACCTTGATGATGATGAGATCGGTGTGTTGTCTAGACCTACATTGGTTCAGAAGGTGAATTCGCTAAAGGGAGAACTTGGAAGCCTTAAGGAGGACCATACTACTTTAAAGATATCTTTGAAGCTGACACAGGAGGAACTGAAGAGGATGAGGGAAGAAATGATCGAGAAGAACATGCTGATTGACAGTTTGAGGGAAGGGATAAAGGTAAGGAGTGCGGAGAGAAGAAGAGCTGAAGGGGGAGACACTGATTTGACGAGGCGTAAAAAGTATGTGGTTGATGTGGACGAGAGCTTTTATGGATTTGCTAGGGTAGTGTATGATAGGATATTGTATTACGCAAAGTTGGAAGTGTCGGAGCTTTGTTTTACTACGGATCGAATGGAGAGGAACTGGACGAACCGGTGTGAGATCTTAGGGAAAGGGACGGAGTCGAGTGTATTCGTAGTGGGAGGGAACGAAATTGTTCCTCGGTGTCCCTTTGAGATCGTATCGGAGATGAGGGCGTATACACCGAGTTTGCGAGGAGGAAGCAATGAACTTTTGAAGTATTTGATTGGTGTTGAGATTGAAGGGCATAGATGGGAGTCGATTCGACAAGCGGGTAAGAAGATTCAGTGTATGCAGGACGTAGCTCGGGACAGGTGTTTGAGGCAGCGTATGAAGCAAACGTTGAGCGATGTGATTGGGGTTCGGAAGCGGGCGGCACGGGAAAAGTTGTTTTCGCTACTTGGGTATGACTTGATAGCAAGACGTGTGAGACCTCAGGAGGGGACGGAGCTTGATGTGGAATTGAAGAAGCAGTTAGAGGAAGCGAGAAGCAAGTTAATGGGAAAGGAGGTAGAGAAGAGCCGAATCTTATGTGCATGGAGAATGAGTGCGATTGACGATCTTACATATTCTGGATTTCAAGTTGCTCGAAGGTTAAGGGACTTTGGTGGGGAGGACATGTACTTTAAGAACGGAGCTGCGGTAGAAGTGCTGGCAGAGTTTATGGGATATGAGGTGGTACCGGGAGGCGAAGGGAAGACAGATTATGTGGATGGAACTGTGATGCATTTGGCACGCTTGGATGCTTGGATCGGATGTGTTTTGACTGCGTTGGACACGAATGTGGGCCGTGGAGGAAAACGGCAGTTATTGTTTTCAAAGTTGTTTGGTGAGTATCTCCCGCTTGCTCTGGAGAACATAATTGGGGTGGCATGGGAGAGAGTGAGGGAACGGCACCATGAGGAATTGGAGAATGTTTGGATGTCTTGGAGTAGTGAGATTTGAAGAGGACGTGGGCATGTTCGAATATGCCTGCGTCGTTGAAGTGCAGACCTCCGTATCTACGTATGTCGTCGACGATGTGATCGAGGAGATGGAACTTGAGGGTACCGAGGTGCGAAGAGTGGTAGGGTCCGAGGACGGTGGTGGCTGTGAGTTTGAAGGATCTGATCTGTCGTTCGAGTGATTTGAGAGAGTCTTCGGTCCATTCGGAAGTGGAGTTGTATCGCATGGCGTAGAGAACGAGATCTGTGTACTTGGTGAAGACGGAAGTGATTGGGGAGGAGTCGATTTCGTTGCAGCATCTGTCGAAGAATGCTCCGATGAAGGGGAATACCATGTCGAGTGCGCGGTAATCTTTTGCTTCGAGCATTCCACGGAGTCCTTCTGTGGTGAAGAAGCCGTTAAGAGCTTGAGCGTTGTCGGAGGTGGAGAAGTCTATGTGGAGTCCAGTTGCAGGGGAATCTTTTTCGATGGCCGCAAGAATGGAGTTGGAGTGTTTGAGGATGGAGGTGCGGATGGATTGGAAGGATCTCTTGGATTTGCTGGGACCGACAATGGAGAAGAGGGAATCGGATCGGAGACGTTCGATTGCGGTGGCTTTGATGAGTTTAGAGACGCCGAGGTGGAAGTTATGCAGTGGCTCGAAGGCGAAGATGTTGTAAGAAGAGAGAAGCGGAGTGATGTTGAAGATGGGGTATGATTCGAAGAGAGAAGTGTACTTTGCGAGGGAGAGAGAATGAAGTGCTGTTGCTGCCTCTTCTTTTTTGGTGCGTGCCACTTTTGGTTTCCGGGCGAGTTGCGCTTCCTCGGATTCGCGGAGAAGGCAGGTGTGCTGTCTGCGATTGGTTCGAGTTTGGAGTTGTGTGCGGAAGGGGATGGGATCTGTATTGAGGAAGAGGTGTTCCCGAGGGACGGTGCATCTCGGGCAAGGGTGCTGCGGCCGTGTTCCGTGGGAGATGGCGAGGATGTCCTTTGCTTCGGGGATGTCTGCGCAATAGCTGGCGAGGATGGGGTGGCAGTGGCGGAGGACACCGTGAGCGTCACGGAAGGAGAATCCTGGGAGCGCAGAGGTGAGGAGTGGGTTGAGGATGGTAGAGATGGCGCGCTGAATGAGGTTCATTTTGGTCTCGCGTGGGATGTTGGAGGATGATTTCGGGACGTAGTCGCCGCCGTCGTCGAAGGCGGTAAACGGGGAGAAGGAGGTTGGAAGGTATCCGAGGAGTGTGAGATTTTCGGATATACACTTTCGGCGGAGGGCATCGGAGAAGTTGAGAAACGTGACGTGGAGGGGGTAGGAATTGACGGAGGAGCTTTTCAGGGAGGTTGCGGACTTGTCCGAGTAGAGCTGGACGAGGCCGATGAATGATTCGATACCGGTTTCCTGGGGGGTGTGCCAGACGATGTCATCGACGGGGGACTGCATAATTTCCTGTTTGATGGCTGGGACGACTTTCTTTCCGAGGGCTGCAGCCATGGGATGTGCGAAAGCCGGGTGACCAGAAGACGAAGAAGATGAGAAAGATTGAGATACCGGCTGGAAGAAGGTGTTGTTGAGGTGTGCGAGTGCGAGTTGTTGCTTGAGGACGTCGATGGCACGTTTCTGGAAGAGGGTTGCGGAGAAGGTGTTGCGCTTGTCTGTGATGGTGGAAGGGATGAAGCCGTTGGAGCTGATGCGTTGCTTGAAGAGGTCCTCTTGCAGTGCGAGGCACTGCCTGGCGGAGGAGATGGAGGTCTGGAAGGAGGACTTGGAGAAGTCTGGATGGTTGAGGATGGAGATGAGCTCGTCTGCTTTGCGGGTGCTGACGGAGGATGCGATGGAGGAGATGTAGAGGACGAGTTGTTCGAGATGAGGGTTGTCGGCGAGAGGGGAAGGGGAACGAGAAGGGGGCGGGAGAAGGGGGTTTGAGGAGGAGACGGAGCCGATGGCGTGACTTGCGATATGGTAAGCGTCTTGGGTTTGAAGAGAGAGGGAAGCCTGTTGAAGTTCATATGGATCATCATCGGCGAGGGGGACGTTGTCGGAAGGACGGTGAGAGGGAAGGGGAGGAGAATTGATGGAGAGGTTGGGAACGGATTTTCGCTTCTTGGTCCTGGGAGGGAACTGAACTGGAGCGGTGGCTGTGGAGGAGGAACGCTTGTTGGCGGTGAGGCGATGGGGGCACCTGCGTTGGTGACTCTGAAGAGAGTATGTGGTGCGGCCGTGGAAGGAGCAGCGAGGGTAGCAACAGGGGAACATGGTGCGGGAAGGAGAGTTGAAGGATTGGAAGGAGAAAGGGGAGCAAAGGGGTTGGAGAGCGAAATGCGGGAGCGTAATTATTATGGCGCACGGGGATGAAGTGGAGCAGGTGATGCCGAGCGTTTTGCGCTGGCTCGTGGACTGGTGCATGCTATGCAAGGCCGCAGACACTGACAACGAGTGAAGGATAGCGAGGGCTATCATGTTTTGTAAACTCTAATGTATTTCCTATATATGTATTTATCTGAGCATCCTATCCTTCTATTTGAAGGGGCAGTTCCGGTGGTCCGGTCAGATTTTCAATCTCACGTTCACATGTGAAGGTATGTAGTAGTGGAGTCTGGACTCCACTTCGCGGAGTCCGGACTCGGTTTTTGGTCCGAAATAACTTGGAAATGTGAAGTGCTTTACTAGTTTATACTTTCAAAAAACTAGCAGTGTTGAATGTGTGAAAATATTTTGATGGAAATTGATTCATTCAAAAGTGGGTTTTAAGAGTCGATATCCGTCCATTTCAATTCTTTCCCTTTTGATTGTCAAACTAGCATTCCGAAAACACCGACGAAGGAATAGTCGTCCGGAAATATCAAGGTGCCCATGAAGCCCAAATCGAGGTGAGGTTTGGTGCCGGACCGTTACCAGAAGACAGTCGAGGCAGACCTCTTGCAATGAGAGCTTTCGTCGTAGAGCCAAGTGGACTGTTCAGGTCGGAAGCCCCAGTTGCCCAGCTGGTAGGCGGAAGAGAATCCCATCGCAAGTCAACCGGAGATCTTCGACGTCAAGTTGTCAAGTACAAGCGTTTGAAGCCTCATTCAATGGAAGCTGAGAAAGGAGCTTTTCCACTGCTCTACCTTTACGGTGAGATTCATGCCCCATATGATACAGCAACATATATTTCATCGAAGGATGTGAACATCCGAGACGAAAGGAGCCTAACATGGGCAGAAAACTCTCAGCGAAGACTGTACACCGATAATGTGCTGCTGAACTCTGGTACTCTTCTTCAGTAATGGTTTCTTCGTACTAGCACAAACATTGACGACTTGAGACTTCGTTACTTGGAAACAGAACAGATGAGAATAATTGAAGAACGGGAGCTGCAGGCTGGAAATCATACCGAAACAGATGAACCTGGCCCTCCCGGTAAACTATTCCTTCCCGGTAATCACAAAACCTCTCCGGCGTACTGGAGACAAAAACGACTGGGTGTGCAAGCAATGGTCACTCGACTGGGCTCCCCTACGCTTTTCGTTACAATCACAATGAACGTATGGCGGGAAGAGATGAAAAGGCTTAGTATGGACAACGAAAACACCGGAGCATTTTCTCCAGAAAGAGAGAGAAGCCGTTCTTTTGATAGGCCAGATCTTATTGGAAGAGTGTACAACCAGTATGTACATTCAATCATGAAGGATCTACAGAATAATTCAGAAGAACTCTTTGGCTTGAAAGGAATTGAGATTGCCGCCAAACTTGAGTTCCAGGAGAGAAATACTCCACATCATCACATTCTTCTTTGGTTGGAGGGGGGGCGTGGTTGAAGATCTTGAGATCATTGAAACTTTTATTTAAAGCCGAACTCCCTCGGGGTGACTGGACTGAGGACCAGGGACCAGGAACTCTGAAAACTGGTGAAGAAATTCAATATGCACAGACCATCTCCATATTGCGGTGGTCGTACCTCTGACGGGAGGTGCAGATATGGGTATGATCGACAAGAAATTGTGGCTGAAACAACGATAAATGAGTACACAAACCGAGTGAACTACTGAAGAAGAAGGAAAGAAGATTTGAAAGTGGTTCCGTACAATCCAGATCTCACAATGACGTACAAGGCTCACATCTATTTCGAACGAACCCAAGGGGGCTGTGCTGTAGCATACCCGATGAAGTATGCTTCCAAGGGTGCTAAAGAGCAGGATTTGGATGTATCAAGTCGAACGGAAAGCCAATCCAGTGCACAGAGCTACATGCTTCAAAATGAGATCAGGGCGTACATGAGATCGAGAGTGTTGGGAGGGGTTGAAGCTGCATGGAACCTCGTTGAGTTCAGGCATGTTCGCATCAAACGAACTGTACAGGCACTTCACACACTCTCCGTAGAGAACGACAGGTTTTGGTTCGAAACGTAAGACTGCCTAGACGTCTGAAGTCTTCTTTGCTGGAAATATATTTCAAAGGACCCTCCCGTACATGCACTTGGACTACATGACATACTACCTGACTGTACGTGTATATGGTAAGCCAACCAGCTCTGTACCAGAGTCTGAATCCACTCGGGATGGAGGAAATCTACGATTGTACGTCGTTCAACGATCAGAAAATGATCGAACTTTGACTCAAATTAGATTTGCTTCTCCCGCAAATCCCGAACTCTTCGCTCTTCGAATATTCCTTATGAAATCTGCATTTAGCTCCTTTGATGATCCGAAACGTGTTGGGAGCAAATCCTACTCAATTTATAGAGAAGCGGCAGTAGCCCGTGGACTACATACCCACGGTGACGAGTACAAAACTGCTTTTGATGAGGCAGTAAGATACCATTGTACTCCTGCTGAGCTGCGTTACTTGGTCGCCACTTCTTTTCAACAAGGGGTAAATCCTAAAACTGTGATTGAAAATCACGAACGAGCTCAAACTGCAGATATAACCGAAGGAAACAGAGCAAGAAGGATAGAAGAACTACTTCAAAGAATCATTGAAATTTCGGACAGACATGGCAGTCGGCTTTTCAGAAATGATCCCTTCTTTCATCATACTGTATTACAACTTCATCTCAGAGAGAACGAACTGTCATTAGCAGAGAAACAAGCTGAAGTACGTCGCAGCTCTTCTTCGAGGTCCAGATGAAGGTTAAAAGAGCGATATGATGATCTAAAAGAAGGCCAAAAGCAAGTTTTTGACAAAAAAACGAAAGAAATACAATACCGAGAGAGAATGAGAGAGTCTGAAAGACGCAAAACACACGGAAGCGTTTTCTTCTTACAAGGACGAGCGAGGACAGGGAAAACATATCTCCTATCTCTGCTGAGAGATATTGTTGAGCACGAAGGCCTATTGGTGCAGATGACTGCCACGACAGGTATTGCTGCTGCTCTATATGAAGGCGGAAGAACTTTGCATAGTTTGCTTGGATTGGGAGTTGATGAAAACAAAAGATTGGCAGAGTAGAGAGCTGCGGACACTTTCCAAGTACAGACCACGATCAAAGAGAGCAGAACCAATACGAAAGACTGTCTTGCTGCTAATTGATGAAGCTTCAATGTGCCCAAAAATGCTCTTCGGGAATGTGAACACCGTACTGAAGGACTTAAGAAACTCTACGAAAGACTTTGGAGGCATGGTCGTAGTTATGTAAGGCGACTATATGTAACTTCTTCCAGTGATTCCAAGAACAAGAACAGTATCCGAAAGGGATGGAACAATTCGTGTTATTCCAGTGAGTCTTTTACTGGAGCTTCCATGGTACTCTTGCGAGCTTTAGGACAGAATAGTCAAAGTTTTTCGCCTTACAGAACAGGTTCGTCAACAAGATGATCCAGTTTTTGCAGAAGGTTTGCTCAGTTTTGGTCGTGGGACGTTTCTAGCATCTGCAAGGCTTCCACTCATGTATACGTCAGATGTACACGAAGCATAAAAGTTGCTTTGGAAATGGTTTAAATCATGGAAGAAAGAAGATGTCAAGCTCAAACGATTGATTGTTGCGCCAACAAACCAACTAGTGGAGGAACATAACCAGAACGCATTGTAGTATTTCTTAGGAAGGATGTTTAACTTGAAGTCTGCAACGACGATCGTTCCCAACCGAGGGCAAACCGGTGAAAATTTTCACACAAGTAGTATCATTGTAGCTGAAATGACGTATAATTAAGCTCCAAATGGAGTGCTGCACGACCATTTGAAATTGAAATTGGGTGTTACTTTTTTGGTGATTCGAAATGTACTTTGTCCTCACTTGCTGAAAGAAAGGGTATTAAACGTTACCAGCATTTCTCGCAGAGAGATTAGACTTTCTGGCATTGATGAACATTATAAAATTCAGCAAAGATTTTTACTGCACCGCATTGACTTTTTTTTCGAGTTTGCAGATGTGAAAATCAAACGTCAACATTTTCCCATAAGATTGGCATTTGCAGCAACTATGCATAAAGAGCAAGAACAAACGCTGAAAAAAATGATAATGGACATTGAAGAAACGTTTTTTCACCCGGTCAGGTCTATATTGGACTTTAGCGTGTCAGAACATCTGATGATGTGTTTTTGATGCATAGTGAAGACGAGACGCCCCAAAATGCGCAGGATTTTCATCCAATGCCGGTGAGCATCAAAAATGCTGTTCTACAAGAAGCTGTCGACTTTGTAGAGGGGCGTCATTAGTTTGATATAGTTTTGTTTATGCGTAAACCAAAATTTGTGCGGATATATTATGCAAACTTTTGGCCGCGGCGCGAAGCGCGGCCGAAGGCCGCTCTTCCTTGTTCTTTCGCTAATGGTCTCGTTTGAAAGCTAACAGAACGTGGATTATATCCATGTAGATAACTGAAAAAGTCAAAAAGGTGCCATTCCGAATAATTGATATGGAATGTTGCACAATTTTATTCTCGACCTCTTCAAAATATACATCCCAAAGTCAAGAATTCCAAATAACTTCTACATGGGCACCAACGGTACCCTTCTCAAGGGCTTATCTCACTGCAACAGTTCGTTGTCTTTGGACACTATTTGCCGCAGTGATCGAGGTGCAGTAGAGATGATGTCTACCGTCAGGAAGCCTGTGCCATGTTTCCTGCTCTCTTTGCACATCTATCATGGTCATTTCGTTCGTTTCATGTCTACCTATTCGTCGCAAATGTTTTGTATCTTATGCTTGCTTACCAGCAAACAGACATTCCTTGCTTCCTCCCAATGCTCGCACCAACAGCTTGCATTGGGCTTCTATTGATGGGGCTTATCGAGCCTTTTACTACGGAAAAGAGTATAAACTTCCCAAGTACCTCCGGGATAAGAGCGGCGGTGGCAATGATATCCCTACGAACAATATGCATAAGCATTCAGGTGATGACGGGGATGGTCATTGGTCCTATTCTCCTGCTCTGTTCACAGCCACCAATCCGCGGGCGAAGATGCGCAATAGGTATTCCGAACGCGAAGGATCTAGTGTACCAGAAGTTTTCACACGCCTTCTGAAAGAAATCCGTGTGTGTCAAGCTTTGCTAGCAATCAATGTAGCTGTTTTTTGCCTACAACTATTGGGCGGATCGGCAATTCTGATGGCCGGTGCGAAAGTGAATGGTGCCATTGCGTGTGGACAATACTATCGTCTTTTTTCCCCGATGTTCTTACACGCCAGTTTAACCCATCTAGCCGTCAACTCGTTCTCCTTGAATTCAACTGGACCTTCTGTAGAATCATGGTTTGGAAAACGGCGCTTCTTGTTTCTCTACTTGGTTTCAGGTGTCTGCGGAAATGTGCTATCATTCATGTGCACACCGACACCATCAGTTGGAGCATCAGGTGCCATTTTTGGTTTGGTCGGGGCATCAGCTGTCATCCTTGCCCGCCACAAAGAGCTGTTGGGCCCACGCGCGCGAAAAGGACTTCAGTCTTTGGCTTACATTGTGATCATGAACTTTGGCATGGGTCTGTCTCCAGGTTCAAGAATAGATAATTTCGGGCATCTCGGAGGTTTCCTGGGAGGAATTGCGTATTCCTATCTTTTTGGTCCAAGGTTAGTCGCTAGGAGATTGCGATCAGGGCGCACAGTAATTCGTGATGAGCCTGTTTTGTCTCTTGTCATACGCGATGTAAGAAGTCGAATTTATCTTATCCGCCGGTTGCTACAGAGGAACTGAGTTTGTTCTATGTTGTAGTGTGTCAGAAGTCCGAAGCAGGGCAGTATCCGTGGAAGGCGCTGTTGTCGGATGAATCTGTAAAGGAGCTACAGCCGTTTGAAGCGACGAGATAGCTATACCGGCCCTGTGTGCTGCGACTAGGCCAGCAGCCTCAGCGTAACTTCTAGCATGAACGACCCTTGATTCATCAATACCTACACTTGATGCTATGACGTCGAGTGTTGTGACATTTTCGTCCACTGCAATCACCATTACGTCGGCTCTACCAGCTAGACTCAGCACTGCAGGGCTACCAAAGGCATTTGCCGGTATGACGAGGACGTCAACATTCGCAGCCGTAATAACCGAAGGGTCTACGTCCGTCCGATTGTTGGAAATCAGATGAGGTGCTCGAGAAAGCCCGACAAGCACGCAGGACAAAAATGTATAGCCAAGCTCTTCCGCTGCTGCCTTCGGTGAAACGCTACCATCTGCTGGCAGCGGTTGAAGTGATGGAGAATGCGCGCAGGGTACGTGGAATTCTCGAGTTACAAGATGGCTGATCACTGCTTCTGCACCAGCAATCGCATCAATTGCGTTTCCAGATCGGTAGTTTGCGAGTTGTACTTGGTCTTCCTCAGGAAATTGGGACACAACTGCTATAGCCTGACAGCTATGCTTTACAAGGTGCTGAACTGAATGCAGCAAAGCCTGTGGATCAGCGATAGTTCCCCATGAAGCGCCTCCTTTCGATGACGCTAGTTCGACAACTAATGGTTTCGGCGTTGTCGTGCAGTGCGTGATATTCAAGCCTAATGTAGCACGAGCTGCATCTGCGGCCTGTCTATGGCGAAGGATGGCCTCTTCGGGCATTCCTGAATCAAGTACTATTCCGAGACGATTTGATGTAGATGGCACTGGGCTGAGACCCATTTTACCACAAGCAAATCGATCAAGAGCGTATCCTTCCACGTATAACGCATTGGGGATTGGCCAATACATTAGTGCCCCGTTCAGAACATTCGGGTGAGTAATGAGCGTGTCAGTGACTTGTGAGAGAAGTCTTGCAGCCGGAAGTGAATCCCCAGCGTACCCGCCGATGGCAGCCCCAACACCTGTGGGGACTATGAGCACTGTTGTGTGCTGCGAAGACATAACCAATGCATCTCGACTTCGGACAGAAAGGCGACGCGGGCACCGATGCAGCGCTTGAACATCAGTGGCTCGCTTCAACTGCGAGTTTGTGAAGCTTGGGAATGTGAGAAATGAACACGAGTGGAGTAGGCCGGGGCTTCTCTGGGAAAACATAGCGATAACACTGGATTCTATGGAGGGCATAGTTCTGTCAGTCTAGTGGGGTGAGGGAGCAGACGTGCAGTTCCGGGTACTTCTGATGACGCTTCTGAAGACTTCCGCTGTTTTGTGTACGTAAAAAACAACCTGTTTTCAGGAATACATTACAATATCTACGGACGGTACGTTTGTACTTACGCCGACCTGTAGACTGCAATGGTGGTGATGCGGTTTAGACTGCAAACCTCAGCGATGACGGAAGGAGAGAAGGCCCGAGATCAGCAATCCTGAAATTCAGTACCCTTGTGCAATAGGATAATTACAAAATAAAAAGGTTCCTTGGATCAGCAAAAAGGGAAAGATCGTAGGGATTCGGACTTCGAAGGTTTTAGCTTCTGGTTCGTCTCTCTTTGTTCAGTTGTCCCGTTTCCCTTGACGATTTCAGCTTCACTACACAAATGAGAGCAGTATCAACTTTGGTGTTTCAAAATGTGGTCTGGCTTCGTACACATTACATGGCCAGTGGCATTCGCGCCACTTCCTCGCATCGACATGTGCCTAGACTCTTTCCCAAGAGATCCATTACAATGTGCTCTTCGACGAGCCCTCAAAGTGATGAAACGAAATCTACCCCCAGAAGTCCAAGTGAGCTCCCGAAAGGGCAGATTTCCGAAGAATTGTTATCAAGGTTCGAAGAAACCTTGGACAACATACAGGATGACATAGATTCTCGCTTAAAGCCCGGTTTGTCGCGACAGAGAGCGGCTCATGATGAGTATCTAAATCGCTTGGAAAGTCTAGTTTCTCTACCGCCAGAGCTTACGGTTGCAGCCCCGAAGAACAGATGCTACGGTTGCGGAGTGACTTTGCAGTCGGATTCGTCTCATCGGCCTGGTTTCCTTCCCCCAAGTGTGCAATCCAAAAGGCGCCTCCAAGAAGCCTTTCCAGGCACCGAAATTAGAACTTCCGACGTGCAAGACGTACCGACAGCAGAACCAGAGTTGGTAGCAGACACTCAAAGTCGAGCCGTGTGCCAGCGATGTTATCGCCTAACTCATTATGGTATGATCGATCCTTCCTTACGTGTTCCGGCCACTGCTACGTCGGATGATACTCAGGTGTCTTCAGAATTATCCCCAGACAAGTTTCGTCGGAATCTGGAGCGCCTACAAAAGATCAACTGTGTCATCATTTATCTTGTTGATATATTCGACTTCCACGGTACCTTCATTCCCTCTCTTCGAGATATTGTTGGTTCTAAGAACCCTATTCTGCTCGCTGTCAATAAGACGGATCTATTACCATCAGATATGAAGGACAATCGTGTCGAAACATGGATACGGCATGAATGTGCGGGCATGGGCCTATTCAACATCGGTGGTGTCCATCTTATTTCGTCTGTAAAAGGTCGAAACGTCAAGCTTTTGCTAGCCGATGCAGTGCGTATAGCGAAAAAACGCCATTCCGACATTTATGTCATTGGTGCAGCAAACGTGGGCAAGTCTACGTTCATTAATCAGCTCGTCCGCATGCTAAACCGCAAAGAAGGACATTCAAGGTCGAAGAAGGCGGTAAAAAGGCCGAAAACTAGCGAGGCCCTTACTACCAGTGTGATTCCTGGCACGACTCTAGACGTGATCAAGATCCCTCTCGGTTCCTCGGTTAATTTGTATGACACTCCCGGTCTAATGATGCCTCATCAGCTGACTAACTATCTCGATGCTGCTGATCTCCGTGCCGTTCTTCCATCCAAGACTGTTGAGAGGGTGTCTTTCCGGCTCGGCGAAGGTAAAGCTCTGTTCATCGGGGGCCTAGCCAGGATAGAGGTTCTGTCTGGAAAGCCATTCTTTTTCACATCGTTTTTCTCACCCGAAGTTAAAGTGCATCCCGGAAAGTTGGAAGACTCAGCAGAATTTACGGAGAGACATATTGGCGGACTGCTGAGACCTCCCTCTTCACCGGAGGCGTTTGAACGGCTTGGCGAGTGGACAGGGAAGTCTTTAACGGCAGAAGGCGAGGGTTGGAAGAGATCATGCTTAGACATCGTGTTTTCTGGACTTGGGTGGGTGGCATTAACTGGCTCAGGAAGCATACAATTAAGAGTGTGTGTTCCGCGTGGAGTTGGTGTCTTTACGAGAGAGGCTTTGATGCCGTTTGAAACGCACAAGGGCGTGAGTACATACACGGGTTCAGTCGCAGTCAACAAGAAGGAGCTCCGGAAAAAGAAAAAGCGCTACTAAGTTCAGAAAGCTAGTCTTGTTGACGATGCGGTTGAGCTACGAGAAGAGAATATATGCTAATGCATATGAACCATGTGCGGTAACATATTGTAGAGTTTCTGGTAACGAGTACGGTGCAAGTGCCGCGCAGTTTGTGAAACAGGTGCAAATGAAGTGGTCAAATACAACAGGGATTACAAGGATGCGATTACGTCTTTCAGTGGTTCGAGCTCTTTCGGTGGGAGAAGACTGAAGAGCTGGCCGAAGTACATGAAATGGCGGAAGCATGTGCTCAGATGAGGTTCTGCGCGGCATTCAACTATTTCATCGAGGTGAGCATGGAAGATGTGGGCGTACACGCGGAAGAGTCGTCGCATGATAGTCTTGACGATTGGGCGAAAGTTCTCGGGATACTTCGATTCCTCCATAGTGGGGAAGAGGTCCTCATCGGATAGTTTCTTGTCTACCCAGTCCATCAGTAAATCGATGTAGCGCGGGGCCGAAACTTTGATTGCGTTCTTGTAACGGTCGGTGTCCGACCACAGATATTCGTACTTGGGTGAAGCACACATAACTGGACATGATTCCGGGGTGCATTTGTCACACATACTGCCGTATATAAGATTAATTTGGTTGAAAAGGTCGACAACGTTAACACTTATCCAATCATTGACATCGTAGCCCTCCGGTACTTTGACAGCCTCTCTCAGGTTCCCTGTGTCGAGGGATGCTTTGAGAACCTCATGTGCCAGTTTATGTACTTCGTATCGAGCGTTAGAAGCTTCGGTTCGTCGACGCGGTTTGAAAGTCTTGTTCCTGTCAAACACGGAGAACATAATCAGTTGTAGAAAGGCTGGACTGGCACTTCCTCCTGGTCTGTGAAGCGGGTATTATGCCAATGCCAAGGATGGAATGGGGTGCAGAGAAGTTACTGAATAAGATTCGCGCTATTATCGAAAATGGAAAGACGGGGAGGTCAAGGGTACCGTCGCACGAGAGAGACGCTTGAAGCTATGCTAGAAACAAAGAACGAAATCTGGGCGCTTGAAACAATGAAGATGATGCACACAACAGTGAAAGCGAACTGGCGCATGACTCTGGAGCGTGGCGCCTAAAAGGATTCGCTAACGCATTACTGTACACGTGCACTGAAATCTGAGCTGCTTTTCAAGATTTGAGCAAATCTGCACACGCAGTGACGAGAATTCGCATCGGTTGTCGACTGTCCCTTTCACACAGCAGCACATCACTGTGTCTATTCAGAAGAGCATTTCCGCCCGCTTTCGAGGTAAGAACTTTGGTTTGAGACGTTGGTGGTCCGCCTTGGCTGTTCCTCGCGTCTTCCTGGTGTGTCATGCGTGACGTAATCCTTTCTGGGACGGCAGGCTTCTTGTTTGCCTGCGTCGGCGGCTTTTCGGTTCACAGATCAGTGTGGAAAAGCGCAGATGAACAAGCGAAGAGACTGGACGCGATCGTGGGGAACACCCAGATTCCGATATCAACTCGCGGAGTAGGCAGCCTGTAAGTTCCATCTCCTTCTTATTGCTATGCGTTCGTTGCATTCTGTGCTTCACCATCATGCGTTCTGTGTTTCAGCATCACAGGTCATACGCAGCGTTCCAAACTTTTTGGAGCTCAAAGCCGCTAACCGTTCGCGTGTATAATACCTCCTTCATGCAAACTTACATAATCCAATTTGTAGACGGAGTCGTTTGAGAGCTTCATAGCGCGAAGGTTCTGTCAATGGTGGAATAATGGAGTGGATAACGTCCATCGTCGCTTACTCAACTTCCCACAAACTGTCGGCAGAATTGTCACTGACGTTAGAGCACGTGCACCAAAGCCGGCGGAGTCTCCGGATTCATCACAGTAGCACACCAAGGCGATGAGCCGTTAAGCGTTTGGGCTTCGACTTGTGGTGCTACTTCTATCTCAATCGCAGTTCGCTGATCGCCTGCTATGAATATTGCGATCGAAACTGCCATCGAAGCTCACCGCTAGCTTACCATAATACCAGTGCGCTCAAATTCACTTCATCCACGTCGGCTCATAGTAATATATCATTGCACAGTGTGTTGCGTTTTAACAGTCGGCGTTTGGTGACTTCATCGCATCTAGTCCATATCTTTCGGAGTTTGCGTAAGGACTGAATAGTTGACAATCACTCAGCTATTAAAATTCACAATGAGCCTTGGCACCTGTTTCTCGGAGCGAGCATTAGAAACGTTTTTCTTTGTCTTGTATCATGAGGGGAATGGCTTGAACCCCACCTTGAGACGGGTCGCTGTTTTTTCCTTGCGTAGGCACGAGATGCCTATTTCGACGTCGTCGCAGAAATTCTTGCCAGAAGAACATCCCTCTTCTTGAGACCGGTAGATAACACCTTTTTCGGCTACTGACGGATAATATCAGCTACATCTTTCCTGTTCTTTCACAAAAAAAGGCGGAAGCTCTAACCTCTTACACGCCTTTCGTGTCGAACAACGGAGTCTAGTTTGTTTGTGGATGAAATGCTTTCTCCCTAACTACCGAGCCAGGATCTGTTTTTCGGAGGACTGGAGCAGCACAGGGCGGACAGATTATTTCTGTGTTTTGGAGTGCTCTCCATATTAAAAGATAATGCTTGTGCTGTAATACATCATGATTTATGTTTATCTGAATACGATCACTCTGAACATCATTATCATAGTATTGGCTTGCTTCTGTTCCGGTCTTTTCTGATTGTGAGCAATAGCACTATCCCCTGGGGCATCCCTCACACCTTTCAATTGAGTTCACGCAGCGCTCTTTCTACCAGAATCAGCTTCTTGTAGTGTCATACGTCACAGAACTCTCTGCTTTTTGAATTACTCTATCACCAAGTCGGTTTCTCTCTCTCTCTCTCATTTACAGGCACACTAGTCTAATTCCTACGTAGTGTAGACCGCTTCATGTGGAAGAAGCGTTCTCTCGCTAGGAAGACCAGCATACTTTCAGGCCACTTCTTGATGATATCGTTAACCGTCATTCCTTGCCTTTCTCGCAAACTCGGCAGGCAGATACGACGAGACCTCGTTCTCAGTGGACATCTGAGAACAAAGTGGTCCACGTCGTTAAGCACTCCTGGTCGACAGGCGCACACGATTCTTCGGTTTACTCGTGGAGATCTGTCTCAAACAAGGACTAGATTTCTTGGGTTTGGAAAGGATGCGCCCATGTAAGGGTTATATGAATATCATTCAGTATTTTATAAATTTCGGTTCCGAACCGGATGAAACGAATCTTCGCCAGCATCACAGTGTGTTCGAGACGGGCCCTGATGTGGAGCGAAACGGCTCTGAAGTTTGATTAGAGATCATAGGGGTGAGAGAAACATACTTCGATACCAAAGAGTACTGCAAGAAGATCGCCCGAAATAACACAGAGTTTGCAAAGACTGAAACGTCTAACGACGTCCCCATGAACTATGCTTGAGTTTCAACGGATCGTGTTCTTGCAAGGGCTGTTTACCTTCGTCATCGTGCCCGCTATAGCGATTTTCTTGGGCTTTGTCGCCCCAAGTAATCTGGTGACTGTTAAACTTACACATTCGTTTTTCCATACTGCTAACATTATCCAGCTTCATAGGAGTCCAACGTACTTTCCGAGCCCGCCCTACACATTGTTTTCGACTAGAGTCGTTTTGCCATCTAGAACGATCAAACCTTCATACATTTTGATCACCTCCGAGGGTAAAATACACGATCTTTGCCCGTCCCTGGCAAGAACACCTTCTGAATGGCGAAAGGTTGTCATTGATGTTTCGCCGCTCGTCGTTATGCCGGGATTAATTGATCCTCATGTACATGTTAACGCACCAGGAAGGGAAGAGTGGGAAGGGTTTGAGCATGCAACAAGAGCAGCTGCAGCAGGGGGAACGACGACTATTTTGGACATGCCGCTGAACAACGTTCCGTCCACCATAGATGCAGAATCCCTCCAAAAGAAGATCAGAGCTTGGGCACATTCGGATTCTGTTGTGGATGTAGGGCTGATTGGGGGTATAGTACACGGGAACAAAGAAAGCGTTGGGGATTTAATTGATGGCGGTGTACTTGCTTTGAAATCCTTTATGATCGATTCACAGTCCGCACACTTTCCACATGTAAACGCAGCTGACCTTAAGGATGCCGTCGTGGAACTCAATCGAATATTTTCGAACTCAAACTACGTTGGAAGGGAAGTGCCCTACATCCTCCACGCAGAACTTGATGACTTCGGTCCAGATACTGGGTCCCGAGCGACAACTCAAGGCACATATGACCACACAAGCTATGACGATTACGAAAAATCGAGGCCACATTCGTGGGAAACCAACGCTGTCGAGCTCGCGGCCAATATTGCGAACAACACACGGGTGCACATTCACATAGCGCATGTGTCTTCTCATAGAGCGGCTCAACGAATCTTCGAGCTCAGAAGCTCAAACTCGTTCAAAGGGAAGATTACTGCGGAAACCTGCACCCAATATCTTGTCTGGGGAAAAGAAGAAATTCCACCGGGGTCAACATCCTATAAATGCGCTCCTCCAATCCGTTCCGTAAGAAACAGGGACAAGCTTAGAAGTTACTTGTTTCGTATTGACAGAGAATCCGCTTCCCTTGACTTCGTTGCTTCTGACCATTCTCCCTGTCCCCCAGAATTAAAACAGGGGGAAAATCTCACCAAGGCTTGGGGAGGTATATCGGGATTACAATACCGTCTTCAAGGTACCTGGTCTGTTGCAAAGGAACTGAATCTTACTATTATCCAGCTCTCAGATATTCTTTCTGGGCGACCCGCCTCAGTCTTCGGTATTGATGGCATGAAAGGAGTTCTAAAGTCAGGGCTAGATGCGGATCTTCTAATATGGGATCCGGAAAGCAGCGTTGTTTTGAATCCTGGTAATTGCCTGCATCGTCACAAAGTTTCCGCATTCCACGGCTACAAGGGACAGGGTGAGGTTTACTACACCCTGTTGCGTGGAAGGCCTGTGTACAATAGAAACTCCGAAAGTCTGGCGGTTTCGAACACACATCCATCCCCTGGTCGTCTTCTGATGAGGGAAAAGAGAGACGGCACAATTTCTCAGAGGTTATCTACAGAGTTTTCCCAATACTCTTAGTTCATATCGGTTGTGGAAAAGTGCTCTTTGGAATACGTCTTGCTCCGACTACCAATCTTGTGCTCTCGCAGTTAGGCGTTGAAAAAGAACAAAATATAATGTGCATACAGATGAAGCACTCCACTGTCACGAAAAGAATCGCATCTCCTTACAAGGATATTGGAAGGAAGGAAACGGGGAAACTCGACATATTGGATCTAAGTGAACGGGGCCCAGGCTCATGAAGGGCCGTTGTGCGCTGCACTTTGACGGGGGTTGACGGCTGCTGCAGTAGTCCTGTACCCTTGGGTATTAGAGTATTGTGCGTTTTAGCGGCAAAATGGAATTGTATTTTGACAATGGGTCCGTCCCTCACAGCTGGCTCAGGAACGCTGAAGTTGCGCACCAACGCTTTGTCCACGTAGGGTATCAACACAACCGTTGGTACCGTTCACAAAAGGCTAATTCTGGAAAAAGGTCGAAGTTGGAAACTGTCCTTCCAGACCTCATACCTTGGCCATACTGGCTCCGATTTCAAATCTAATCATCTCATCACATTTGTCTCAATGAGACAAAGAGTTTGATATGAAAAAGGCGGAACCTTCAAACAGTAGACGCGCGATACCAATAAAAACGTACTGGACGGCGTCATCTTTATTGCACATGAGCTTCTTTCCATTCCCCGTAGGTCACTGTTCCACACTCTCGAGACCTTGTTCCCTCCACAAATCTTTGCGATGGCTCTGTCCATGCGCAAACAAGCCAACCGACTTCAAAAAAGTCGAGTCAGAGCGGAGCATCAACGCAGAATGAAACAAAACGCCGTAGTAATGCTCCAAGACAAAAACACTAAACACAAAATCCGCGATATCGTCACAGCCACCCATCTCAGCAAAAGCACAGTTTATAACCTCAAACACCTTATCGAGAGCAAAGCGTACGACCGATTAAACCAACAGCTTACTGACAATTCATATTCACGCAAAGGAGCCCAAACGGTTTTAACTCACGAAGAAGAGAGTTTGATTGTTCACAGGTTGAAAGAGGCAGCAGATCGCGGATTCGCAGTTGATAATGACACATTGAAGTATGTTATGGCTCGCGTAGCGGCTGACCGCAGAACAGGATGGAAAAATAATGTCCCATCAGACGATGCTGTTCGATCTTTTCGCGCCAGGCATAGAGATTTAACGTTCAAAACCCATTATCCGAAGGATAATGCAAAGCTGAAAGGAGAGACATACGAACACATTCAGACTTTCTTCGATGTGGTTGGTAAGATTGGTGAAGAAAATCGTGGTCTCCTTGATGATCCATCTCGGATATGGAACATGGATGAAACGGCTGTGGATGCAACGTGGGGCAAGGCAACCAAAGCCTATGGCTCGAAGTCTTCAAAACAGGGCGGATGCAAGGTCGCCCAAAAGATGCAAGGTGTAGACAAACACATTACCGCCGTTCTTGTGTGCTCTGCATCCGGAAAGAAAGCCCCTCCATTCTATATCGTTGCCGGAAAAAAAGTAATGCAGCACTGGATGGAACCCCTTCCCGGTATTTACAAGAAGAGCGCTGCAGTTTGTAACGAGTTCCAGCGGCCGAACTGGATGCCTGCGGATGCTGTGGTGAAGTGTACATAAAATGGTTCGATGGATAGTCAGATTCTAGAAGGTTTCATGAAACACGTTAACAACTTTGTTCGAAGGCATGTTCCAGAGTCGAGTTCTTACCTTCTAACGATGGATGGCCACTCGTCGCGAAAGGGCATTCGCTGGGTTATGGAATGTGAGAAAAACCGATGTATCCCAGTTATCAAGCCGGCAAACACCTCACATATACTCCAACCGTGCGACCGTCGTATCAACAAAACATTCAAAGAGTCGCTTCGATACCTAAGAGATCAGTTCGCACGCTCAGTAGTTCCTGAGACTCGTACACCTCGATTCAACCTTGCGTGTGCAGTTTATGCACATCAGACAATCTCCCCTCCAATCATCAAGTCCTCTTTTGAAGACACAGGCCTGTTTCCGTTCAACTCAAATTTTGCGAAAAGGTACAAACGAGAGGATCCGGAAGAGGTTAGTGTGAAGATCGCTTCGGTTGAAAACGTTGCGGACAGAACTCGCCATGTCCAAAAAAGACGAACAGATGCAGAAGTTTGCAGCAAAGCTCGTCACATTCTAGCAACGGAAACGAGCGATGTGATGGTATGCCACAAACTTTTCCAACTTCTTCGAAGCGCAGAAACAGCTAGTAGCATCATAATGAATACAATAACCCCGATTAAGACCGAGAAAGAGGTATTGGGAGACATTCATTTACAACCAAAGTTAGCCATGTTAGACTGTGGAGCGCCGGCGGAACACAAAACGGTAGCCCAGATGCTTGAAGAACGTCGAAAGAAAGAGGCTGATAAACTTGAAAAGGAAAAGAAAACTCAGCTTGAAGTGCAGCGCAGGGCGATTGAACGCGAAAAGAAGGACGCTCAAAAAGTGCAAAGTCAAGCACAAAAGGTTGCAAGACAAGCAGAACGTGCCGAAAAGAGAGCCCTTATGCACTCTTTAAAAGTTCGTGAACGTATTGTTAAGAGTGGAGTGCGAAGCGTTAGACGGATGCGGCGATCGGTTTGGGCTCGAAAGTTGCCGGGTGAGAAAGCGAGCTTGTTGGACGCTATGCAGACGGCTGCGGAAGTTGTGGCGGACTTGGTATGCGGTGCTATGGGTGTTGAGTAGATTCCATATTTAACCTTGAAACCGGTGTAAAGTTGATGCGGCAATCGGGGGCGGTGTTCAGAGGCTAGAGGGGGTCAAGAAAGGGGTGGATGGTCGTGAAGTGGTCAGTCTAAGGAACGGAGTACGCCGGAGCGATTGCACAACATTTCAAAGGCCAAAATGAAATAGTTTCTGAGATATCTTGAGAACATTTGAAAAGTGTACAATTCAAGCCTTTTGTGAAAGGTACCAAAGGTATCTCGGTTCGAAAATTCCCCAGCAGATTATCCCATTCCGATACGTATCTTTGGTAATTTGTTTTGTCAGTTTCGGCTTCACGGTGTTCAACAATGTCACAGCCGTGACTGCACTTCTCCACCTGATTTTCGTTACTGCTAAGGGCACCGACGGTAACTCGTTTCAGAAGTACAATTGCAACTCTAGGTTTTTGTCAGTGGTTTCAAAACCAAGTTCAGACACCAGCCACTCTGCTATATACAGCATAGTCCCCTAAAGAACCCTAAAACCCCCTAGTAAAGGAACCTCAAAGAAGGCACAGGTCACCCAGAGTTCCATCACTGGAACGCACTCGTAGGTAGCACACTGTCAGTTGGCATTCCAGATTCTTCATGTTCCCCGATTGGGAGACGCAGTCGCGGCAGTTCAGCCACGACACAAGGCTATTTCAGTACAGGAGAGGCAGCGAAGCTCATCATCACTGAACAACTTGCCTAGTTCGCCAAAGTGATCGCTGCACAACACGAACTCTCAAGTACTTCACGAAGCAAAGACACAGTTCTGTTGAAAATTCCTTGGGCCTGAACAAATGGGGGCTGTTCTCTGCAAAGAAGACGTTTCTACTTTCTGCCGGGGGATCGACGAAAGACAGAGTCGGAGTTTCAGCTCTACTGAACAAGTACCATGGCATTCGGATGTTCTAGTTGACAGGAATGGTTGCCGCATACTACCTCAGCTACCACCACCAGGTCAGCATCCACGCCTCTTCTTTACTTCCGCTGAGATTCCAGCTTTGGTAGCAAGATTTACGCATTCAGGGATTGCACATACCTTGCAAGGAGTACTGAAAAACATTGAAAGAAGTTTTGTTAATGTGTATTACGACGAGATTGAGAGTCTGAGTCAAGAAGAACTAGCAAAACCATCTAAAACAACCATCGAACGTTTCTTTACCTCAGATGATGGGAGGAACGTGAGCCTTTTGGCTGCTTTTGTTTCCGGAATCATGAACGGCGATGAAGCTTTGATCGAGAAGGCGAAGAAAGCTGCATTATTCTACGCCAGAGTAATCATTGAATCAAAAGAGTTGGCAGATGCATATGGATATGAAGAGAAGCCTTTTCATGTGTGGAAGTCAAGCAAATGGGACCTTCATATTGGGTGGATGTTCGGAGGATCAAGTTACGCATTACTCTATGATCTTATCTACAACGACTTGTCTCAGTGTGAAAAGAATCTGATGCGTCGTGCAATCACAACAGCTGTGAGAGGCAGGAGGAGTTGGGGCATGGGTTGGCCGGGAAGAAAAATTCAAAGCAACTGGGCTGGGTATCATGGAGACTTACTCGCTCTTTCGGCGGTGGTTGAAGGAGAAGAGGGGTTTGATCAGGACGTATACGATCTGTTTTCAGAGCTTATGGTGAACTTTTTGGAGTATGGTGTCTATGATAGCGGTCATACCGTCGAAGACTGCTATGCACTAAACTTGGGAATGCGCGAGGGTTCTATTGCTTTCTTGGTCATGGCTCGTAGAGGCCATAACGTTTTCAATCACCCAAGTAAGTTTGTTCATCCTTTCGTTTTCATGTTAGTTCCCCGTAATGGCTCACATCTCCGGAGCAGCTAACAAGGTTTCTGTTTACCCATTCCATCAGACTACAAAAGGATTTGGACAAGATGGATGCCGTTTGCACTTGAGCCTCATGAGAGTGGAAGAGTTTATGGCGGATCATCTGGCAACAGTTTTGAGTAAGTTACCTCTTGCTGAACGGCGTTATGTGCTTTCTAATGAAACAGGCACACTAACCGTCCACATTCACTGAACTTCCGACAAACTTAGATATCCCTCTGCCACAATTGTTGCAAAGTACATGTTTCCTAAGGATCCTATCATTGACTATGTCTACAGGCATTACATGTGCCAAGGCGGAAAGCAGTTCGAAAGACTGAAGAAGATGCAATCGAGGTTGGTGGTCCTTGCTTTTGCTATTCCCTCTTTGTCAATTACAGAACCTGAGAATCCGCGTACCCTGAACCTTGATCTCGATTTTGCATGCCGCCATCGTGGCAAGGTGGTCATGAGATCTGACTGGACTGATCAAGCGATGTGGTTTACTCTCGATGCAAGACCTGACGGGTTTCTTGTTGGACACGATGTGTGTTCAAGGGGGGCGTTTGTCTTTAATTCTGATGGAAGAGTTTGGGGTGCATGTCCAGAGTGGAACAAGTTTAGGGATTCTGATGATTACTCTATCCCACACATTGACGGAGTCGGGCAAGAGCATAAGGCACCTTTCGTCAAGCTGCTTGACATACGCATTGAAGAGGAGAGGTTTTCATTTGCCTCCGCAGACCTGAAGTACGCTTACAATTGGACATGGACCACTTGGGCAAACGAGAACTCAGACCATAGCCACAGAGGGTACGAACCTGAGCCCAACGATCCGTCTCATTTTGGATTTGAGCCTTGGTGGGCCCCAAGAAAAGTATACGGTGAACGCAATGTAGGTTTTCACGGTCTTCATCAGTGGCGAAAGAGGTTTGCAACCGTTGAGAAGGTCATACGAAGCGTGCTGATGGTTCGTGCGTCCCGGCCATTCATTATCATAGTCGATGATGTTAAGAAGGATGAGGATGAACACGAATATTCATGGGCAATGACCACACCTGACGACGTGCACTTGCTCCCTTTTGGTGCAAACGATACAACCGACGCCACATTGATTGAAACCGAGGGTGATATGAACAGGCGATTGGTCATTAGGAACCTTGCCGAAGATATGGAAAGCATGGTGTGTTCGTTCCGACAGATTCCGAAACTGCAAGAAAGTGCTCCTCGTGATCAGAAGGTGAGGCAGGTGGTTTTCAAGACTAGATCGACAGGAACAAAGTTCATATTCATGCTGTACAGCCTCCCCCATGAAGAATCAAAAGCGCCAACAACCGAGTGGATTGAGAAAGGTAAGCTCCTACGAGTATACGATAACATGACAGGTGAGTGCCAGTGCATCGACTTCTCTGTTGGTGAAGCGGGTCAGACTGTCATGACTCCAGTTTGTGCAGAAGCCTACTGAGCTTTGCTTCTGCGATGCAGCGATGAGGTACGGAAACAGACAGCTGTCTGAAAACTAGCGTAGCTAGCCCGAATTTGTGTCGTTTAGTGATTAGATAAACACGGTGTTAGCCTTCTAAGGCTTATCAGTTGCGCACTTGCTTGCCTCGTTTTGAAGAACGAGGATTGTGTATCTATTCAGAGTGATAGCGCTACGAGGCTGTGGTTCGCTGTCACTGGGAACGGTCTATGAACGTCGTTGATCGTATAAGGCCTGCTTTGAACCAAATGATAAATGCTCTTGAGTAACGCTATTGCGCCGAAAGGAAAAGAACTGCTAGAAGCTCCCATCCAAACTAGACAAGCGGTACTACAAAACGGTTACGAAAACTGTCACGACGCTCTGAGTTGATCCATCTTGCGAATGATGGCGTCCGTGTACTCTGTTGTAGTAGATGTACCACCAATATCACCAGTACGAACAACGCCCTCTTGCAAGACAGTATAAACACTGCGTTCGATCAATTGAGCTTGCGGCCGAAGTTGCATATGGCGCAACATCATTAGGGCGCTCATCAACAAAGCTGTAGGATTGGCTCTATTCTGACCTACAATATCCGGGGCAGTGCCATGTACAGCTTCAGCCAACATGCAACCAGTGCCCATGTTTCCAGACGGAGTGAGTCCAAGCCCACCAATAAGGCCGGCACAGAGGTCGGAGATGATATCACCGTAGAGATTGGGCATGACCATAACATCCAAAAGCGCGGGGTTAGACACTAATAACGAAGCAGCATTATCAATGAGAAGCGTTTGAAATTCGATTCCAGAGTCCTTGTGCCGTTCCGCTACTTCGTTGGCACACTCCAGAAACAAACCGTCTGAGAGCTTCATGACAGATGCCTTGTGCACGGCTGTAACGCGCTTACGATTGTTCTGAATAGCATATTCAAAGGCATATTCACAAACTCTCATAGAAGCATCTCTAGTAATGACTTTAAGACTTTCCACAACGCCCGGAAATACAACATGTTCTAGACCACTGTACTCTCCTTCAGTGTTCTCTCGCACAGTGACAACGTCTACGTCATGGTACAGCGTGTCAACGCCAGGAATTGAAACGCACGGACGAACATTCGCGTAGAGTCCGAGTTCTTTTCTTAGCGTGAGATTGAGACTTCTATGGCCCTTCCCAATTGGAGTGGCCATCGGCCCTTTAAGTCCGAATCCATTGCGTCGAACCGAATCTAATGCTTCCTTGGAGATAAGATCTTCACCTGGTTTCGCGGCGTGCACGTCAATGATATGGGTGTCCCAGGTGATTGGAACATCGGCTGCATTAAAAATTCGCTTGACGGATTCGGCGATCTCTGGTCCGATGCCGTCGCCGGGGAAGAGCGTGACAGTATATTGAGAAGGAGCAGCTGCTGTTGTGGCGGTGGAAAATGCTTTAGAAAGCGTCTTCGCCTGCGGCGATCGACGCAAAAGCGAACGGATCATCGCGATGATAGGGGCGACCCAAGCGACGGACGGAGAAGTAACAGTGAGTGGTCTGGTTTTCAGCGAACTGCTTTGCAATCGCGACGGGGTGAGGCCCTAAGATTAGATACACGTGGTGACACAGCTAGTGCTAAATATTGCCGATCTGCACACCAGAGCAGGGAATGCAGGGTGCTCGTGCAGATGGCAAACCCGTGAAATCCCGTTGAGAGCAGTAATAAATGAAACGCTTCTACAATCATTGTAAAAGGTGTGACGCTGACATCATTGTAGTACAATGATGTTAGCGTCACACCTTATTCATCGTGCACTGGGTAAATCCATACACACCGTTTCAGGGGCTCCTGGCTAGGTTCTTGGCTGCGCGACGCGAAATGAGTGTCTTGCGGAAGTTCAGTTTGTTGAAGAGGAACTATTGCAAGAAGATTGCGTCGAACACAAAGCTTGTGCGACGTCGGGTTGAAAATTGCGGCTCTTGATCACGCTGTGACCGACGCTGGGGGTGGCTCTGTGCAGCATTGTGTGCGTGTGTGTGTGTTGCGGTACAAAACAAGAGTTGGCTCATGTGTTTGCAAAGAATCCAAGAAAAACTGAAGAAACGAGAGGGCGCGTGACCGTTCTCGCACGTGGCTAATCCGGAGAAAATCTGGGCGAACGACTAGTGCGACGTTCCGATAGAGCTTTCCACTACGCGGACAACGACCTGATGGCGGCACGTTGCGCATGATCTTACACACTCCGCGGAATTCCCCCTAATGACTGAGCAGTTTGTTACATTCAAAGGTGAAGCTCATTGCGTCACAGAAGTGGCTGAGAAACCAAAGCGTTTGTTCATGAACAGACTTGTCTTTATCTCATTCCGTCGCACTACGTTAACAAAGACCCAACACCACCCGCCCGTATTGTAGCAAGTGCATAGTGTCTCTGTGTAGATGGGTGTGAATTCGGGCGATTTAGCAAACTGCGAAAGCGTGGTACTGTACCATCTCGAGGAGCTAGTTGCTACCTTATGGAGAGCCTCTTCCCCGGAAGTGCGACTCGTGGTTTCGCTTTGGCTGCCTTCTGATTCAGCAGCGCAAAGTGGTTGAGAAGGTTGGCACCTCACGATGGGCAGAGTAATACATTGCGCCACAAGCGGGGACGCAAGCCGTTGCCGAGAGACTCGTTTCCGCAAAACCTACCAAAGTCGAGATGAGTTTGTAGACACACTTCAAGACATTCGGAATGCAAGGTTATGGTCGTTTATCGTGTTAGCTGCAAGAATCAGGTGGTCTGGCTCCCTCACTACGACAAGGTGAGATAGGGAGGAGCTTTGTGTATGAGGTACTCCCCCTTCTCAGAAGCACGGGTTTGCTACCGTGCCGGAGCGAGCGCACATACTGCACGCGCTGAAGCAGCATTGGATACAAGTGAAATTTGGTTGGCGTAAGAAGTAGGAACGGAAAAGCAAAGCAGCGGGCGCAGCTACGAAAATGGAACAGATGGAGCAAGGCGTCGTTGTGAAGTGAGCACAGCACGACGAACAATAGTTGAGACGAAGGCACAACAGGTACGCCGCAACGAGCGCAGATGTCCAATCCGCAGAGGTGAGCGAGACGACCAGGTAGATAGCGCGCATTTCAGACGTGCAGCTACAGAGGGTACATACACTATCTACGGGGCGGACTGTTCACCTTAGCCCTGACCCCACGTCAAGTCTCGGTTTCCGTCCGGGACCCATGGGGTTGGGCCGGTCATGTGTGTCTGAATCTGAACTCAACCCGCAGTAGGGGAAGGGGCACTCGTGCCCGCGGGCATAAGATAGGTGCACGAGTATGTGCAGCGGAGCTCAAAACAGCAAACAAAAGAGAATCATGTCATTTTTACGTATCATACCCTTGCTTGGGTATGCGACAGTGCTCTGAAATAGCGATTGCAACAACTCTTCGTGCTCTCCAGTATACCATGATATGTAGATACCGCGCTGTCAAACATATCACTGGCCAAGCGATCACGAAACTATGATAAAGCACACTTCTCGAAACACTCTCGAGAACATTAGGACCGAAGCATTGAGAACAACTTGGAACAAAAGATACTGAGGCATGCAACATTCCCACAGATCAACAGCATGTCGTTAAGCTAACGACCACCCGCCAATCAGTGCCGTTGCAGCTGCAGTACCGATGAAGCGCCGTGGCTTCCACATCAGTGTGCGCTTAGCAGAATGGAAGTTGCACCCTGTAGTAGGCACTGCCAAGGTCACCCGCTCCGAGATGACCGTCGGTATGGGTCCACACCGTTGCGCCGCCGAAGTTGTTGGCAAAGTTGATGTACGGAGAGTCGTTGATGAGCTTGGTCTGCAACACGACGGGAGACCAGATGCTGAAGTCGTACGCGGGGTCGGTGAAGAAATCGAGGTTGGGCGGGTTGTCCAAAACGGTACCGGTGAGGTCTGAGCCATCAACGCGAGTGATATACTGCGTATTGGTGGTCTGATCAACAATAGATGCGGCCACACCAGTGTGTCCACCCCTGCTGTTGGAAACGAGCAGGTACACATCGTTACAAGCTCCCGTGTAGAACCAGGTTCCAGCGTCGCCAAAGCCTGTCGTGACGGCGCCGAGGTTGGTACCGCAAACCACTGGCACCACGGTATCGTCTCCTTGAGCATCGATCTGGATGTTGACATTGGTGGCGCAGAAGCCTGTGCATGAGCACGACGTGCCCGTGGCGCAGGTGGAGGTGGGAGTGCACGCACCACCGAGGGGCACGAAAGCGGCTGAGCTGGACGGCGACGGCGAGGGGCTGGTGGACGGCGTGGCGGATGGAGTGGTGGATGCGCTGGCAGACGGCGAGGTAGACGGAGACGCGGAGGGCGAAGTGGACGGCGAAGCAGACGGCGATGCGGAAGGCGAGGCAGAAGGCGAGGACGAAGCTGACGGCGCCGGTGAGGAGGAGGCGGAAGGTGCCGGAGAGGATGAAGCCGATGGTGCCGGAGATGAAGAAGCCGATGGTGCCGGGGATGAGGACGACGATGGCGCTGGGGATGAGGAAGACGACGGTGCCGGGGAGGAGGAATACGACGGTGCCGGGGATGAGGAAGCCGAGGGCGCCGGGGATGAAGAGGCAGACGGTGCGGCAGATGAAGAGGCGGATGGCGAAGCGGATGCAGAGGGCACAGCGGCGTTCCTCGGCGTTACGCAGGTGACCTGGGTAGCCATCTGGCAGTCAACGATCTGACCGACGGTGAGCGTGGTGGTACCAACCGGGCGGTAAACGGTGCGCATAAGGCTGCAATCAGTGACGTCGCACATCTCAGTTCCGGCGCCTGGAGCAGAAGAAGAAGAAGAAGAATAGGGTTGAGAAGGGTTAGTAAGACGGGATGATTGATGAATGGCGTGGGTGGGGCGCATGGTGGTGCAGATGGTAACTCACAATCGCAGACGAAACCAGTACCACATTCGTAGGTCTCACACTGGGTGGAGGCGCCGGAGCCGCTGAAGTAGCGGAGACAGGTGCGACCGGCCTGTGCCTGGACGCACTGGCATTCCGTGTCGGAGTAGATGCACTGGCCGAATGCAAAGGTGAAGAAGGCGGCTGTGAGAATGGCTTTAAGCATCATGGTAGTTGAGTGTTGGAATGTGAGCTGGGTTGAAGCTGTTGTTGATGAGTTGGATGAGGAAGTGAGCGGGTATGGGATTGGTGGGGAAGGAGGGCGAGCTTATATAGCGCGGGATGGGGGAAGACATTGCAGTATGTGAGCGGCATGATGACGGGGAGAAGATGGTTGCAAACGGGCGCGAGTTGTAGAGACAGGGAGAAGATCGGCGATGGAGAAAGGGGGGGCGGGGCGATGCGGTTGACAAACAGTTGCAAGCGGACACGTCGCTGTGATTCGTAATTGCAGTGTGCGGCATTGGGAGCATAGAGGGCTGTGCAACGTGTGCAGCGTGGGCGCACGGCGCATGCCCAATGGCAAGCGCCTCTGTCGCCGCTGTGACGCCAGCGCTATGACGAGCAGCGGCACCCGCCCTGACAGCGCGCAGCCGCAGCAGCAGACGCGCTCAATGGCAGCGACAACGGCGAGAGCGCGTTGCCTCACGCGACGGCCGTACGCCCGTCCGCGTCTCCCCATGTCTCTTTCTCGCCTCTTTGCGCTGTTCACCGTAGCCTGCGTCCTGCTGCAACCCGTCTTTGTCGCTGCTCGACCCGTTCCCCCCCCCCCCCCGCCCCTCTCTCTCCCCGCCAACGTCTCTCTGCGCGTGCTTGTGGACGCCGCTTCAGTCGCTTCCACGCACGCGCATTCGCGACTGTTTGAGCATTTCGACGTCGATAGTGACGGAAAGTTGGATGAGAAGGAGGTCGCGGCATTACTCAAATTGCTCACCAAGAAGAAAACAGAGCATCATCCGTCGGCGCACACGGATAAACCGCCCGGAACGCATGATATCACCATTGATGGAGAGACGCTTTCCGTCGGGCAGGGCGAGTTTGATCTGCTTTTCAAACAGTTGTCCAATCTTAAACAGACAAAGGATCCGTCAAAGGACCCCCGAATGACTCTTCAGGAGGACATTATCTTTGTCAAGGATCTCGTCATCGTCTTTTCCGCCGCCACGATTGCGGGCGTCGTGGCCACCAACTTCCGACAACCCCCGCTTATCGGCTTTCTGCTGGGCGGTATGACCGTCGGTCCGGGCGGCTTGGGTATTGTTACGGAACTTGTTGAAGTGGAGACGCTCGCCTCCTTGGGAATTGCCTTTCTGCTCTTTTCGCTCGGCGTCGAGTTTTCCATCACTGAGTTGCAGGGCGTGCGTCGCGTTGTTGTCGCGGGTGGCATTTCCAGTATGATTGGAATCGTCCTTGGCACGGGCGCGCTCTCCTTCATTCTCTCCCTCGTCAAGTCCATTCCAGAGGCTGTTGCACTCGGTCTCGCCGTCTCACTGTCGTCCACTGCCGTCGTCCTACAATGCCTCTCCGCCTCTTCACAGGGCGCGCCGCACCCGACCCACTCTTCCCACAACTCGCTTCACGAAACGACTCATCCGGGCTCCGACGACGAGAAACATGCCCATCACACCGCTTCCCCGCCGGATACCCCCTCTGTTCCGATGGGCAAGACATCCATGTTCAATTTTGATGCCCCGAGAAGTCGCAAAACCATGCTTGGTTTGCTCGTGTTTCAGGACGTTATGATAGGGCTCATTCTCGCCTTGTTACCTACTTTGCAGGGCTCTGTCGGACAGTTTTTGGAGGAGTTCATGAGCGCTATCCTGCGATTGGGTTGCTTCGTTATCCTTAGTCTCATTCTTGCCGAGTTTGTACTTCCCACTCTTTCTGAGAGGTTGGATGCTTCAAAGAGTCAAGAAGTGTTTACGATTGGCTGTGTCGTGTTCTGTTTAGCAATGTCGTATCTCTCTGAAGAAATGGGACTGGCCATCGAACTGGGTGCGTTTGCAGCCGGAATGATGCTATCCGAGTCACGTCACAAACATCGTGTGGAGAGTAGCGTGGAAAGCATTCGTACCGTGTTCTCTGCGATTTTCTTCATCTCCGTTGGCATGATGATCCATTGGAGATACTTCTACCTGAATTTCGCCAAGATCGCCGTGCTGCTTGTGGTCATTCTGGTAGTAAAGAGCATTGTGATGGGCGCGGTTATATGCGTTCTCGGTGGACTACCACTTCGAACGTCGATGGCGTGCGGCGCAGCGATTGCGCAGGCGGGAGAATTCACGTTTGTGGTAGCATCAAAGGGACAAGCGTTATTGTTGTTTTCGGCGTCGGAAGCCAGAATGATTAACGGTGCAACAGCACTTTCAATGCTGGCGACGCCGTACATCATCCGCTTTGCCCGCAGATGGGCGGCTCAGGGCGCCCAACGGGGCGACACACCTAGCGCATAAGAGGGGCAATTGATTTTGCGTGCGTGTGTTTGTGTATCATGTATTTGATATCAAAGTACAACTTTACGGAACAGCTTGGGGTGGTAGGCGCTCAATAATGCTGTTCGTACTAGCAGTGATGTGCAAGAATGAACTACTGTTTGAGCCAGGCGTAGAAGGTGTTCTGTCTCTTGATTTTTTTCTGGAGCTGCATGAGACCTGGTGAGAAGGAAAGAATGGAGGTGTCAGTACTTTTGGCGCGGTCAAATGAGGGGGTAGTTGCGCGAGGGGGAGGCAGAGAGATGGACGAGTGGGTTAGTTGAGGAGTGAGGACGGTATGACTTACCATCTGTGGATGTGCGAGGAAAAGTTTGTCACAGGTGTTAGAGAAGAGAAGAAGCGTGAGTTAGAGAGCGGGTTCTGGAAACGAAAATTTGGTGCTTCAGCTAGTCGTACGTACATCTGTGAGGATACAAACGGAGCACGGAACATGAGAAAAGTAAGGCGTGGTTAGTAACAGATGGTCAAGGCATAGTACGCATTATTAAGCATAGAATTGTTCACTTACAATAAAGCTTCGGCGGTGGGTGGACAGCCCGGGACGTAGATATCAACCGGAACAATTCGGTCACAGCCCCTGACGACGGAGTAAGAGTAGTGATAGTATCCGCCTCCATTCGCGCAGCTCCCCATGGAAATGACCCATCTAGGTTCGGGCATCTGGTCGTAGACCTTTCTCAAGGCGGGGGCCATTTTGTTGGTAAGTGTGCCGGCCACAATCATGCAATCCGATTGTCGAGGGGAGGGACGGAAGAGAAATCCAAAGCGATCGAGATCGTAGCGAGAAGCACCGGCGTGCATCATCTCCACGGCGCAGCAGGCGAGACCGAAGGTCATTGGCCAGAGCGAGTTATTGCGCGCCCAATTCACTAGATCGTCCAGTTTGGTGACGACGTATTCGGCGCGGTTCGACGGCTGCATGCCCTTGAGATGGGCGATTTTGCTGTCTCGCGCGGAGCTGGAGTGAATGGCGCGCGGGATTGCCAGGGCGGTTTGCGGGGCGTAGTTGGCGAGAGCTGATGGGGAGGAGAGCTGTGCTAGGCCGACGGCGTTGTTCTTGGGCAAGTGCGTGGTGATTGTGCGGTTAGATGCCGGCGATTGGGCGGTGTGGGGACGGTTGGGCGGGGAGCGCGTACCTTTGAAGCAGCGGCGGAGGCGCGGATGGCGGCTTGCGCAGCGTATCGGAGGGAGGAGGCGGTCATGGCGTCGGCTGCTGAATTGACGGAACTTGGAGGGTGCGCGCTGGAAGACGGCGGTCGACCACTTACTTCTTCTTCAGCTCGGCAACTCGGCTCGACGCCACCACCAGTTGCTCTCATTCTTCGGTGCATTGCCATGATGCTGGCGAGCGTGCACACAGACTGTAATGGAGAGAAGGCTTACAGTAGGCATCCGCTCCCTCGTTGAGCTGACGAATGTCTTGCCCGCCTCTATATCGCGCTCTTCAAGGAGCCGTAGGCTTCTCTCGATCGCTAACCGCCGATAGATTGATAGACAGATGAAGGGGTTTCATGGATCTTCATAATCATAAGCAACCTATCTATCTGCAATGTCAACTACCCTGTACATACGACGTGAACACAGTTTCCAGCATGCCTGCAGAATGATTCGCGCTTCAAACAAAGTCGTTTCACCTTGACGTCGGATCATATCTCATTCGCACAAAGAATACAGCGCGTATGGCTCACCCCTACCACGTTCGGCATCACTTGCCCTAGCCTTAATATCCGCACGACCATGCACCTAGCCCATCGCCGCACGCGCGCCCTCCCGTTTAATTGCCACTAATAGCTGCCCTGTCCCGCCCACCACTTCACTTCTTTCTCGAAAGAGTTCGTTGTTTCTCAGCATCATCAACAATCTTTTCTTCCACCTTAAGTCCCTTCCTCCGCCGAATCCCGTTAACCAGTTTGCGTGCAATATTATTGTTCTCCGCCGTGCTATCCGAAACCCCAAAGTCCTCAACTTCCTCTTCCGTCTGCGGAAACCAGAACGGATCAAGGTCAACCGCTTCCCAGTGACTGAACACCATTTGCGGCACCGCAAATCCAGACGTCTGTTTTCTCAGCACGTCAGCAAACCCGAAAGAATCCTGCACCGGCATGTACGCCTCAATACCGAAAACATTCACCCCTTCTTTCATTTCCTCCTTCAGCACTCGACCGCGTCTCTGTCCCAGAACTGTGTACGTCTTGCCTAGGGCGCTGCCTGGTACCGAGATATCTACGTGTAGAATGCTCTCCATCAGTCTTGGGTTTCCGTGCATCACCGCGGTTCGCACTGATTCTCGCATGCACCCTATCAACACTCCAGACATTGGCGAGCTCTTTAGGCTTGAACGACCAAGCATGCTGCTAATTTCGTTCACTTCATCGTCCACCTCACCGTTACCGGCTTCTGCTCCCGTTGCAGAGCCTGTGCCCAACTTCGCATCCTCAGCTTCCAAAATACCCTCCGCTTTCAAACTGTCCAGTAGGATCACCACCCCATGCAACGGTTCTTCACACAAAGGACCAGCCCGTGTCCCTAACTGAAATCCAGTAACAATAGCCTTCTCAATATCCACTAACGCGCGAAAACGATCTTCAATAGTTTTGCTCGTTCCGAAGATATGCTCCGTGATCTCTGTTTTGCCAGAGTATGGATACGGGCCCACGAGCAAGTTCGATCCGCACTGATTAGGGCCACAGCACCACACGTAAGGAAAGATGCTTTCGTTCCAAAACTTGACGATGGACGCTTTTGATTGCTTACGGGAACTGGACTCCTTGGCGTAATCTTCAATGGCTTCTTTGATGCTCTGTCGTGCGGAGGCAGCTGCTTTGTCCAGATCTCTCCCATCAAGCTCTGGAGTTCTGAAAACGTTTCCAGCTCTGTCTAACACCGTTGCCAGAGGAGCCGGGAGGGGTGCCGCTGTCATCCGGAAAGACATGGACTCATTGCTCACAGTTACAAACAATCCGTGATTAACGACGCTTGAATCTATGTAGCTCAGTGGTTCACCGTTCGCTTCAATGCTCACTCGCCATGAAGAACTGAATGGCAGCGATTTGACAGATATTGATGTTGCTTCATGTGCATTGTTATTATCGGTTGATTCGACGATAGATGTTTCCGACTCTCGCTTCGGAACCTGCTCTTTCGATTTCGCACTTTCTGGAAGTGGAACATTTGGAGAAAAGCCTCCGTAAACCGTTTCTCTAAATGGTACAATTGGTTTCGAAACATGTATGCGCACACCTTTTGCAAAACGTTCTCGTAAGTCCTTTAGACATCGTTCGAGGTGTAACTCTCCATTTGCTGCGATGATGTGCTCTCCTTTGGCGGTGAGGAAAGTATCCACTGCTGGATCAGCTTGATTGAGACGCCTTAGTCCGTTTTGAAGCTTCCCAGCATCGCTGAGTAAGTGAGGTTCCACAGCGATGCGTACTAGAGCCTCTCGGTCTTTTCTCATCATTGTGGACGAATTGAAGCCGACGGGTAGACAATGGCCTGGTGGTTCAGAGCCAAGAGTAGCTGTCTTTAGAACGCATTCTTCTAGACCACCAATACCGACGACACAGCCTGCAGAGGCGGAATGTATGGGATCCATTCCCCTTCCCATCAATAGATAAAGTTCTGTTACTGTTGTTTTCATAACCGATTCCTCGCCATAGCGACCGTCCAAGGAGACTCTGTATTTTGGGGAGTACACGAAAACAGTGTCGCCTATGGTGAGTCTTCCAGATAGAATTCGAGCAAATGCTATCATCGATGCTTCGGGCGAGTCTTGGTTTCTGGTGTTCTCTAGTGCCGCTTGTTCATTGATTTTCCGCCGTTCTTCCAGAGTCTTTGGTGTTCGGATATTCATGGTTCCCCCTCCCGCGTCGCGATCTTTCTCAATCATTTTTGCTACATATGCAACGAAAGGTTCGGCCTTGCTCGTTGAGGCCTGCGATATGGCCTCCTGTTGGCGCTTGAAGCTCTCAATGACTTCAGCCTTAATCTTCTTACTTGAGGACTTGGAGCTGCACAAATCATCTACATCTCCCCACAAAGCTCGTACTCGATTCTTCAAGGACTGTGCTTCTGCTACACTCGGCAATTTTCCGACTACCGTATCCAGAAGGCAAGAAGACGCCGGGAGCCAGGAATTCATGATGGCCCGGAGCGCAGTAGACGCATCTCTATGATTGATATCCCTGGCGTTGACACTAACACCCAGTTTAGATACGAAGTGCTTTCTCTTCTGGACCGTCAGTTCGTGGTCGTGCTGTGTCTTAAGCAGAGTATCGTAAACAGCGTGAATGTTTGACATGATACACTGCACAAACATGGGTTTCGACTTTGTTCGAACATCAGTGACTTTCCGCTTGACAATTCTTTTTGACTTGGCATGAAGGTAATAATCACCCCAGAGAGTCTTGTTTAGTACTCGACGGGATATGCCTTGCTTCTCGGAGAATATTCTTGCAAAGTCTATTAGACGAAATGCCCAACCGTCCAGTGCAGAAGCAAATACAACATTTCCCATCTCTGGAGAGAAGTATCCACTAATGGACTTTTCCACATCGTCAGAAGGATCTTCTTGGAGCCTCCAGCCTGACTCATTTTCTCCTTCAGTTTCCAGTTCCGACGCAGCAGCCATCATTTGCTCAACTTGTCTGACCCCCATGATCACGTTCACTTCTGCGAGAGTGCTGACGATATGTTCATAAGCCTCCTGAGGATCGAGGTTAAGTTCAGTGAACAATCGATCGATTTTGTTAAGTACCAGGACCGGACGAATCTCGTGTTTGAGCGCGGAACGCAAGACGGTAACCGTCTGAACGCGTACTCCTTCTACAACGTCGACGACAAGAAAAGCTCCATCACATATTCGCATAGCTGCTTCAACCTCACCTGTGAAATCCACGTGACCGGGGGAGTCTATTAGGTTTATAATATTCAAAGGTGCGTCGTCTGTGAAGTGTGGGAATTGGACCGAAATCGATTACTGGGTCAAGAATGTCAGAACAAAGCTTATGACGAAGTTCATGAACGAGTAGAAAGCGCTTTGTGAACCTACCGGAAACGCGATGCCCGAGGGCTATAGAAGAAGATTTCATGGTGATCCCTCTTCTTTGCTCATCTTCCCGGGAATCCATGTAACGTGTCTTCCCGGCGGACCTGGTAGATATAATTCCATTGGATGCTATTAGGGAGTCCGTTAATGCTGACTTCCCATGATCGACATGGGCAATCATGCAGACGTTCCATATTCGAGAAGGAGGCACTTGCACATCGGGTTGCGAAGCGTTATTCATGGTGTTTACAAGTTGTTAACACTTTCTGGCTCTGCAACGGAGAAATCGCTCAATGTCGAAGCTCGATGTCGAAGCTCGTAGTCGCTGGGATCAGATTATTTGTCAGAGTATGGAGCAGTACATGTTTTCGGAAAGCGGGAAAACAATTCTGAACAGTGCAAGCTAGAGATAAACGTCGTCGCTTCGGTTGATCCTGGTTTGCTGAGAGAAGAAATCATGAGTGGGGTGTGTTTTAAGGAGTTGATAGTTAAATACATAACAACGGCAGCCTATTCGTTTTCCTCCGCAGCAAACGGTAGATAATTTAACACTGTTTTTAGATATTTGTGCTACATAGAAACGTCGATCCAAGGTTGTCGAACACATCGTTCTTGATTACTTGTCGCTCTGTGATGCAGGATAGCCAGCTTTTCATTGTAGCACCCCTCGCTCGCACCCCTTTCGGCAAAGTGTGAGAGAGGGACCCTCGATAAATGGCAAACGGCTTTCCTTTGTGAACGTTGAAAACATCAGCCGTTTTCCCAGCCAATGATGGAACGATAAGGCGATGCTGAGACTCAAATCCCAGATTTCTTCGTTGAGGTTGCAGCTACAGACGCGCATGTCTATCTTTGACCAACGTCAGAAAAAATAAGGCACTCCGTGCTTGATGCATTACCGATTCATCTCTCATTGTGATCCTTCTCCAGATCCCGTTAGTCATTATCACACCCCTTTCCGAAAATTATGTAATCTCTGTATCGTTTTAGACACCGAGATACTTCTCAAAACAAAGTCCTGGGCACAAACTGATCCCCCTTCACGAGGTGTGCCTGCCTTCGCTTTCGTTAAGTAATGGAAGCGAAATAGACTCGCGATCGGATCTCCAAAGGACATTAACTCCGACACGGTTGCCATGCACCCACACACGTACATACACATGCATATAAAATCCTCCCAATCACACTCCTCGCTGTACGCAAAAGAGGCATGGTTATGGTGCTCGTTGATCGCCTAGGTAGGGGTGCGTTTCTTCTTCCCCTTCAACGAAAACTGAGGTCTCCGAAACGCCCTCTCGTCGAGACGAAGGTTTTGCGGTAATGACTCGAGAACTTCAGCTCGTTGCTTTGCACTTGCCAGATCTATTTGATCTTCCGGCATATTCTCTTTTTCACCACTCTTTATCATGTTGAGAACGATGTGGTCTCCGTGCGACTGGGGACCTCTCGGATGAAGCTGAGTGGAATACCATTCTGCAATATCCTGCGCGCTTCTCATCGTTGAGAATGCGCTACTTGCAACCGGAATGCGATACTTGAGGGCGTAGTGCTTCAAAATATCCATCTTCACTGTCGCATCCAATATTTCCTGACTGCTGGATAAAGAGGATTTGCTAAGCAGGGCTTGGACGTGGCTTTCCTGAATGAGATCATGGGCGCTAATGGGTTTGTTTCCTGCCGCTGGCGAACCTGAGATCGCTTTTGAGCATACTGTTCGCAATAATCTGCGAGTCGCACTCATATTGGTGCTGGCAGGGTTGTTCCCTTTCACGCTATGGCAACGAAGTATGGAATCTTGATGGCATGTGCGTTATGCAAATGGGTTCGATAGGGTCGACCAAAATGCAAAATGCTGCTCCACATGCCGGAGCAGCTCTGAGGGTGACGTGCCAGTATCCCGCGAATAATCTTCGTTTATTTTCAATAGCCTTTCACTAAATTTGATCATGACGAGATTCACGATTCAAATCTCGTATAATATATACATGTGTGAAGGGCGAAATATCTGAGAAACCTAAGTCGCGGAAATGGCGGGATTCCTCTCACGAACGGAGAAAGAAACCTATAACGTAACTCCCAAGCGTAAACTTCGTGACAATTCCGAAGTACGACTACTACCCAACAATTCAAACCTGCAGAGAGAGATATCATCAACTTAAACACATCCTCTACAGCTTTCTCGTTTCGCGTCGTTGATTTTGCATACCGTCGCAGCAATGAATCTTCTTCTATCACCTAGAATGCCACTTCCATCCGTTGTAATCACTGTGGCATGGCGGTCATATCTACAGAGATTGCAAAAGGACCCACTTCTTACCAAGGTACGCTCAATTCCGAAACTCTCTCACGCAATCAAGTTGTTGCTTACTGAGATGCCTGAATGTCGCTCTCTTGATGATCTCTATATGCTCAAATCTTCTATCGTATGATACGTAATGATGTCAGGCAATCACCTCAGCTGTTCTTTCCGTGTGCAGTGAAGTTTTCGCTAAGAGACTGAGGAATTTGCCTTTGAAATCATCTGCGGCTATGCATGAATTGACCATCGGACTTGTTCTGCGGTACGTTTTTCCTACAAGTTTGCTTCTTTTCGATGTACATACGACATTTGATTTTAGCGTATCTTCTTGCCGTTCTAGCGAGAATCAATTGTATAGACGACCCTGATGACGATTTTCTATGATGCCTTTCATTCTGGGCCATCTTGCGCAGTCCCCATTTCTCTCGTGACATTGGTAGTTAACGCGCGGTTTCTACGTCTCTCCCTTAGAGTTACTGACTATTCCTGTTCTTTACCTTTGCTGAAAATAATGAATGGCGTTTTCAAATGTAGAGGTCCATTGATTCACGCGTTCCACAATTTCCTGGACAAGGTGGTTTTCAAGGGTGCAAAGCAGACTTCTCCAACGGTAGTTCTTGGTAAGCTGATTATTGATCAATTCATCTTTGCCCCAATTTTTACCTCATTGTACTTCTACTTTCGAGCGCTGTCTGAAGATCGAAGTGTAGCGACGACTACAAAAAGGTTGAAGAGCGAACTCTTGGGCATTATGAAGAAAAATTGGTCATTGTGGGTCCCAGCAAACTTCATTAATTACATGGTCATTCCTCTGGAACTGCGAGTGTTGTTTGGAAGTGTTGTTGCCTTTTTCTGGAATGCTTATCTGATCTCTCAGGCATCAAGAACGGAAAGATAGGGAACCTAGCTCGCAGCGTTCTTTTGTCCTGTACGAGGATGGCGTTTATTCGCCATTGTTCTGATTCGGGCAGTCAGTGATAGTAAGTGGTAGTATCCACCTGCGTTCAAGCCTTCAATTTCGTTCAAACCTTGACATGCTTTTAGAAACTTTCAGCAAGAGACAAAACTCATTACATATCAGGTTCAGAGTAGTAAATACATGCTTCCTCGTTTACTGTCTTCGCAACTGAGCGCGGAACGATCCCATAGAGAAGAATAATACTTATGGGCTACCCCTGCACTTCTAGTACTGCGAGGAAACATGGTCCCGCCCCGTCGGCTAGGACAACCAATTTGCAAATTGTCAGTTTGTACAAATTTCCCATGGATGCATCATTCGCCCTTGGAAGTGAATACAAGGGTGCCCTGTTGCTAAGCCAATACACGCAGTGGATGAGGTCCACAAAAACTGCAGCCCTTTGAGACATATTGATATGCAATACTAGCATACATGAGCCTTGGTATCTCAGCGACAAAACAATCTCTGGGTCTAGCCTATGCAAAACAAAAAGGTCAATCGTATGGCCAGTCGACTCATATGAGCATCCATCGTCTGCTGTTACGATGAACAGTCAGCGGTCAACACGGTTCATGCTTGGAATGGCGCATATTTGGCACAAGTATCTGTCCCTTCCCTGTGAGGAGCAGCAGTATGAATGTGTTCATTGCTATTTGTTTGATGCACCGGCGTCTTCAGTTAATGCATCTCCATTCTCCAGACTGACATTCTGCGACGTGGTAAGTGACTCATTGTTATTTGATGAACCGAACTGACGCGTTAGGTGCGCTGGGGGCGGGTAGTATCCGAGCACATCTGGTGCTTTCATGTCTTCTCGTAGGGTGTCGAGCCAACCAGCCTTGGCTTTAGGGAAGCTGTCACAGTAGGGTACATCTATACACATATCGAAGGAACTGGTAGGTCAGTTTTGCAAGTCTCACTGGACAGGATGCGTGTGGAAAAAGAATCGAAAGAGACCAGTTCAACTTACATGGCTTTACATCCAAAACAGGGGTACCGTCTAACAGGTCAACTCCTAAGACATGGATCAACCCCTTTTTCTCATCTACGCCGGTTATCCTAATGCACGAGAGGCCTATAGAATTCGGCCTGTGTGGAGATCGCGTAGCGAAAACACCTTGCTTCTTCCTAGGACCTCGCGGAGGAGTAACGAGTGGATTGAAGCCTTGATTAAGATGAAAGTAAGATATTACCCAACAATACTCGAATTGTGCTAGTCCACGAAGAGCTAGATCATACTTGCAGCTTTCGTACAGCTGAATGGTGGCTGGTTGCATTTGGTTGCCGAGGGTGTTCTTGGTGACATTTGGCTGTCTCGGTGTTCCGAATCGCTCCTGCAGTTGAGTGTGTGAGTTGTTGTATTTTTCACATGTAAGAGTTTATCATTTCGGATGCTGGTAGAACAGAATGAAGCGGTACTTGCGAAAAGCTTACCTTGTAAAGAGAGCGAACGACTCCAATTGTGTTCAGAGACACTTGAGTGGGCGTTTCAAAATCATCTGTATATCGCATGGGAGGTTTCTCGCGACGTTTTGTGGCAATGTATGGAGTAACTTGTCGAGTTTCATTTAGCATGGCCTGTTCATCTTTGTGCCTAGATTGTTGGTTCTTGTTCTGTTCAGGCGATTCGATCGGAGGGTTGTTGAGGGGCTCTGAACTGAAGTCCATCACGTAAAGTAGGCGCGCAGGCGACTTGGGGTGAGTGAAACGAAACAGGGCGGTTCGGGAGAGCATGCGACACGTGATGTGGATTTGGGAATTGGCAGCAGATTTTGAAATTACTGAGCGCAGTTCATCAATGCGACTGAAGTGGCCTTCCAGATAGGTGACTAATGCTATGCTGGAGGAAAAGCTGCACGGGGATAAGGACGAGGACAAGGTTGTGACACACGGAGGGCAACTGTTGGGAACCAACAAGCTTGCCAGGGGATCTTTCGGTAGAAAACACCAAAGGTAAGGTTACGGAATGGGACAGATCAAAAGGGAGTGCATTCAGTAGGAAAAGTACGACAATAATAAAGCTTGCAAATGCATTTATAGATACAGCTCCTACGCGCTTTGAAAGCATGTGAAGCGATGTGTGCCAAGTTTAAACTGTTGTTGGCAGAAAGTATTGTTTCAGGGACGCACGGCTTTCAAGTGGCGCGAAACGAGGCGGGCCAACTGTGGAGGGAACGGTTGAGCTGAAGGGAGACCACGGTCCAATTCTCGTGCTTCGCCGTGGCTTTGATGCGCGAGACGGGAATGTGATAGCAGTCATATGTACAAGAAGGTGAGAATGCTTAAGGTGAGAGCCGTGAGCTTTGTGAACGAGACGGAGGATGTGAGTGTGTGTAGCGTGTACTCTGGCAAAGTGGTACGAAGATATTCCAACAATCCACTAGTCGTACGAGGGCAGCCATATCGCGGAACGAGTAGTCGAGCGGCTGAACGATACGAAAAGCTTGTGATGTATAGAGCCAGTATGAACAGGGTGATATCAACGCTCACGATGCATTCTCAGCTGCGTCATGCGAGAAGAAATTTCTCTAAACTGAATCTCGAGGTTATCCATTCGACGATCACATTCTGACAGTGTCCTGGAAAGCTGTTCGACTTGTGCAGCAAGGGCGGGTGGTAATGGCGAGGTGGGTGCGGAAGGGGACGAAGGTGTGGAGCTGTGAAAACTGGAGACGGGTGATATGGCATCTACCATTGCGTGTGTCAGCTTCACCTCTTCTCTGGTTGGGGTTATTGGGTTTGGGGCTAGTGCCGGCGGCATTGGTGGTTTGCTGCCGGATATCCTCTTACGGGGCCGTTGAAAACTTGAGGGAGAGGTGGGTGCTTTCGGGGGTGGGGTTGTCAGCGCTGTGGGCGTTGTGGGCGTTGTGGGCGTTGTGAGCAGCGGGGATGGCGTTTTGGCTCGAGCTTCGTCGGCAAGACGGTTTTCCCAGAGGGAGGCCAGCTGCCGGGCTGTCGGACGGGGATAAGGCGAGGGCATTGGGCTGAAGGAGGTGGGAACGGGGTATAATGGCTTAGCGTGGTGCGGACGAGCTTGGGGAAGCGCTGTGGGGGGGCGCGGCTGCGGCTTTTGTGGTGGCTGGTGTGGGGGCGCTCAGGTGGACTGTCTGCTTGTAGGATCTACTGGCGGCGATTGTAGGGGTCGGTGTACCCTACAGTAATACCGTTGTTAGATATCGGTCGGTTGCATCAGGTGCACGAATGCGTGGGAAAGGGCTATATATACGCCGTGGCGCGTTGTGTGTGCGAGCAGTTCTTTCGGTGAACGGATCGGTGTAAGTCTTTGTAAGGGCGCTGAATTGAGGATGCAGCGTGTTGCGCACGCATCATCATCATGATCAAGTGTAAGATTGTGCACGTTTGGTGTCCCCGAGGCCAACGGTTACTCAACTCGTTAGTCCACCGCGCCTGTATGCATTCTCTCTCCAAACGCAAGTGTCCGTGCTACGCTCGACGACCCGCCCGCGTGTTTGGGACGGCGAGTAGTGTTTCAGCGCGTTCACGGGTGATGACAACCGACGCTTTGTGACGTGCACTATTGAATCGAAATGCCGCGTCGTAAGAGAACTTTCATCGACAGGTCTCGTGCAACGACATTTCAACTGGTCAATGCACCGACTGATACAAATCGCTCTCACCATGTCTTCGTTCCAGTAACTTCTGGCGACTCTCAACAACAACACTCGGCAAACGTTCAAACCAACCCAAGCGCTTCTGTCCACATTTCAGATGAAGAAGAAGGCTATAAACGCGTCGACTATGAATACGGAGAATACGGTTTTCCTGACGACGGTTATGATTATTCGCAGCACTTTCGTCCAATTGGAGGCGCCGGCGGCGTCTTTATGGACGCTGTATCTGGTTTACCGGATCCAGACGCTGTTAAGTCCTCTTCAAAGCACGCTTCCAAGTCCAAAAATCATCCACACTCTGACCACGTAGTGCTCAAAGATACTCAGACCGACGCTCAGCAGCCCTCGCAATCAGAGTCGCCGCACCCATCTGACAAGCCGTGGAGGAATCCAGTAGACGAGATTGAAAGAATCGAAGCCATACATCAGATCCAGCGCGAGAGGAAGAATAACCCAGACCTCGATGAAATCTTTGCACAACTGGATTCGGATGGAGACCTTGAATCCACTGCATCCGACGCTGCAAACATTGATCACTATCTATTCGACGAACTTCCCGTTGGGCTTGCAGATGATGCTGCGTCTGTGCACACTTCTGATTTACTTGACGATGATTTTATTGCAGTTGCTAATACGCTTCCGGCAAATCAAAGCCAACCTGTTGATGATGATTTGTGGAGTAACGTAGTTAAAGAGTTTCGAGAGCCTAGGCTTCTTGACGAACAGTTTGACAAGTTCATGAGTGGCTTTCAAGTTGACTCTACCGATGAAGAGTATGAAGAATTCCGGGAACAGCTTAGAGAGCAGGCAGACAGATACGAGAATGATCCCGCGTACATGACCTCGGAGCAAGCGGATGGCTTGCTGGATGATGAGGATCTGATACAGGGCTTGGCATCTCTGAACTGTGATGATCAAAGTCAAGGCCCACAACATGATTCCACAATACCGCTTCCAACTGGGTTCCCTGGCGCCTCTCAATCTCGAAATGCGCGTGAACAGGAGTTTCAACAGTACGCCACTGCCGAGTTTGAAAGGGGGATGGAAACTTTGCTAGGCTCCTATGTTCGTGCTACAGCGGAACAGACACTTGATGCTTTTGATGATGTGCAGAAGACCAAAGAGGCCATTCAAATCGCTGAGGAGGAGGAGAAGGCTCGTGTCGATCAACTCACTGATCTTGGCATTGAGAGCGACGGTCACGATTCTGAGCTTGACTCTCAATTTGAGGAGATGTATAAGGAACGAGAGAAGTGGGACTGTGAAACTATCATCTCCACCTACACTAATTTGGAAAACCACCCAAGTGTTATCGATGCTCCGTCCGGACGACGAAGGCGTACAGCTCCAAGAAACGCCATCATCCAGTTAGATCCGCGTACTCAGGCACCTGCCGAGTTTGTGCAAGAGAGAAATGACACCGTTTCCGAGCACGTTACTGATTACGGAACGAGACGCGCCATTGCAAACGTTCCAGCGCGTTCGAAGGGGGAGAGTAAGGCTGATAAAAAGGCCCGTAAGAATGCAGCCAAGTTGGCTTCGAGAGAACGGCGAGCGCTGAAGAGTGAGATGAAGAAAGCATTTGGAGAAGAACGGACTAAGCAAGGGCGTCATGCAACTACTCTGGGCAAGGCTAAGGTCGCAGTCAAATTTTGAGTGGTTTAATGACATACAATGGTGCAGGTTGTAACGATTAGCGGATGTTTACCAGCAGAATTGTGTGATCGTAGAGCTTAGTAGTTTAGTAGGGGGTTCAGACAAGGTAGGCACAACGGTACCATGGAGGTGTGCAGCGCATGTGAAGAAGGAGTGCGGTGTACGAGAGTGGCCTTTATTTCTGTGTTGCTTTCATGAGTTTCCGTTTCTTTCGTTTCCTTTGTGACGCTGTGCCCTCGGGGAGTTTCGGTTTTTGAGACTGCGTGGTTGCTTTCTTGTCGGCTTCTGGCGACAATGGAGATTCATCATCCGACACTTGTACCTCGTTCTCGTCTTCCGGGATTTTCGGAGTTGCAGGAGGGTCGCGCTTATGGGCGGCCGTCATGCAGGTGAGACGAAGATGTCCATCTGCTATACATGTGTCGATTCGAGGACGGCCTCGCATTCTGACATCCCATATCTTGATACCACCGTTAGAATCTGCAGAAAGCAACAAGTCGTCGACAAAAGCCAGGCTTCGTACTCGCTTATCATGGTCAAACGCGGCCACACTGGTGGTGGCTTGCCGTGTGTCCCATATGCGGACAGTCTTCTCTTCACCGCCGGTAGCAAGCGTGTGGTTATCAATAAACTGCTCACACAGAACTGAGTATTGATGTTTCAAAACTGAGTTGGACCTGCCTTCAACGCTGAACAGTGTGACTTGGGTCCCACTAGTGAGGGAGTATTCATCCCCCTTGGGTGACCAATGAACTGATGAAGGTGCTTTGGTTCCCTTGGTCTTGCAAGAAAAGGCAACCTTGCCTTTAGACAAATTCCACATGCAAAGCGCGCGGTCCTTCGCGATACTGAGCGCCACCCGCGCGGATTGATGCACAGCCATGTCGACGACTGGTGCATGATGGGCGCGAAGTTGCTTCATGCACGTCCAGTCAGAGCAGCGCCACACGCATATTGAAGCGTCATCTGAACATGAGAAGAGCAGGTTTCGATGCGAGTCGCGAACGAATTGAAGCGCATTTATGGTTCCGTCGTGATGGAGCAGTGTTCCCACCTCGACAGCTTTCGCGAGGTCGTAGATCCTGATGGTTTCATCTACGCCGCCCGAGGCTAGCAGGGAAGAGCGCAGAGCCGCGCATCGTACGGCGTTGGCGTGCGGAGCATAGGCGAAGTTAAGTGTTAAGGTTAGCGCGGTCGTGTCATCAGCGGCTAGAGAGAGACCTGCAAGCGAACCATCGTAGCCTCCCAACACAACGTTGGTGGGAGATGGGGACGTGGATTGGCGTACCATGAGCCCAGTGAAGGTGATTGAAGAGCGACGCGTTTCACCCTGTCGTCGTCGCTTTGGAAAAGTTGGGGATCACGCCAAGCTAGTCTAGACAGTTAAAATGTTTCTTTCGAAAAATAATTTTTATGAATGAATATAGTTTTGTTTATTATATTTCCACTGATTAAGAAAACAACTTGGCAACTGGAAATTTTCCAGTTGCCAAGTTTTTTTCTTAATCCGTCTTCGAACTGCAAACAATCTCAGAATCCATAACTCAGCTTATAGGTGTCTAATTACCGTTTTGAAAGCTTTGTAAAAATCGCTCGTTGAGCAGACTACAAGCTATGAAAGTTTCGTAGCGGACGGCATAGTACTTCAAAAGGGAGAACAGAAACAATGGACATCGTCAGACGAGGCCATTTTCCAATATCAATGAAATTCGTCGCGCGTGTTGGCGGCGTGCCAACAGCTCCAAAATTAATCACAAATCTACATCACCGCCGCCAAGTGAAGGTCATATCCTTCAAACGACCACAACCGTGCTTGAACGTGTACCCCGAGTACCAAACACCCAATTTATGTGAAATAGCGCTTGCGTTGACTGTTTTGGAGCTTTGGTGTCGTTAATCGGGCGTTTTGCGGGACACTTGTTGTTCGTGTGCTTGGTAAAATTTGTTCCCCTCATTTGATTACGCTGAAAGCTTGTGAGATTGCACGAAGCTCATGAAGGGTCTTGTTAACGAAGTTTAGAGGGGAATGATAACGGATTCTTGGAGGGGTGGGCTTCTGAGCGTTCAGAGACTGGCGCTCCAAACGTTCGTTTTCTGCAAAACGTCGATTACGGTTTTTGATATGAAACGACGAATTACAGTTAAACCGACGAGTTTTATGCCGAACAGTTATCTAACTATATGATAGAAACCCTTAAATCTTTCGTGCATCGTTGTGCACTGCCATATCCGCTGTCCAATAGTTGATTTAACTTAATCGCCAGAGTAGAAAAAAAGGACAGCCCGTTTACCGGACGTTTCCCTGCACGTTCATCGCCAACAGTGCGAGGTGTGCTATCCAATACTGTGACGACTGAGCTAAAGGAAGTGCCCCGGCCAGGACACCGGAGGAGCGGATACAACTGTATAGCGAGTTCCCACAGATTCCTTGGTAAGGTTAGCCTTAAAGAAGCCATGGCCGAGCGCTGCTATGTTTTATCGTCATTCTTCCTTGCGAGGGTTGTCAAATCTGATGAAGAGATACTCAGCCACAATCAGGTGCGAGCCAAACATACTTTCGGAACACGGCTTGGGGAACACAGCCCTCATTTCATTGTTCTCTCAGCCACCTTCCTGTCGGGGAGTAAGCTCGAACACCTTTAACCCGGAATCAGTCTTCAGCTCCAGTTTTGGAGACTTTTCGTCCATCTTATTCAACGAAACATGCTTTTAACTTCCTCTGACAACCTTCCGACCAAGATCGTACTGCTCGGTAATCCGGGCGTGGGAAAGTCAACAATATACAATACTCTTCTCGGTAGAAGAGCATCCGAATCCGGTGTTTCGATCGCCGGAGGCCTTACAAACGCTGCACGCTCATCTCCGCTGGGTCGTTTCGTGTACGTGGACACTCCCGGCATAGATGATGTATACAATTGCAAGAACGCCACTCGAGAAGTTTCAGCTGCTCTACGAGGCCCGTGCCGTGTTAAACTGGTGTTTGTAACCACTCTAGAATCTGGGCGAGTAAGGAGTGGTGACCTTGCCACTCTTGCCACTGTTTTGGATGAACTGAGGCATGTGGTTGGAAATATTGATGACAGATACTTGCTTATCATCAATAAGTGCGAGGATTCCGTCTACAACAGTCTTTTGGATGAATTCACTAAGGTGAAAACTCGCACGCGCGTATTAGCCCCGTTTAAGGCGCTCGGCGGGATTTCACGATTTGCACTGATTCGACGTGAACCAACCGCAAGTGGGAAGGCAAATGTTTTGCTCCGGGATACAAACATTGAGAGACTCCGTGACGTGATTGTGGCTACTCCAACCATCAAGCTACCTTACAACCCAATTCTGCATCTGGACTTCACCAACTTCGGCCATTGCAAGAACGAAATTGAAGAAGACATCAAGGTGTTCTACAACACGTATGACCGCGCGCTTCAACTTAATAATTCGAGGGGAGGTATCAGTGATCCAGAATACTGTGCTCCTCGTAGTCTTGTTAGCGAGGTAGATGGCGAGCGGGGGTTGGGAAGGTTTAGAAGAGGTATGGGGAAGTTGATAGAATTGCTGGCCGGACTTGAACCCTGGGTAGGACTTGCGCAGATGGCTTGTAGCTTGGTCTTGGCTTTTCTGTAGCGTTGACATGATTTAGCAGGTTATTCTGAGGTATACTTTCTTCTTGTCTAACTATTCGTGCTCCTAAAGGTCACTACAGCTTGGGCTTGTGGCTAAGCAGAGCAGTTTTGTGCAACTTCCCTGTTGCAGAACGTTCTAGCATATGCTGCAACGTACATGTATAATAGTTTCCAACGATTGCAAACCTTATGTCACGTTCGCTTTGCTCATCTTCATCCTCAGCGATTCAGAGTCCAAAGCTGCCATAACAGGCTTGGGCTAAATCGGGACGTCTAGAAGTCGCGGCGACAAGCAAACTAAAACTAAACGGTGGTCTCTCGATGTCGAGTTGCACGTCTACCCCTTTATTATGATAGTTTATTTATGACAACTGAGGTATAAACTTAATTGCCATGAAGAGCGTCATCCAAGGCACCGGAGAAAACAGGCAGCGATACTTGTAGTGAGCTCCCACAAACTTGAAACAGCATCATGTCTTTGTCCGACAGCTGCGTGCAATTTTTGTATTCAGCTAAACACTAGGGCCTTCACAAAGCGTCGATTTGCGTTTTAAGTGAATGCGAATAGCGACAGGCTGAGTCGACATGTTTCTAAGGGGTGTTGAACATTCCGCCAAAGACTTCTGCCCACCATTTGCGTTTTTGTGCCCCCCTTCTGTTCGAATAGTGGCTCATTCGTGCTTTGAACCTTTCCATATTCGCTTCATCACCGACACAAGGTTGCGGGTAGAATTGCGTTTTCTGCTCGTTCCTGGCCGCCCTCTTATTACTGATCTTTTCATTCTGTGCAGACCCCTTGTAGAACCGACGCATTTCTTCGTCTATTTGTTGAGCATTCTTTTCGTAAGTTTTCAATTTCAACCTCACAACAGGTTCAGCAGGTAGGTCGATAGTTGGGGCACGCTCAATGAGGCCTCGAAGCCTCTCCGCTGCTTGCCTGTTAAGCAAAGTACCGGACTTTCCTCGGATACTCGTCTCAGCTCGAATGATTTCAACTTGTTTCGCCTCTTCAACCGCAAAATACGGACCCAACACGCTTGCCCGAAGCTCTAGAGAATCTTTTTTTGTTAGCGTCTGCGCGAGTGAGTCTTCACACTTGTTAATTATCAACGTATACTTTCTTGTCATATCCCCCACAACCTCTCTCAACGCCGTCACAATTGTCTGTAATGTACAAACGTCAGCTGAGCGCACACGACCGGCTTCCAAAGCAGTTACAAAGACCATTTTCACCGTAGAAGGTCCACGCAAAGCAGCTGAAATCTCCTTGGCTGCTGTTCTCCTATTGTACAAGTCATCCAAACCTGGAGTATCAACAAACGTCAAGTCACCTTTGGTGCACGTTGCCGTACTCTTTGTAAGACCTCCACCCAATGAAATTCCTGATTCGAATACAGTCTTCTGGAGTAGGGTGTTTTGGATCGTTGACTTTCCGACCCCTGGATTGCCAATCACAATCACTCTTGTGGGTGCTTTAGTTTCTGAGTTGGGCAGAACTTGCGAATGCTCCGTGTCGGACACGACAGAGAGCGTCTGACTGTCAGATGAAGTGCTTTTCTCTTTCGTCTCCTCACCTTGCGATCTATCACAATTTTGGCAAACAGAAAGATCGGTTCTTCTCCCGGGGGTAGCGGCTTGGTGTTTTAGTGATTTCATACTGGGAGATGACGCCCGTGCTGGTGTTGAATACGATCTCTGTGGCCGCTGTTGATCACAAATCCCACATGTTTTCCTACCACATGGATGGGCAACGTATTCACAGCTTTGAGCATGTTGAAGAGAAGCTTGAGATCTATGCATTCTGCTCAGTTACGGTTGTACTTGGTAGGCAAGAATCAAAGCTTAACGGTTAACTTGCACGTACGAAGCAGTTTGGATGTCTCGTTTTGAAGCGCGTTGTAGGCGTTGGTCTAGTTCCTAGGCCACAGTCCCTCGGAGAAAGTTGGAAATCCGTCAAGATACCGAACGAAGTCTGGAGCTGTTCCTCTTATTCACGACACTTATTGGAACGATGCAAAACCATCCAAGGTTCGTATGATATATAGTCGCCGATTTTCGCACACTGCAGTGAATTGCTGTGCACTGTCTCCGTCTACAACAATAATCCCGTGAAATAATGTCGAGTGGAATCCCCTGAATTCCTAGAAGCTTCTTGATGCTGGCGGATATCATTTCTGCCGGATTGAAATTGAGAGACAGGCGTGATCTGTATTCGTGATTATGTTTTATCGTTTTAGTCAACGATGGGAGACATGCGCAACCGTGTTCCGCTCGTAGTCGGAGTTGGCGTAAATTTTTATGTGCTGGAGTGTTGGTCACATGTCGGAGATTTGCGTAAGAGTTTCAAACACGTCGGATGTTACGAAACCCTTTGTGCGGTTGCAGCTGTATCTATACGAGAAACCTTACTATTACGTTCTAGAAGTTGTCAAACAAAGGTTCCGTACAGTATAAAGATACACTGTATCCGTGTAACACATGGTGGATAAGGCCTTTACGCAGATTATTTGTGTAGCCTTGCTGCCCTAAGAGGGATGAGCACCTGTCGCACGGGATGCTCCCAAAGCAGAAGGGCATATTCGACAGTTATATGTTGTAGGACCCTTCCTAATATCAAAATGCACTGGTCACTTGTGTTGCTGCAACAAACAATGGCCTACAGAGTTAGTATTGCAAACGCACACCTTATTCTTTGGTCGCTCGCTGAGGATACTCCCAAAAAGATAAAAGGAGACACGCCTTTGCAAGCGGTACAAAACGAAGATTTACAACAAGCATTGGTGCCACTCCGTGACTTCTCCGTTACGTTCTGTCGCTAATAAAGTGTAGCTTCCCCTGATTCCTGTTCCACTCTCCCCTTTGCTCATCTGCTGTTCATTGGGCACAAGCTTACTATACCAGTATCATCAAGAATTGCGACTTAGAGCCATCCCCAACAGGTTACAAAGATCCAATCCAGACGCTTAGCCGTGGCTTGATAGTCTCTATGTCCAGGCAAGAACATGTGATCGTTGCTGGAAACCCCGGCTCTGGGAAGTCTTCGATTCTCAACAGCATCATTGGAAGAGTGAAGTTCGAGTCCGGGATCTCTCTTGGGAGCGGACTGACTACCGCTCTGGACTCGAAGCGAATCGGAAACGTTTTATATTCTGACACCCCTGGGCTTGATGATGCGCGTATACGTGATAGGGCTGCCAAGGAAATCTCGTATGCTTTTCGAAGAGGCGGAAAGATAAAGCTTATCTTTGTCTCGACACTCGAGGCCGGTCGTTTGCGAAGCACTGATCTTGCCACTATGAGAATTATCGTAGAGGCAATTCAAAGCGTTGGTGTTGACCCTGCCAAGCAGTTTTCCATCATCATCAACAAGTGTGAACCAGAGGTGCTGGAGCTTCTCGAGAATAAGAAGAACAGGGCCATGCTAGAAGTTCCCTTAAACTCTGCTGCCCCTGCGGGAAGAATTGCGTACATGCCATACAGAGACTATGCTGCAGGAAAGCATAACGTTCTTGTTACAACTGACTCAAATGTGTACAAGGAATTTTTAAGAACAGCGCCAGCCTTTGACATGTCCAGGAACAAATCGTTTGCAATCAACGCCAATGGTTTTGAGCTGACTGTTCAAAGGCTGCAAGAGATGGTGGAAGAGCTGGAAAAGAAGTTGAAAGAAGCATTAAACAGACATGGCGAAAACCCACAGGGAGGTTTTCGGCGCTTTTGCAGGAAGCTCGGCAGCAGGGTTTGCGATGCACTCGATACAGTATTTGACTCATTTTCCTATTTTCTCAAGTAGAGTGTGTTGAGGATGGTTCACATTCTGTTTGCTCAGTGGACTGTCATTCTGGGCGGAGATAAAGACTGTGATTGTTCTTCTTCGAGTTTGTTTTATTGATAGTTTTCTGTAGTGAAAGCACTTGAAGAACTTACATTTTAATCAAAGCAGGTTCAGCAATAAATCTCAAGAAAAGTGTAGACGTTTGTAAACTACGTAATGTTGTTGCCGCAAATAAATGGACATGTGAAAAGGGTGCCATAGGTGAGGTTTGGGAGGGAAAGAAACGGCCATGAGAGAGTAGAGCGGGAGCGTCGAGCAGCGCCGTCGCAGTTGCGATTGTATTCTGTCGCCGCGTTTTTGCAGCCTTCCAGAACAGCGCGGTTAGAATACAGCTTCTCGATACGCTCGGCTTAGGTCAAAGCATTGACTGGCTCACAGTTCCTCGTGTCTGCTCATTTCATATCTGTTCACTACGAGACAGGACTCCTGTCTCGTGATGTACAAGGCTTGTTAGTCTAAGCATGCAAGCTGATTTGCACGACTTACGGCGGCGCTGGATGCAGATACGTACTGCAGCGAGCTGTGCAGACGCTTGTCCGCTCGGAGGAAACTTCACACATAGGGTATTGAAGTTTCTTGCATTGAAAAGAGCTTGCTCGCCAACGAAGAGACATTGGCTCCAAACTAATGTAGTTACCAACTGTTTAGCCCCTCCACTGCAACTGCCCTCCTTGGGTTGCCCCAGTCCTTGATTGTACAAGGACGCAATCCATGAAGAAACGCGTGCCGTTTGCATGACACATTCTTCAAGCTTCTCTACTCTGCTCGAAGGGTAAAGAATAATGATATTAATAAATTACAAGGAAAAGGGCGGCGGGTTGATACTTGCAGTTTCAAAATTGTTTTATATCTACATCATGTTGTATAACAGGTAAGAACGACTATCAGGTTCCGTCGGTACCGTTGGTATGACCGCAGGCGCACTGGCATCGGCGTTCTTCCGCGATGAGTGTGTTGAAGGCCGGCGGTCCTCGTGGGCTACGGGGTGGCTTTGTTCGGGTTCGCCCGTCTTGGTGTTGTCGTTTCCAGGCGAAGAGTGGGCGCTTCATTTCTCCGCCTTTGTCCATGTCTCTCATCCAGGCCAAAGAGCTGTCGTACGCAGTTGACTAGAGCAAGCCCTTGATTTCCGTTCAGCTTCTCTGGCTCGCGTCGCTTGTCATCGCTTTGCTTCCGTGCCCCGAAGCGTGGTCTCGTTTGCGTTCCCCCCTTTACCGTCGCAGATCCTACAGCGCATTCTTTCCGGCGGCTGAGCTCGCCGCTTCTCCCACCTCCAGCTTTTCGACGGCGTTGTTTCGTACGCAACGAATGCTGCGCCATAAATTTCAACCTCGTGCTGGCTAGCAGAAGTTGCTGCACATCCCCTTGCAGTGCGTCCAACTCTTTCGCAGCGCTTCGTTCTCTTATTCTGGCTGCTGCGTGCTCGGCCTTGTGTTCCTCAATGCAAGCAATGAGCGCTTGCTTTTCGCGCTCAAAGTCGTCTTCCTTCTTCTCCAGAGCGTGTTTTGCCTCCTCCCGCGCTGCTCGGGTTGCCCGTTCGACGTGATCGGACACCAGTTTTGCGGTGATGGTAGCGACGGTGGCGGCGAGAACGGCGTTCAATAACAGCTTCATCTTAGGTTCTTAGGCTGTTTGACAGTTGTGACTGGAGGTGAACGAAGTGGGTAGGTTGTTGAACGATGGCCTGTGTTCCTTTTATACGGTCCAGAAGAGACGGTCGGAGTGCGGACAGTTTGACTGATACATGTTGCTACTTGCGGTGGTGATACAGAATGCTCCTTGTTTGCAGTGAATGAAGCATCTTCATGTCGTGGCGGCGTTTCATTCGCGTTCGAATTCAATGCGCAAAGTGTTGATGCTGCATTGGGTTGTCTGCGCATCGAGAGTATCCTTCGTAAGTTATTCAACGTGTAGTGCAACTCCGTATGGCAACAGCTTTGACATGTTGGTTTGTTGCAACGGACAGTGCTGTTGTTGGCTTCTTTTGGGAGCGACGATACAAATCAGAATCCGGACTGTTCAGCTTGCATTACCTTGGTGGAGCCTGATTTTCATTTTTGGAAACAGTGTGCATGAGGTCGTCACTAGGAGAAGCATAAAGTGCATAGTGGTGGTGGTAAAATGGAATCAAAGTGGGTCATGACGAGGTTTTAGTGCGTGTGGCGTTGCCCCTCTACTCTTTTTGGCGTGTTTGTTGCAGCAATTTTTTCTACTGAGAGTGCGGGGAGGTTTTGTCACTCCTGTGGCAAAAAAAGCTACTCTGGGAAGCCTGCGCCTCCCCTCAGCATGTTCCTTCGAAGGACGGAGAAATAAGATGAAGTTTGGATAGGGGCATGGATATCGAGAGTGGGGGTTTTTTTGCGGTCGTGTACCTAATTCGAGCTGTCCCACAGCACCGATCTCCAAAACACGCTTTCTGATACGTAAACATTCTCCCTTTGACTATACATGAACATTATATCCACCGTTCAGGAGTGGAGAACGTGTTTCAGTCCAAATTACTGCTCGGATTGGTCGACCCTACTGGTGTTCACGGTCACGATCTCGTATGATTGAAAAGCACATGTAGCTCCAGGACTAGTCGCCCAACCGCCCCAGCGCGGACCATCTCCATGAGCACATTTAAGCACTGCCAGCAGTAGTATCATCTTTAGGATAGCATTCTACCCTTGGTAAACGCATGCACACTGCATTCCAGACCAAGTGCGGTAAAGGTGAGACTGCTAACCTTTACTTCAATTCAGTAGGTTCTTGTGCTCCCTATCATAGATACAAGCGCCACCTCTGGGACACTCGATGACGTGTCGGGAAGGAACAAAGGAAGGATACGAACGAACGAACGACCACACAATACGTAGCTTACTGTACTGGGTGTTGTCAAACGACAGACAGCATAGCCACCTAGAAACAGCGACGGCAAACAAGCACATTTTAAACACCGACCGCAGCATCTCCAACAATAAACAAAGCCACGGGCTTCACCTTCATTGCTCCCACAGGTTATGTGCCATAATACCGAGCAACCCGTCCGGTGTTAACACACCAACACGTACTCAAAACACCATATACTTCCCCCGCTGAACGGGAAACGCGCAATCACGCGCGTGCATAACGTTTCCAGCGTAGACAGCAAACAATCGACCATCACTGTTCTTTTGCTGCTTAGCTAACACTACAAATGGCCAAACCCGTCCCCCGCCCACCTGACTTCTCTGACGAAACCCTAAGTTTGAAATTGCTCCAGCAACTTTTTACTTCGCTGAATCACACAAACAAGTGGCCACGGAATTTTAGCAGCGATACATTGAAAGACTTGACAAAGTTAAACTTCAAACAATGGCAAGCAAGCTTCAAAGACATATTAACGATCCATAGATATTCTGATATTCTTCACTCAACATTTGTAGCCGACAAAGATGCAAAGCAAAAAGTATTTGTTTCCTGCCGGTCGTTAATCACAAACAGCATCTCAAGAGACGTCAACGACCTGGTCCCAGTTTTTTTGTTTACCAACTCACCGTTCGATATTATGCCTATCTGAAGAGCTTACTGGACACTTCTGCACAAAAGGTCGATTAACTTCTCACAGAAGTTTAAAAAATCCGCTAAACACACGCCGAAAAAATATATATCTATGAAGAACACCACCCCCGCTATCAAGCTGTTTTCATACAGGCTAGTGCAGCAGAGTTCCAAAGTGATACTCGCACTGGGCGACTCCTAAAATCTCAAATCGCAAAAAGCGCACACTCAAATTCATTAATTCAGAGCTTTAGCGTGCACTCAAAATGCGAAAGTCGGGGATGCCTCCGCCCCATACGAGCTGTTCCGCAAAATGCGGCATTCGCTCTTTTGGCGCCAAACAGGTTACCAAAACCCGAATGCCGCCAAACCAGAGCCCAAAACAGCGTACTCGATTTGACATAACCCAATCTCAGCACCCACTCTGAGCCATCAAAACGCCTTCTGCCTTAACAAAACCTGCTCAGCTTCTTTTATAATGACTCCACGTCTTCTTCCCGACAGTACGTCTTTCTCTGCTGGCAATCCGATTGACTCTGTTTTACCACCGCCTTTCAAACCGCATGCAAAAACCATGAAAAAGAAAACTAGTACAGCTCCACGGATATTTGGGTTTTGTCAAAAGAAAACGGATTTCTTATTGGATCTTATGGACAAGTATCTTCCTATTGGAAGTGAAGAATGGGCGGCATTGCTCAGCGAACACAAAAAAACGTTCTCTCAGCGAGAGCGAAGTGTTGAATCACTCAAACGCAAGTTTTTCTCTCTTCACCGTCATCGCATGCAGACAGAGGATCCGCTGATTCCTTATTATGTCCATCGTGCAAAATCAATACGAGATTTGATCACCAAGCGTGCCGAAATCGCTGTGGACGAAGATATTGAGGATGCAGTAGAAGTTTCGTTTAACGAAACACAGTTATCAACATTAGTGGAGACTGATAGGGAGGGTGCACACGACACGAATGAAACGAAAGATGTGATTGCGGAAAAGACTTTGGTCCAAACCCCGTTAAGGATCGCACGCCCTTTAGTTCGTCCTTGCCCCATGATGCGTGGGAAGGATAATAGAGACGATATTATGGATTTATTTAGGTTGTCGATGTTGAATGACCAGAAGCGGAGAGAGGAGGACTTAGAAAGCCGCAAAGAGGAGCGAGAGGAGAACCGACTGCAATGTCTTGACGAAAGTCGTCGTCACGAGAAATTGACGGAGATGATGCTCATGTTGGTCGCAAAGACATCGAAATCTCAGTAGAGGTTAAAGGTATCCTGCAGATAATAATTCACATCTGCACTTTTTTGAGGCATATAGGTTGACAGAATCTGGTTTATGCCGGCTTTGCGTGTTCGTAGATAAAACAGATGCGCAGTGAAAAGCAGCATTATCCTCCTTTCTCCATTTTCTTCATACATGAAGCGGTCTTTCATTCGCGGAAACATTCCTCGAAATGCGCGCATGCCCCATTCTGAGGCTTGGCGAACTGAGGCTGCTTGACGGAGGCGTACGAGGTCGTCTGGATCGGTCACATTTGTCTCATCCTGGGCAGATTTTAAAAGAAACGGGTGATTCTTCTTGCAGAACGCTGAATCTACCAGACAAAGGCCGCCATGTTCGGCATATTTAGCGCCAAGTTTGTTGCAAAGCTTTCCAAGATCTGCTATAACAGAATCGTGCATGCTGCCAGGAGCATTAAGCAAACATGCTATGATCGTTTCATTTGGAGCAAACACAAAAACGTTTCCAACATAATGGTCGTGAGTCCATCCATTGTAGAACATGTTCTGAATAACACAATCACCAGATTGTTCCAACAACAGTTTGAGACCGTCCACAATGGCATAGACGCTGTCTAGTTTGTGATACTTCTCAGAAATAGCTTCCTTAAATTCTTGTACTTGAACTAGATTTGGCATTCTTATAGTAGCATGCTTTTCGCGGGACAAGACACGCAGTAGCAAACGCCTCCAAAACCGAAGAAACATAGAGCACACAGAGTTTGTAACTCCGAATAATAGGCACCAATTCCACATCGCCCCTCTTGTGCGATGCCATGAAAGCACAAGACCAAGGCACATTTCGGCTGTCATAGAGCGGGGACGGCCACTTTTGCTGAATCGTAGTCCTATATCTCCATTGCGGGCGTGTGGAGTGTATCGGTAGTACAATGGTTCGAATAGTGTCAGAAGATACACGAATGTAACGTGATCAATTCCTGTTAGAGTTATCATAGACTGATCAGACATTGAATTCAAAACGTATATAAACGGGGACTTTGATGGCAATAGCAAAGCAGAACGATTTATGCGACGATCACGACGTCGTCTTCCTTCGGAGTTAAGCCTTTGTTTGAATGTTAAAGTCTTTGACAGCTCTCGGTTAAGCAGAGCAATCAGTAGGACTGAAGTTGGCGTCATGTTTTGAGACAGATTGAAAAAGGTGGAGACAATGCTAAGCTGAACATCTTGGCTTGTCGCATTTTGCGCGGTAATATCAGTGACCGTTATGACACTCAAAATTTGTGTTTGTGCTCATTTTGATATATTCAAATTGCTCGCATTTTGAGTTTTAGAAGTTGCCCACTATCAGAATCATCCTTCATGGCCTATCCGCTACAGCAAATCCATTTTCTCATATAGCCGCGACCCTCACTGTTGCTGGCACCCCCACATCTATATCTGAAACAAAACGTCCCTAGAAGCATTTGCTTCTGTCAGCGCCCAATCTTGACCAGACCAACAACTGAGTACTGCAGACAACCACACATAGAAACCCACTCCCGTGCCTACGCAGCCTGTTGCAAGATCATGTACAGACCCCACCCTCCACAAGATTCTATCAGCGCTCAACCGTGAAGTGCAACGCTTTTAGCGGTATGAGCACTACTTGGTTTCATATTTTGCGTTGGCAATGTTCAACTTTCGACTGTGAAGTTTGAGTAATGCACCGGTATTCAGTTTCCGTTGGTAGGGTACCAATTTGAGTTGCAGGTATAGTGCACAGACTTGCTGGCATATGCCACACCTTTGTAATATTAGACCCCCCCTTAGAGATATTATTAGTTAATTTAACTGTACTGTCAGGGCGCCGACCACCACTACTTATGTGTGTGAGCTCCGGTCGCCCGTATGGAGGTGAATGTAGCACAAGAGTGTCGGCTCCAACTCAGGACCCCTTGTGAGTCGTTTGTGTGGTGCAACGCCCCAAAGGGGAGAAACACCGAAAGACGTTCGGGATCTTTCCTCCGTGGAGGTGAACCCAGTTGGGTAGAGCCCCTCTAGGGGTGGCACGGTGGAGCCGGTTTGTAAGACCGAGGCCACCCTTCGCGACTAGCGCAAGAGGGTTTAGGACAAGAATCGGTATCCGCGAGAGCGGGAATGCGTCCTCGCCAGAGGTAGGTTTCCACGTAAGTGGGGGTGTGTGAGCGGATTCGCACACGAGAGACGCGGATAGCGGGCGGTGCTACCCTAAAAAGGGGAAGAAGGAAGGGCGAAGAGGAGGAAGAGAGGACGAAGTGAGTCGCGAGAGCGACGGGGGCGAACGGCGATGCCGGTAAAAATATCCCTATACAGGGCGAAACACCAATGCAATTGGAATAATATGAATCCCAGTGATGGGTCCCTTTAGATGTGCAAGGGGGTTAGATGTCCCGTGTTTCACGGCGTTTCCCTCCAAGGAGAAGTAGAGCACGCGCGCAAGCGGTACCAACTAGAGCCAATTCCCCAGGTTGGGGTCCCTTGTTGGGGAAGGTTTACTGGTGCGACGGCAGTGCGCCGTCGCACCAAGTACTAGCTTCCCAGAAATGGGTGTGAAAATAATAAATAATATTAATTAAATACTCCACATTTCGTGGCAACATCCACTACTGTGGCCAACCGCCAATTGACCCAAAACCGTGTCCCACGTGTCCATACCCACCATTATGGGGCGTAGTTTATATACACTCTACACGACCGATAATATCGGGAAAGCGTTCAAGTACCAAGAATCCCTCCCTGAGGGCGTTGCACTACAGTTTGCTCCGTCCGGAGAGACGCCACCTAGTGCAGGCCTAGTTACAAACCTCGTAGAGTTTCCAACACATTTGTACCGCTATTGACTTTGTTTCTGTGCGCGCGTTTACCCCGGCTATTGCTGATTTCCCCTGTATACAGGTGTCACTGTATGGAGACTACTGATGATTACCGTTGCCTTGTTCACCACTGCCCCACTCGTGTGGATACCGTGCCCCCCTTAGGCGTTGCCCACCACTCGTTTGTTGCCATATTTTCCCGCTTCCAACTTCTCGGTCTTCTTGGTTCTTGAACTTGTACGCCCGTCGTGACGGTGAGTCCCGGCTTTACACCCGGTTTCGTCTGCTCACCACAGTTGATTTTATCGCTGCGCTACTCCATAGAAGAGGACGTCAAAGACCCTTTTGGGCCAGCTCCTGCCTCCGAGCATTGCACCATAAACCACATGAACAATAAACTGCGACTCATCGACCAGAAACAAGCCATAAAACCAACCGAGCTCCTCATTGGGACTTGTATGGCACCAAGCCCGCCAAACCACGCCGAACAGGTGGAAGTCGAGCTCAAAATGCGGGCCAAGCCAATGCCACTCACGAGACGCAGACCTCGATGAAAAAGTACTGCAGGCTTTGCAAGCCATACAAGAGGCCAACCATCGGGAGGACGCAATGCAAAGCGACTGTAAGTATATCTTGGATTCTGGCACTCATCCTTCCAATGTGTGCAGCGCACCGCCCAACAGCCAACCACTAGCTACACCAAAATCCCCCACTACCGCCAATTCTTCTTCCCTTCCATTTCAGATGATGGACAAAATCAATCTGAAGACTGACCAAGGCCTTAATATCTCACTCCCAGCATACGTATCCAAGCACGTTCAAAACAACCACCTATCAGTACATTCCATTGCGCAACGCTATAGCTGGGTTCTCTTTGGCCAACGACACTCCTTCCTAATACGCTCAAAACCACACCTAAAGATCATTGGGACAGCCTCATGGACCCCACATGGTTACAAACTGAACCGTCTGTCCATGGCTGCCAGCGTTCGAACATTTCAGAGCAACAAACCATCTCCAATCAGTGTTCAAAAGCCTACGCCTCTCAAACCCACACGCCGATTCAAAGCGAAGTCCGACCCCAAACAGCCCACCTCCCCAGTAGCCAAACCTCCCCCCAACTCCCACCCCAACCCACCTAGCGACTTTATCACACGGACTTTCCACCAATGGCACCTGCACTATAACAACATCGACCCGAGTATTCTGCAGAAAATGGCCAAAAGAAACTTACTTGATGTTTGCTCGGTACTCAAGAACCCACTACCAAAACTCACCTGTTCCGGGTGTGGGCACGCACGAATAGCCAGACAACCGTACAGACAAGCACTCCACCATCACAAAGCCGGCGAGTCTATATTCTCTGACACCTGTGGTCCCTTCCCCACATCATCAAATCACGGCAATCGATACTTCAGTATCTTCATAGAAACAAGAACACGGTTTGTTATCGCGGTCTACACCGAAGACAGCAAGCAAACATTCAAACTGATTGCAACCGTCCTAGCCTTTTCCAAAGCCAATTCTGGACGAGCACCACTTGTATTTACTTCGGACACCGCTGAAAAATTCACATCCGCAGCCCCACCTGAAGTCCCGCAAAGCTATGTAGTAATGCACAAGCCCTCTACCGCATATAGCCCCCGAGAAAACTCATTGCCGAGCGCGTAGTCGGAAACCGTACACGAATAACTCGCGCGGCCCTATTCAACTCCAAACTCCCCAATTCGTACTGGGAGGACACCCTGCGAGACGCGGTTACAAGTATAATCGCACCTTACACAAGACCACAAACCGCATCTCATACACCGGATAGCACGGCCAACCCCCCAGCTTCACGCACAGTTTTCCATTTGTCCAGCTTGGTGCCGCCCCAGTAGTCACGGACAACACTGTACTGAAGAAACTGGATAGCAGAGGCGTATTAACGTTGTATATGCACGGTACCACCGACACTCATATTCGCATTCAAGAAGTTCAATCCGGCCGGTATCGCCAATTTCGAACCGTCGAATGCCACCCATACCTTCCCCACCATGACCCTGTCCCTACTAGGGCATTGGCCTTCAAAGTCATACAGATCCACGGAATCCCTTCTAAAGTCACGAAGAACTCCCCGCCGCCCATGTCACGCAAACAAGCCCAAGATTACCCGGAAAGACAACTCTAGAAAACTGCACACAATGCAGAGCTCAACAAACGTGACAAAATTCAAGTTATCAAGTGGCTCCCTCCAGAACAACTCCCACGAAAACGTATACCCTTAAGTATGAAATATTGATACAAACACGACGCACTGGGAGTAATCAGCGACCGTAAAGCGCACCTTGCAGTGCGCGGAGACTTAATGAAGCCAGGTGAGCACTACAATCGAGAACATGTCTCAGCTCAACTGGCCCACAAAGAAACCGTTCGCCTGGTACTCGCAGTCATGGCACAATACAACTTGAACATTGACCATTTCGACTGTCAAACAACATTACAGTAGATCAAACATACATAAGCTAGACGACGACGGACGCCAAAGTAAAGAGATAGTCAGTGCCTCTCACTCACAGGTTATGGGCAAACGCTACATGCGCCATTAACGTCCACCCCGCCTGCCCCCCACCCAAGCCCACAACGGCTCTCTCAACCACACGAGCAGCACGGCATCTCTGCCACGACCTCCGCAAGAATCCTCACATACAAGACCTCTTAACCAACGCCATACTCTCTCAAAACGATAACCACATACCCCGCGACACCACCCAACTTACCACACGTTCTATCGCAGTCATGGAATCAGACAAAGCACCCATTATATTAGACCTAGACACTTCCAACTATGCCTTGTGGTACTTAGCACTCAAAACATATGCGGCTATCACCGACGTGCTCCCACACCTCCAATAAAACCCACCCCTTCCCACAGACTCCAATGCTCAGAAACAGTACCAAACCAAGCAAAAAAGCTTGTTAGCTGCCGTATTAGGCAGGGTTCCCATAGATATTCTCGGTCTACTCCTAGTTCTTGAAGACGAACCGACACCTCACGACCTAGTGGAACGAATCATTCAGCACATCAATCAGCCCACAAAGGACGATCACCAGTTCTTGAAAGCAGAAGCTGAAAACATTACGTACGATGTAGAACTTCCGATCAAAACCTACTTAGCGGAACACAACAAAGTCAGGCAACGCATGATTACGGCGAAATATACTGGAATCGGAGATGAGGAAACCACTGTCCACTTCATAATCGCTGGACTCAAATCTTCTCCGACTCTCACCCCCATGCTAGCACCCATACTGGCCAACAAACTGACCACACTCAAGACCTTTACTCGCATATTCAAATCGCTTGCCACCCTTTACCGCCCCGCTTACAGCAAACCCCACATCCACACAGGTATACCAAAATCACCGGAGACTATGGACCATTCCCCACACAATTCACCTCACGGCAACAATTCAACCGCCCACCATATCTACGAAAAAGGATCCCATACAACCAACTATGTGCATACCACATAGCCCTTGGCAGAAAATGCAATCACACAGACGCCATATATAGGGACATCAATCACCCCTATCATTGCACAGGCAAAACCCAAGCCCTTCTAGCACATGCCGGTCCAGCATATCCACCACAGCGCCAGTATGCATACCATCCCATAGCCCAGCCCATCGCGTACTCACCACTTCAGCCACATCCGGCAACGGCACCCAACCAAATAGACGTCACCTCGAAAATTGGCAGCGAAGCAGATGGTAAGTTCATCCTCGACAGCGGCGCGCATCCCACGCATCTCATGCACCACAAAACCACCATGCACACTACAGCCAGAGAACTCCTAACTCATTCCACCACGCATCAGCGGACACGATGCACATCTCATGGAATCATCCACCTGCACACGAACAGGAATAAGACCATTCAAACGCACGCCGTTGCCAACCATCACATCAGACGTAATCTCCTTTCAGTACATGATTCACCATGTCACTACGGCAGAGTATCCTTCAGGTGAACCGAAGGCAGCATCTGGGACACCACTCAATCACCGCCAATTCTGATCGGCACAGCTCTCTAGAATGGCACTCACTACCAACTCAACGGCATAATATTGCACAACATCTCAGCTCACACAGAACGGCCGTTCCCCCGCTCCCGCCATAAACGAACATTACCTCCCTCACCCACTCCTCGTCCCATGGGCAAGTCCAAAGCTCTACCCATATCCCCCACCCACACCTCACGAAAAACCCATCCCTCTTGACATCACCATTGACATCGCTTCACCTGCCAATCTAGCTCAAGCTCGCATGCATCCCGACGCACAGGCCTGGAAGCAGGCCCATGACGCCGGACTAGACAACCTGGACAATCACAGCAGCATCAAATGGTTGCCAGCTCATCACCGGCCACCACTCGAAGCATTCATACGCTCATGATGCTATACAGGTACAAACGGGCCGCAGAAGGACACATAACAGAACGCAATGCTGGCTGCAATGTGCGCGGCGATCCAATGAAACCCGGCTTGCACTACGACCCACAACACACGAAAACATTTACCGCGGACCGCACGACACAACGTATGATCATAGCATTACACGCCTCACTCCAACTACCCCTGGAACGTTTTGACATTAAGTCCGCCTACCTTCACGAGCGCTGTCAACGGGATCGGCCTATATATCTTAAACAAGTGCAAAGGTCTAACGGCACTTAAAAGCATTCCGGCCAATACGGCGAACTCATCGGCAACTTGTACGAATCACTTCCTGCAGCATAATACTATAACCACGGTCTCAAACAGCTCCTTACAAGCATCGGCTTCAAGGCCTCCGAGCACGATCCCTACCTTTATATTCACAAAAAAGACACCGGTTATATCGTCATCAGCACCACCATCGACGATTTCCTGGTTCTAGCTTCCCACCAATACCCTATTGACAACATTTACACCCAACTCCTGCGCAAATACAAAATCAAACGACTGGGTACTGTGCGACGTTTCCTCAACTGGACCATCACGCAGACCAAGTACGAAACACACCTCTCGCCACCTGATGCCATTGATGTGATCCTACACCAAACTGGGATGCAAAATTGAAACCCCACGCAGACTCCCTACAACAACCTCACAGTACTCGATCAACAGCCCTCCACCAAACTACTCACAGCCAGAGAAGCAACGCGATATCGACAGGTTCTCGGTGAAATTCGTTATATCACAGACAGTACCCGCCCTGAAATTGCGTACATTGCGGACGACACTGATCTTCTCGCGCAGCACATGTCTAAACCACAACATCATCACAACCTCGCACTGAGCGGCGATAAGCATCATTCCCCGTCCCACAAAAAAATGAGACGCATCAACCGGGGACTAACAAACAATGACACATCTTGCTGCGTCACATTTTTGCAGTGTCAAACAGCCTTACATTAGACCAACCATACATAAGCTAAACGACGATGGACGATGAAGAAAAGAGATAACAAGAACCACAGTTTGATGGGACGTACAAACATAACACTCCAGGGAGACGGCTAGTCAAGAATCTATACGACATCCCATAAGGTTTCTCCTACTATTTAGAGGATGCCATAATCTCCCACCGAAAAGCTAAGTACACCCAATCTGATGACGAGCCATGTCTCTTTTACAAAAGACACACTCAGACTGAGTTCAATTTAGTATGGCTTTGCTCTGACGACTACGTTGTGTCTTCCACATCCACATACATCATCTCCGAGCTCTTTCAGCACCTACAACAGAAATAAGAGATCGAACGAATCGGGCGTACTTCAGTCTACCTAGGTTGGCGGTTGACCTACCTTGACGGCGGTATAAACGTCAGCCAACTGCAATACGCCAAACAAGCCTTAAATCTCATCCAACTCTCTCAATTCAATCCTTGCAAAACTCCCAACAGCCCGAAAGCCGAACTCCACGGCCCCTCCGACGACAACACGTTGCTACCAAGTCATAACGAATTATATCGCCGCGTTCTTGGTCTCCTTCGCTGGCTCGCCGATTGCACTCGTCCTGACATTGCATTTGCCGTATCCGGACTTACAAGAGTGTTCAAATTTACAACCACATGTCACTAGGCACTTCTGAAAGAAGTCTTGCGCTACCTCCAAGGAACACACACGCATGGCATCTGTAGTACAATAGCCCTAAGTTCAGACGGCTGGCAAGCTGGAGTTCCGAAGAGGTGGACGAAGGACCAGAGCACCACTGGCTCGTCTCAATATTAGCCACGTAGGTTGGAGATAGTTGTGATCTGAATTGTGACGTCTGGTGAACCTGGCACTGCAGCACAGTGCACGGTAAAATAGCGTAGAATTTTATTTATTTTTTTAGTAGTAGTTACCGGTGGTCTAGAGCACCTCGCCGACTGTATTAATTTGCTCAAGTGCAGCCGGCCACTGAGGAGTAAAGGCAAGCATAACCTCCATGCTCTAGTCGCCCCCAAGCGTTCAGCGGACACAGGCTTCCAAGCCATCGTTACGAGTGCGCCCGACCGGTATGGGCCTCAGATAACGCCCGCCCATTGCGTCTGCACGCCAGAAAGTACTCACAACGCAACCACACCCCAGTGGACTGTCACCCTAGTGGCTGGTACTTTGCAACCACTACCCGTAGTTGGTACTACTTCCCCACTTCGCCTTTGGACTAATATTCTACCACGGCATCCTATCCAGATCAGGCCCTAAAGTCTCACAAAATACCTCTCGAACATAGGCTGACGCCGACTTTGCCGCAGACAAACAGAATTGGAAGTCAATTACCAGATTAGTAATAGCCATAATTACCAGCCCTATCACATGGACCTCCTCACAGCAATCCATCGTGGCATAGTCAACGGCCGAAGCCGAATACGTCGCTGCAACTTCACATAACGACACGCCTCTTTCATACACCGCCTTTTGTCGTTCTGCAAAGTCGCACCGTCTCTACCTGTGCCCTTGTTTGTTGACAAAAAAGCTGCAATAGCCATATCCAATCGCACAGGACTATCGAAACGAAGGAAACTGATTGACTTTCGCCATCATTATCTCCGATGTCTGTTAATCCGGAAACTGATCAGCGTACACCACGTCGCTTCAGTGGACATTCTTGCCGATATCCTAACCAAGTGCCTTCCGCGAACGAAATTATTGGATCTCAAGCAATGCCTTAACATTATCCCTCTCGCTTCATTACCTAACACTTCTGCGGATTGGGAGGAATGTTGTCACGCGAAACCCATTCGCGCGAGCGAAAAGAATCCGTAGACCATGGAAACGCGCCTCGAAACCGTTGTCACACGACAGATAGCATAGCAACGTAGAAGCAGCGACGGCGAGCAAGCACAATTTAAGCACCGAGATCTAAGCATCTACAACAATAAAGAAAGCCACAGGCTTCACCTTCATTGCTCCCACACTGGGAAGGCGTAATGCACCCGGGTAGGCTTTACATTCCTGTGTACAATGTGATTGCTTCGACTGAGATTCCGGATATTTTGGTCAATAAAACTCTGGATAACAGGCTCGCTGGACAATCTCATAGGTATAAGTCGTACGACTGTATATACAGTGCGCGAAACGCCTTTAAGCACATCCATCTGACTGCCCATAATTGCGTTTCAAAGGTGCAAGCATGACACTAGTCACGCTTGCATGAGTGCAAAAAGGGTGCCCAAAAAGACGGTGGTACGTGTTTGAAGCAGTTCTGTTTCATACGGAGTACACATGAAAAACATACAGCAAAAAATGTTTAAGCACGTTAAATAAGTTATGATAAATGTAATAAAATGGCACGCCTTTATTGTTCTAATACTTTGTAGCACCATCACGCTTGTACATCACAGCTATCAAGCGTCTAGGAATAGATCGATACAGTTTCTGCATGTAGTCTGCGGTGAGAATGCGATATACATTTAGAATAGAGTCCTTAGGATTCTCAACATTCTCGAACTGCTTAACATTTGCGTAAACCTTCCTAGCCATTAGTCCCCAGACATTCTCAGTTATTTTAAGGTCTGGAAACCTAGCAGACCAAGATAGAAGCCGAACCTGACGTTAGAGTAGCCAGTTCTTTGTGAAAGTAAAACGATGAATTGATGCACCGTCCTGTTGAAACACCCAAGTTGACATAGGTCCAAATATTTCTGCAGTCCAAGATAGTAGGCCAAACTCTAGGCTATCGCAATACTTCTTAGATTCCTGAGGGCCTGATAAAAATAATAAGTCACTGACACCATCCAATGATCTCGCTCCCCGAACCATGACCGAGCTACCATCTCCAACATGGGAGGATAGGCGTCGCGGCTCTGTTCTCGAATCATGTCAGTAATATGAAAGACCATCTGCACCGTCAAGGTTGAGCTTTTTTCGTGTGAGCATACAACTTTATTCCAAAAAAATCTCCTTTAGATATGTTGCGTAGTGCCCATTGTAGTCATGCTATCTTATGATCTTCGGTGATTTTTGGGCCTTGCATCATTTCTGAATATTTAAAGGTTTCGTCTTCCTTGAGTAGCTGCTGCACCCGTTGAAAAGATAAAATGAGATTGAGGTCCCTTCTCAAATCTGATCCACTCCAGTTGCCCTTATGTGCCTCCCGTAGCAAAGCAATATGTTGCTCTGGAAACAGTTTTCGAAACTTTCTGGCGATGGTGGGCTGATTTGCCTTTTTTTTGAACTTAAGAAGCTTCTCATAGCCCCGACGGAGCGCTGTAAGTGCTCTGAAACTTAGCGTAAAGAGATTCCTTCATAGCGGAGTGCGGATATCTGTCTTTTCAAATTGAGACAAGTACTTTCCTCTGGCCATATTTGGGGCCTTATTTGGGATAGCCAAGCAAAGCAGTGTTTTCTGTGACTAATAATAAGTAGTGCCAGGCAAAAGGTTTGAATTGGCAGAAAGTTCCTCCATTTTTGTGACATGTGTCATATAGTATTTCGTGGGTTTAAAGAAGTTTCGCAAGGTGTTTTAATGATAGCAGAGCTGTGGTTCTTATCTATGAGAAAAAAAGTCTATGAATGTGAACAACTAACCAACTTGCGGCGTGCACCACATCACTATACCGCCAAAGCATGCCGATCCCTACAATAGAAGCTTGTGGCTGGGTGTGCTTAACAGATTTTCGTGCACTGTACGAATGGTAAATGCTGAATGGTCTAATGGTTGAAATGACTTGAGGAACATACCTTGTTCACTTAGAGCATCTTCACCGGCAGCCATCAAACAATCAAATCAGCACATTTTGGTCATTTTTGAGCCCAGGACCACCGCAATGGGTAAAAATCAGGAGAAAGAAAGAAGTCTTCGCAGAATTTCGAGAACAAATATTACCCATTTGCCTCTTTGCTGACGGCAAACTGGAGCAAAGAAGTTTTCACTTGGCTAATTGTGAATGGTGCATTTTGCCGCCAAAAGAGACGTAGCAGCCGAAACCCCTGTTGGCGGATGGCGGCAAGTGACGGAGACACCCAAAGCAGGATATAAATAGTCACTAGCTACTCTCCTGAAGTAACCCTCCTACCCATACTTGATTGACCACCTTTCTTTAAGAAGAGCGATTTGTATTTCCATCCTCTCATGGCTGTTTCGTACATTCCAAAAAAGAAGATTCTGCGTGGTTCCAGTTTCACCCCAGCCGAAGAAGAGGCTATTGCAAAAGCTTGGGTGAAAGTATCGGAAAACTATATTCTAGACATACAGCAGAAGGGAGATGCCTTCTATGTCGCCGTCACAGAGCTTTAAAATGAGATCCTCAAGCCTGCAAACAGAGTGGAATGCCCCGTCTTTTCCATAAAGGCCCGGTGCAAGATCGTACACAAAGATTGTATGATCTTTAATGGATATAACGCCCGCCTCGTCCGCCAAGACAACACGGGTGTTTCTCCCGAAGACATCATCAAGATGACCACTGCTGTCTACAACGGAATAAACATGAACCACGTCAGCAAGGACTGTGATCCTCCATTTAAGCACTAATTGGCCTGGAGGGTGTTGCGTAACTTTGACAAATACAAGTGTGCGTATGAGAATGCCATGGCTGGGGCAAGAGGATGTGAAACCGGGGACGGGGATGTCCAAGGTTTGTCGCCTCAAGACTCAATCATCAAACTCGAAAACGATACCCTTTCTTCAGATAAAATGGAAAGCGACGAAAATGATGCTGAGCAGAAAATCCGTCCGACAAGACGAAGGAAGGGGAAGGAGCTTTTGAAGAGGTCGACACTAACCGAGAAGAAAATGCGTCTTGCCGAGGAGCCAGTTGCCGCCCAGGTAGAGTGCAACGCTGCCTTCAAGCGCTATTATGAAATATTGCTTTTTACGAGCGCTTGGGAAGGTTGTGACGAGGTAGAATGTGTTGAATACTTCAACATTATGCGCTACCGGGCTTTGAAAGAGCTGTGTAAAACCTCTTCCGATGTGCTAGAGGAGGGAAAAAGTGTGTCAGAAGATGCCAACGAAAGTGGGAAGACTGCCTGATGCTTTTACACCGTCTTTCTCATGTAGCTTTGGAAATAAAGCGTGTTCTGGCATTCTGACGCTACCAATATCTTTGAAACAGCTCCACAAACTCTCTGTCAGCGACAAGCGCGTATTTTTGAGCCTGAAATTCGCACTATCTACGATTCCGTCTCACGAAAACGCCGCCAAAGGTGTTCCATTACCAGTCTCTTGGTTTTGTAATACTCTTTCTCATTCCGCATAAACCTTTGCAGGCGAAATATGGCACCAATTGATCCAAATGGAGGAACTCTGCCTTCGCTGTGCTTTTTAGACTCCACAAGGGAGCAGCGCTTTCCCACACGACTGTATAGTTATCTTGCTGAACTCTACTTTGTTCCACATATCCTTCTCCTCGCAATTCAATCACCATGTTGTGCATGGTAACTCAGCAGTTGACAATGTCATTTCTCACATGCTTCCTCCAGAGCCTAATAGGTCGCGCCAGTATATGCCAATTTCCTTGTAAGACCCCAAAAGCACGCTCTACATTTTTCTGTTCCACTTCTTGGCACCGAGTCATCAAACGCTCTTTTCTTGTCAACGGAAACGTTACGGTTTGTACAAAAATGAATCAATTTGGGTATATACCGTCGGCAAACTAGTAGAGTATGCTGCGGAATTGACAAGCAATTGCGTACTGCCACGGCGGCGGGTATGTGCCTGATGCCATTTTGTTGCTCAGAGGGGATGCATCAAGAACATTGATATCATTCTTGCAGCCGGGTATCCCAAAGCATATATGCAAGATCTATAAACGGCGATTGGTTATCATTTTCATCTTGATCTTTGCAACGCCTTTCTTACCTTTTTGGTGCCCATGATGCGTAGTCCGGCAATTTTTCCACTTCACTTTGCAACAATCTATAGAACCCAACATACCGGGAAAACCACGCTCCTGATTTTGACGAAAAAGATGACGCATGTCCTTTTTGGTAGGGCTTCGTAGGTAATAGACAACAAAGCAGGCTAGAACTGCCTTTGCAAAGTGCTTTATGCACTGCAAAGCCGTATAATCAGCTATGCGAACGTATATGTAGATGGAGTCAGCCGCACTGCCATAGGCTAAGAGATAAAGCGCGGCAGTTGTCTTTTGCAAAGTCATGAAGCCTTACAAGTGCGTTGTATCAGTTGTTTACGTGAAAAACAAGCCGTGCTCTGCGATTGCGCTAGCAATGCGGTAAAACACTGCAGAGATATGTAATAGCAGCTGGTGATCAAGGTAGAACTATATATGGGATAAGTAGAGAAACAATAGCGTTATAGATCTACAGATGCCTTTTTGTGACCCCGCGGCACTTTTGCTGCTATTCCTGGACGGCAGCCTCGAAGAGGACCGCCTTGGCTGCTATCGCTGCTGCTGCTGTCGAGAAGGAGCAAGGCAGCGTCTTGGTCATCGTGTACAAGTTCGTGGAGAAGAATATCCATGGCTTGAAAGGATCATTGCCGTCTCACAGGAACTCCCGACACCGGTGGGGATGTGCTAAATTGAGGCAGGACAGAATAACAGAAAACATTTGTTCAGCCAACCACGGCATTACAAGTTGCTCGAACTGTTTGCTCTTTTTCCTATTTGCTTCGCCTCCGGTGGAGATGCTCTTAGTAAAACTCTGCTAGCCAGTAGAGGTGACCTGAGCTTGCTTTCTCCGGGGTTTCATGGCGTGGGCAGGATGTGCAATCCCAACACCCTTGCAAAAGAGAGCAAACTGCCGCCGCTTTGTCAGAGGAAAAAAGGTAGATTGGCGTCATCAGAGGCTAAAATGGCCAAGTCTGTATCCACCAACACAGCAACAGAGCAGCTACATGTTCAAACCCCTCTTATTCATTCCCGAGTTCTTTCAACACCTACCCAGAGAGTGCTTCTAAAGCTGGAAAACACACAACCAAGTGGATCTTTTAAAATCCGTGGTCATGGGTATCTGTGTTCAACCGCTGTACAGGAAGGAGTGCGCCACTTTGTGTCCTCGTCAGGTGGAAATGCGGGCGCTGCGGTTGCGTATGCGGGGAAGCAATTAGGTGTGCACGTCACAATAGTGGTACCGGAGAGCACGCCAGAATTCATGAAGCGAAGACTGCGAGAAGAAGGAGCTGAAGTAGTTGTCCACGGAAAAGTCTGGGACGTGGCCGATAAGCATGCTCAGCAACTCGCAAAAGAGGAAGGTTCATTACACATTAGCCCGTTTGATCATCCACGCTTATGGACTGGCCATGCAACTTTAATAGACGAACTGGCAGTGGAACTGGATAATAAACCTGCTGCAGTTGTTGTTAGCGTTGGAGGCGGCGGTCTCTTCCTTGGTATCGCAGAGGGTATGCGTCGGAATGGATGGGATGACGTGCCTATCGTGACAGCGGAGACCGATGGTGCTCATAGCTTTGCGAAGATGGTGGAAGCCGGCGAGGTTGTTGCTTTGCCCGAAATTTCGTCCATTGCGAAATCATTGGGCGCTCTTGCAGTTAGCGAGAAGTGTGCAGAGTGGGTGCGTGAAGGTAGAAAAGTAATACCACGCGTAGTTAGCGATCGTGAGGCAGTAGAAGCGTGTTCTTTGCTTGCCGTCAAACACCGTATGCTGGTCGAGCCGGCATGTGGAGCTGCTATAGCGGCTTTACAAGGTATTTCACTTGAAGGAACGATCGTTGTTGTGGTCTGCGGAGGGAACATGACATGTCCATCGCTACTCCAGCAATGGATTCAGCAAACCGGAGCTGTGGAAGCTCAGCTTTGATGTAAACATTCTCACGGGGACATAGGAAAGAGAATGCTTGGACGGAGTTCCATAGAAGGGCCCAACTGGCCTAAGACTGCAGATTGGTCAAGGAAAAGCTGATATTCCTGTAAGAGTAACCTATGACTCGAACAAGCGGGCGGTTGTCTTATAACGTCCTCTTAGTGCCATGTCTTCACAACAGGACCAGTGTGGGGTTGCAATGTGACAAAAGTATGCGATGTCTACGGTCGACAACGCACCGGATTCAACGGATACTGGGGTAACGGGTTTAACGAAAGAACGATTTCATAGGTGTAAATGTCGATGAATGCCGATTTTGTGAGTCTACAGCCTTTGTTTCAGTACGCAACAGTTGATGAAACCCCACTCTTATCTGCGGGAAGTTGTCGCTACTCCGAAGACGCTGCACTTGAACCACCTCTATTTTCACGGAGATTGGTCTCTGAAGTACACGATCATTACTCCACTACCTTTCAAGAAATTGTTGATGTGAAGCAGAAAGTTAAATGCATTAAGAATGGGAACTAATGCGGAAGCGCATAAGTAACAATACGTTAACCCTGGGATTGCTGCGTTACGTGGTTATAGCATTACTGCCTGGATGAACATGAATTTTGGTACTCACGAAGCTTGAATGATCTTATATGTGTATGTGCATAGCCTATGGCTCTGTTCAACATCTGCAACATAACATGTTACAGTTTTGCCATCGACGAGATTTCCATCTTTGCCAGGTTGAGCGAGTGCACTTCATCCGGCCCGTCCGCCAGTCGCAAAGTTCGCGCGTGCGCAAATAGCAGGCTTAAGATTGAGTCCTGACATACACCTAGTCCCCCATGGATCTGGATGGCGCTATCTACGACTTCTGATATAAGCTTTGGTACCATGATCTTTGCTACAGCTACAAGTCGACGCACATCACGTACATTTCTGCCGTCCACCGCTCGAGCTGCAGACAGCGTCATACTTCGAGCAGCTTCCACATTACATCTACACTGTGCAATTTGTTGACGCACCGCATCATTGTCAATCAGCTTCTTTCCGAAGACAGACCTTTCTCCAGCACGCTTCGTGAGTAGTTCTAGAGCTCTTTCTCCGCACCCAATCAGTCGCATGCAGTGATGAAGCCTACCACCCCCTAATCGGCTTTGTGCGGCCTCGAAACCGGCACCCTCTTTGTGAAGCAAAGCTTCTGAGACACTGACGACAACATTGTTGAATTCAACCTCGGCGTGACCATGTGGAGCGTCATCGAAGCCGAACACCGTCAATGGCCTCAGGACTTTGACCCCAGCTGCTGACATAGGTATTAGAAGAATTGTGTGCTGTCTGTGCTTTCTGTTTCCCAAGACTCGTTCTGGGCCTTTTCCGATTAAGAGAATGAGTTTGCATCGCTTATCCATCGCCCCACTCGTCCACCATTTGCGACCGTTGACGATGTATTTCGTCCCTCTGCTCTCGATACTAGTAGACAGATTGGTCGCATCTGATGATGCTACTTCGGGCTCTGTCATAGCAAAACATGAGCGGATCTCCCCGTTCAGCAGGGGTTGTAGCCACTGTTCTTTCTGTTCCGCGGTCCCATACCTGGCAAGTAATTCAATGTTTCCTGTGCCTCATTAGACACACGAAAAAGACGAAAAAGCGTTCACCCCAGTCAGAAAAAAGTTCATAGCTTACGATACGTTGATGACAAACGGACCTGTATCTGGAGCCGAGCAGTTAAACACTTCGGCTGCATACGGACATCTTCCGGTTATTTCTGCTAGCGGCGCATATTCAAGGGCGGTCATTGTTCCGCCAAGATCTTTTGGAAGAAAGAAGTTCCACAGTCCTGCGTTCTTTGCTTTGGATTTTAGCAATTCGAGAGGTTTCCATGGCACCCATCGATTCTGTGATCGTATATGGGTGAGGAAGTTTTCCTCCAAGGGCATAATTTCGTGTTGAACGAAACACAGAACTTTCTGTTTTATCGTGTCTTCCGCAGTGGAAACATTCTTGGTGTTAATAAAACTGGGCGTCCATGGTGTCTTGAGAGCACTCATGCCTCCCTCTACAAAATACTTCGCATTGCTCCCCAGAGTGACGGCGTGCACGGATGCTGCATTTCCATGAACAGCACGAGATTGCACGCCATAGATTATTGCTGCGTACTTAAACAACGCAAACGCCAGAAAGATTCTCAAGTTTGGTAGAAATTGTTTCCGATCAGTATCGATCTTATGCAACTTATGCAAGTACATTTCGATTAATTCGTCTTCTGTCGGAATCCCAGGTGGACGTGGTGAACTAAACGCAACAGAGCGTAGAACTGGCACTGACGCGGCTTCTTCTGGCATGTGATAAGGACAAAGAAGCGAAGCTAAATCGGCCGTCGGACTACCGAGGGAAACTAGCTCCCAATCAAGAACTGCTAAACATTCGGGTCTTGATTCATGGAAAACCAAGTTGTCAATCCGGAAGTCACCGTGAACTAGGCTCGGCGGCGCATGTTTCAGATCATCTCTAGACGTCTCCAATTCTCTTACAAGATTCCCATAAAGCTGCTCCATCTTTGAATAGTCCGCAGAGGGTATTCTGCTTGCTTGGTACTGCCGATACCATGTAGCAAGCTGTCTATCAATCCAAGAAATCCTAACGGAGCTCAGATTTCGCAACCCGTACGCATCAATATCAATTTTGCTCAATGAATGAAGAACACGTACAGCTTCGGCGTAGATGGCTCGCCGTTCCTTTGCAGAGGCAACTGCTCTTAAACTGACATCTTTGAATATGCGTCCTTGAACATAGCTCATGGCGTAGAATGGCACTCCAAGCACGGAGTGGGCCTCGCAATACCCGTAAACTTGAGGAACGGGGACTGGTGAGGATGATAGGGCTGCCAGGACACGAAATTCGCGGTCAATCCGATGTGCTCCCTTCAGAAGTTTTCCTCTCGGTTTTGATCGAACAACAAACCTAAACTGTCTGTTTGGATCATTCGAATGCATCACACTAACTGAATAAGTCGGGTTAGATTGGCCATGGTCGAACTGAACAGCTTCAATTTGAGAGCAAGATGGACTCAACCCTAGTTCGGACAGTGGAGCAACACCACCAGACGAGGCCCAAGATAAAAGACGAGCACATTGAGTTTGATCGAGGGAGGGGTAAGGATGCTCTTCTGCAACCATGATGCACGTATGGATCGGAACAAGTACGCGAGGAAGTTTTAGAGTACAAGTACCATTTACTGCACCAGGGGTATCGGATACTTGATTGACGTAGCTCACAATCTGCGTCGAATTGCCAGGTTTGACTAAAACCAGAAACGGAATCTGCTTTGTGGACGGTTAGGCTCCCGTTCCGTAGCTTCTCACCAAGGTGAAATACACAAAATGGAATCTATAAATTAACCGCTTTATCTACCACGGTTTTGGCTTCAGCTCAAAATTCAAGACGTTAGTGAGGATCCCGTCATCTCTGGCGCCGCACCATCTTCCTCCATGCCTTGAAAGCCCATTCATTCGTTAGTTCGTTCTATACAGGGACAAAAACGAACCTGTGTAGATACAGAAAGCCAGGCGAGGTTTCCTATCGCTTTCGTACTCAACTTGCTTGTGCATCGTCAAACTCTCGTGTCTGCGAAGCACTGAGAGATATACTTTGGTGTTGTAGTCTTATTCCAGAGCATATTTTTTGCTAGACGTTTTACTCCGTAACAGCCTTTGCATAAGAAACCGTTCTACATTTGTTTCCGTCACCATACGTTGGCAAAGATGCGATTCGCAGAACAAGGGATTCCAGCTTTTGCAGTTTCTTCCAACTTCTTGGGGTTTTCGACAAAGCACTGTCGTGCTGGTATCTCGTCCCTGACAATTACGCCACTGCAGGTAGCACGACGCAAATATGTTCGTTCTCCAAGAGTTGAGGTTCACAAAGAACCTATTCGAGCAGAAGGAAGTTTCACAGAGACCATCAAGAGAGCTGTGGAGAACGAGTTTGCGGGGAAGAATGTATCTAGAGTTTTAAACTCATTCCATGATGCAATGCAAGGCAGAGAATTGGACGTTGGTAAAGGCACTCCCCGACATCAAATGGCCACGAGCTTCATTGAAGGTCTTGATGCGGTACCGTTTTACGACGACTTTACTTCGAACGACTCACAACTGCGCTGGGTAGAACACCTGGAGCAAAACTGGGAAGTAATAGCGAATGAGCTGAAAGCTGTAACTTCTCAAAAGGACATCCAAACCAGAGGGAACAATATTTGGGTGCCACCGGTTGTGGAAGATGCGATGAGTTACGGACCAGACTGGCGAACACTCGTGTTACAAGATAGGGAGTGGGACCCTATTAACATGAAACTATTTCCAGAAACGGTGAAGATTTTGCGTGATGAAACTGCAGACGTTCCGTCTGTGGAGGCTTTCTTCGCCAAACAAGCGCCAAACACCGGCATTAAACTTCATACTGACTACTGTAATTTCATCCTGACGATGCACCTAGCTTTAAGCGCGCCACGAGATATGTCATGGATTGAAGTCGGGGGAGAACGAAGATATTGGGAGAATGGAAAAGGTTTGGTCTTCAATACCAGTTTCTTTCATCAGACAATGAACGAGTCCGAAGATCAAGAACGGCATGTGCTGTTGATTAGATTCTGGCACCCTGAACTTTCCGAGGTCGAAAGAAAAGCTCTGAGCTTCTTGTTTACCATAATTGAAAACCCGGCGACACATCCTGCAACATTGAAAGCCGCATCGCAATTACGTGAAGAAGCTCAAAGTCGACAGACTAAACGCCGGAAGTCGAATGCACGTGGACGTGGCTTTGCGAAGTAACCGTTATGGAGTCAACACTTTACAAGAAAGTAAAACGGAGAATTCGACTTTGTTCATCAGGTATTACAAGTGGAGGTAGAGTCTTGTCAATTTTGCGACGTACAACTGGCCGAGACGTACAGTCCATTGATGTACCGAACTCTTTCTCAAACTCTTTCTTGATAGATTCGACTTGCTCCTGAGTCTCAGCTCTTTCGAGTTTTTGGAACAGCTTCATGTTGCGCCGCTCAGTATGCTTGGCTTCTTCTTCAACACGCTTTAGATTTGATTCGAAGGAATCCAACTCTGCTTTGTGAGCATCTCGTTTGTTTGACAGCAGTCTCTTAGCAATGTCATACATTACGTCACTTTTTCCTGTTATGTTCGGTTTCGTTGCACTGCTTCTTCGTCCCATGCGTCCAAGACTCCCTTCTATGTTTCCGTTAGCATGAGCTACATGGCCTTTAGGTAAGTCTGCATCGCTTTGTATAGGACCGTCGAAAATCTCCGTCAGAAGATCAACGTTTAACTGATATCTTTCGAAAGACTTTGTTTGATCCGCTATGACCTCCGATGAATCTTTCCCTTCGAAATACGCGGCTGCGTTCTCGACCACGTTTACAATTGTGTCACCGGCCCCATTATATGCTGCCTTGAATTTTGCACTAGCTTGACGGGCATGCACCCTTTGTTTGAAAGACGTCCCGAATCCTCTTTGTAAGCTCGCTGGTGTGCCACCGGCTCTTGAGTTCCGGTTCGCATTTCCTGCTGAGGGAGCTGGCGGCGATGTCTGCGGATTTCCTGGCCCCAGTCCACCAGAAGCATTGTGCTTGTCCTGCAGCAAGCCAGAACCCGATTGCGGTCGAGAACCATAACGTCTGCTTGAGTCCACTCCACCATATGTGCTTCCACCCAGGGACGCTGAGCTCTGGTTCGCATGGGAACCGCGACTCGTTAAGAAGTCATCTCTATCAAAAGCGCGACCGCTGGTGGGAATGTATTCGTGTATTGCAAACCCTGGCTTACCTCGATTCCAGTAGGAAAGATATCTCGCCATGTCGGCTTCCATCTCGGTCTTCTTTCTGCGTTCCATGCCGTATGCAAAGCAGTACGCACGTAGTTGGTCCCGATTATATGTTCGTAGTTCTTTAAAAGTCAGCTTTTCAAAAGGAAGCACTTTTTTGTCGTTTAGCCGAGCGGTCTTAAGGTCGTCAAGTTGGTTCTCCGTGACAAATACAGCGTTTCCAACTCGCATTACTAGCCCTTTTGCCTCCATAACTGGTCGCGGACCGCCATCGTCTACCACTTCTATGTTTTTCGGGGCAGCTGGAGAACCCTCTGTAGACTTTTGAGGGTGAAGGTATGAGGACGACGGCGCAGCGGAGTCCTGCTTTCCTCCGGAATCAAACGAGGAATCCCCTGCTCCACCTCGGCTTGAGCTACGCGCTCTCGAAAGTCGCGATTGCGACCCTTTACGTGCGGTCTTACGCGATTTCTTCCCTGAAGCTGAGTTTTCTTCGAGTGCCGACGGTTTCGTTTTCTTCCCCGTGTCAGGCTTGGCAGGTGATATCTCGGTCATGACAACGTCTTCCCGACTTACGCTGGCAGTTTCACTTGGTTTCGTCATGGGTGTGGTTTTTTCGTTTGCATTTTGCATTTCAGCAGCACCTGGCTTAATACTTGGCGTGATTGGTGTCTTAGCTCCTTTCGTTCCTGGAACACTTGTATCATCAATATCCATAACCGAAACATTTTGTTCTGTCAGCATTTCTCCCTCCTTAGATTTTATACCCGCATACTTTGATTCTGCTTCTGGGTCAAGCTCTCGACGAGCATTTTGCGCATCCGTCTTAGAATCCTTTTTGTCTCCAGACTCATTTCCTGGTTCCAGTTGTGGCTTAATTTCACTATCGAGCTTATTGTCAGCTCCGTTTTGTTCCGTCGCCTCCATGCTTGCGTCGCCAGGTTTTGCTATTGACGGGCTCGTATCAACAAAAGCTGACGGACTCATCTTTTGTTCAAATACACCGGCATGACTCCCTCCTCCAGGTTCGCCATCGGGCGATGACGTTCCATTTGGAATCTCGCTCTTCACGCTTTTCGCTCTTGATAGTGATTCAGTAGTATCCTTTTCGTGAAGTGGTGCGGGTTCAGAAGGCTTTGCTTGAAGTTCTTTTTCTTCCGAAACACTACTTGCGTCGCGTTTGTTATTTGCGTGTCGATCGCTAGTGTTCTCCTTGATGTATGGTTCTGTATCTATTTCGACGGGATCATCTGCTGCCATTGGGTTTGCATGTGGTTGTTGAGCATCAGCACCCGACTTATTTTGATTGGATGGTTGCTCTTGTGCAGAGGCTGGTTGATCTGTCGATGGTGGGAGAATGTTTTCCGCCCTCGCGGTTTCCGGCCGTTCGGAACTGGGCAGAGTAGTGCCTATGTGTTTCACACTTTCAGTCTTTGAATGGGTATCTGGCGAAGAAGCTGAAAGTAGAGGATGTTTGTCTACGTCGTTGGTCTCATCAGACTTCTGTAGTTCAGGTTCTGCACTTGAACTCTGAGGCACATCATTGGGGTGCAGTTTTTCTGAAGGTTCTGTCTTGCCAACGTGCTTCGCTTCGGATGGGGGAGTTTCTTTCGGTTCGTCCGCCAATTTTTCTTGAGGAATGGCGCTGTGTTCTTCTTGATGGCCGGCGGCATGTTTCATTTCGGCGGATTCTAATGGGCTGTTGTGCTTTGGAGCAGATGAAGTTTGACACTCTTCGGACGGGTTTTTCGGCTCGTCGGATGCTTCTCCCGGCCCTCCCGATGCTCTTTCCGGCTCTGTATATTTGACACCATCGTCCGCAGCCTTGGGTTCAGATGGTTGCGATTGTACTTGCCCTTGTTTGGGATCTTTCTCTTTCATTTCAGTGGACAGGGCCGGCTGTGCACTGCTGGCTGCTGGAACTTGCGGTTGCTCTTCTTGAGCTTGGCCTTGGGGTTTCTCAACAGTGGCCTGGTCAGACTTGGCGGACATGGAGGGGTTGGGTTCGACTGGGGAAGCCGGTGGCGCTGTGATCCCTTCCATTTGATGCTGCACTGTGCTTGGTTGCTGTTGTTGCGGTTGGTCGGGCATGATGGTACGGTGTGTTCTTGGACAGTGGGCGACGGATAAGTGATGCTGGACAGAAGAAATTAGAACTCAAGCTGGCCGGTAAACGAACACGGGGCGGCGAAGGAGGAAGCCGCAGGCCAGACGAGCACGAACCGGCATCGACGCTGTCGCCTGGATCAGTAGGGCCGTGCCGTTCGATAGTGCGGAGTAGGGGGCCCAAACATGTGATGTTAGTTGTGCCTGTGTATCTTATACCGTTGTACCAAGGCTGAAGGGGAACTTGCGCTGTACCCTTGTACAAAAGGCATCTACGTGTACTCGTTGGCGCCGTGCAGCGGTGCAGCGAGTCTCGTCCCACAATTGCGCCCGCCCGCTTTTCCAGTTTCAAAAAAATAAATGCACCCCTCCTGTGAAGGTCGGAACGTGGTGTAAGTTAGCCCTTGCGCTGAGAGAAGATCGGAAGATCATCGAGTCGCCCCTCATCGCCATTGCAATCTGTTGTTTCTGCGCGACCATGACGCGAATTCCGACCTTCCCCACTATTCCACCTACTCACTCACCGTAGTATCGATAGCTCTCAATCGCACAACACCCTTCTTCGCGCGCATGCTCGCCGCCTTCATGATCTCCGCACCGCGCCTCCTCCTCATCCATCAAGCGCTTTCATCTCAATCGCAACGCCATGTCGAACACGCCGCATTCTTCGCAGCTTTCCCGCGGCTCTGCCTTAGCTGATACCAGCCAGATTCCAGAGACAGACATTCCTGTCTCTCCAGTTCATTCTTTTCTCAGTCGCTTTCTTGGTCGAAGTATTTCGAACCCCAGTTCTCCACCGATACCTGCCACTTCAAGCACACCACATGAAACAACCAACCCCAAGGCTAGTACCAATGCTCCCCAGCAAGTTCCGGCAGATGAGGTTACATCAGCGGTTGCTTCAATACATCTAGATCAGGAAAATAATCTAGATCCAGACGTTTCACCTCAAACTTCATCAAGTCTACCGCATCAAAATGAAGATGAAATCACCCCGAATGGAACCAACCAAACTCCTGCCGAACAGAAACTACCCCCCGCCAAAACACTCGAGCAAGTTGCAGATGAAGCAGAGGACACACTGATCCAAGTCAAACCAGACACTGACTCCTTGCTCTTCGAAGGTCGTCCGAGTCATCCAATTCTTCGCTTCTCCGCAGGAAACGCCTTGATTGATCACAACGCCCTTGACAAAACAGTACGTTTCTCCATCGCAAACCGTCATACGCCACTCTGTGTCCTTTTCTAACATCAACCCGTTCACCTCCAACAAATGCAGGGTCTACCACTTGGCTTTGTATGGTCCCCGTTCGGCGACCTGCGCGAAGTGCACCGTATTCCAAAAGCTCCGTACAGATGCGGAACGTGCGGCTCTTTTGTGGCGAAGGGCAATGGCGCAGAGGGGCTTTTGGCAGGGTCTTCGAGGTGGACTTGCGCTTTTTGTGGGAGGAATGACAATGATGTGGGAGATACTCCTCCGGAGAAGCTCAAAGATTCCACGTCTTATCCTCAATTGTTCTCCGATACCGTACAGTATGAACAGCCGCAACAACCTCCTACCCCGATCAACCGAAGAGGTGCTATCATCCTCATAATAGATGAAAATCTGGAAGAAGAGGAGGCTGACTGGGCTCGCACCGCTGTTGCTGCTGTTCATGTTGCGGCCGCAGAACGAGGGCTTCGATTTGCTCTTCTCACCATTGGATCTGGCTGTTCCGTTGCTGTTAGGAGAGACGATGACACATCCGCGGCCTCGTTCGAAATGCTAAGTGCTGCAAGAGCTTCAAAGCTTACTACGACGGAAAAAGAGCGCTTCTTTCTGAATCCACCTGCATCTGTCGTAAGTGGGACAGCCTATGCTAATGGTACATATGAGGAGCTTGAAAAGGCCCCTACTGACCCTTTCATAACGCCCCGTGCTGCCTCCGCGTTTGTTGCTGAGCGTGATGGTGCTACCGCGGAAAAGAAGGACGGCGAAGAAGGCCAACCTAGAAGGCGAGTAGTAAGGCTTCCCGCGGATGCGGAATCCAGACGTTTAGACGTGGCCATTGTTGTGGCGTTTGAGCTCATCAAGGATATCGCTGATAGTGAGAGTACTCGAATCTTGTCGCTTATCACAGGCCCGCCGACGCTAGCAGAACATGCATTACGCACAAGTTCCCCACGTCCTTTGAGCGGTACAGCACCAGATGAGGCCAAGCTTGAATCAAGTGAATCGTTTGTTGCGCTCTCAAAGCTTTACGAACAAGTTGGATCAAAAGCAGGTGACATGCGAATTGCTCTTGATTTCCTGTGCTTTGGAGCTGAAGACGGGTTTGCAGGAGAAATCCTACTTGGAGCAGCCAAACGGTCTAGAGGGGGATTGCTTTACTCGGCTACTCACACTTTTTCATCTGCGCCTGCTCTCGCAGAAGCGGCGGTTTTCCTGGTTCAGAGATCAACAAACCCAGGAGTTGTATCGATCCGTGTTTCGAGCCCACTTTCCGTGGCTAGAGTTATTGGACCTGCATTTCCGACTGCTTCGCAGCATACGTACGCAGTACCTGGTGTGGATCCAATTACAGGCTTCTGCGTTGTTCTCAAGTCTCAGATTGCTCCAGAAGCTGATGCGGACGTTCTCTCGCACGCTGTAGTACAGCTCGCAGCCAAGGCGGGTAATATTACCAGAGTCGTCACTGTCAGAATACCTTTGACCAAGAATGTACATGAATATATGAACTCGCTTGACGCAGAGATATGCGCACTCATCCTTGGCAAGGCATGCATTGTTTCCGGTGGTGCGCTTACAAGGCCTTCCATCTCTCGTCAAGCGGTTGACCTGACTGTGCAACGATTGCTGCTGGGCTCGGAAAAGGCTACTGGAGTGGCTAGACTGTTGTTTGAACTACGTCGCGGCCTTCTGCTAGGACAACATGTTCATGGTGATATCTCTTTGGTATTGCGTTCATTCTTTCTGCGCTCTGATGTGTCGCTGGCGTCGCTTCTTATGTCACCGCGCTTGTTCACAAATGCAATGGCCGATGATGCTACAGGGCTGATGGCAGAAGTGCAGCTTGAAAAGATGTACGTGACTGATGAAGCTGTTCTAGTGCTGGACACCGGCTTTAACGTATTTGTATATGTCGGACCGAGGGCTTCCAAAGAATCAGAAGACGCAATCTCACAGTCAGCGCGGGCTGTGGCGGCGAAAAGGATATCACCTTGCCAACTGTGGAAGCTTACACCCGGACCGGATGCAGAGTACCTTCTGGAGACGTATTTGTCGCCGTCGAGTGAGAGCAAGAGCAGGAGACGACTCGATGCACTTGAACAAGGATTCATAGCATACTGCACTTCTTTAGCGCGTGGGTCAAAGAGTGTGAAGGCTCTGAAACAAGCGCAGGCGTCAAGCACTTGAAGAAGCGGGTCAAAGCGCAGTGAAAGAAAACTTGAAAAGTTTACTTTAGCGGGCGTTGACTCGAAGTGGTAAGGAAGGTAAACATACGTAGTATGCTTGCTAATCATGGTTTGCGACCAAAGACATGATTTTAAGGTGAGTAACGGGGTTATTGGGGTGTGGGTAGAACGCGCGGCGGTGCGATGTACAGGTAAGGTGGACTTGATTGCCAAGTCGAAAGCGGTTATGCCTTGCATATGAACACTGTTGTGATGACGTACATGCCGTTCTTTTCCCGACTGCATGAGGTGGATATTGCGCAAAGCGTTTGTTGCGGAGGTAGGGGTTGTTAGATTCAATGTGGGAGGGGCGGTATGTATAAAATGATTGTGAACTTACGTTAGAGAATATCCGTTATCTGTTTGCGCGTTCCAAAAGCATGATGTGGCGGAGCGCATACCTTGCCTCAAGTTCTGCACGATCATGCTTGTTACTTTGAACAGAAAAGGTGGTTGCAGGGGCAGCATGAAACGGTCAGTTTACGGCGCTTTGGTGTCGAGCGCAATGGGACGGTGATGATATTGGTGTGATAAGATAGCTGACGAGATTGAGTAGCGCATGTGATATCCGAACGTACCTATATACTTGTTGTCGCGATCGACGTTTACGAGAGTGCGCACAAGGAGCTCGGCGATCTTGTTGGCCCAGACGTTAGTGGCGTCGTGCGAATATGTGGCGTCCTGAATGACGTCATCGACGGCTTTTTCAACAATTTCCTTGATGAAGTCCTCGTCGAGAGTGTTGTGGGACACGAGCAAGGCGTTGTCTATGGCGGAGTCGTGGGGAACGGTCTTGTTTGACGCCGTGGGTGAATCGGGGCCGTTTGGATTTGCGGTGGCCATAGTTGTATCTGAAGATGTCGTGTTCGCCATTCGCGCCCGCACGGTGAACAGACTCTCCACGCGAAGGTTTGAAAACGCGTGTGATGCGACGCTAGCTGACTGCGGGTGGGAAGGTGCTCAGAGGCTTTTTGTCGCTGTGGACGGTTTGGTGGGTGGGTGAAGCTTTTTTTTTCACAAGCGGGTGGAGGGATGAGGTAGAGTTCAAGAGATGAAAGAGGTGTACCGGGGAAAGCGGGGAACGCGGGGAAGCGTAGGTCCGGAAGGAACATCCGCTGTTCACACTTCTATCATAGTGTAGAATTGACGGTGGGCGCGCGCACACACAGAACCAAAAACGAAACGAACGTCCACGGGGTTTTTGCACGCAAAGCTTTATTTTTGGATTATTTGGCGTTTTGTTCGTTTTCCGATTCAGTTTTCTTCCCATTCGCATCGTGGAGGTCCACGTCTGCTGAAATGTCTGTCAAGCTTGATCATCATCAGCATGATGCGTTAACCATCATCTGATCGTCATCTACACGATGGTTATGACGGTCTGTAAGGTTTGCGGGGCGTGTTATTAAAGGGAGACTAAGGGATAACCCTTTAACCTTTCTTCCTTTGCTTATATCCAGTCCGCGCATCGGCCACGACTTTCCACTTTAGCTGCGCCCACCTCCTCTCCCCAAACACACCCTTCCGCTTCCGCCCAGCCCGGAAAGCACGCGACTGATCTATTCGTGAGATGTAACTCTTTACTAGGCACGCTGCTTCCGTGTTCTTTAATTGCTTCTAAACAAAGCCGATTTAATCTATACGGCACAGTGCACGAGCGCATGCCGTATGTTGTGGCAGTGAGAGACTTTGCTTGGTACCAAGGGCAAGCTTTACGATGCCCAGAGTTCCGCGTGAGCTCAACATTATGTGACCACCTTCAATGTACAGAGAATTTTGCTGCCATCGTCGTGAACAAACGGCATCGCTCTCTTTTCCAAGAGCTTGGCGCTACTAGACCTGCAAACCAACCAGTGAAGACCATTTTGGAATCAAAGCCCGTACCCTGCAACACCGATACGATACAACAACAACATCAGCAAGCACCCTTAACTTCTCCCGTACACATACACCACTAACATACGTAACACGTTATCTCCGACACACCGTCCAAACTCACACATGCTGCTCCGAACGTCGCTATAACTTGTAGAATGCCAACCTTCTCTTTTCAGCGGTTCTTGAGGTAAACTCGCCAAACATGGGAAGAACATGAACAAGTCCAGTTTTATCGGTAATTGCAGATTGTGCTTCGAAACACTACGCTACTGAATGTCGTATCTATCCCGTGGCACGGATATTCAACGTTTGGTTTTGCAGAGGGGTTGTAAAGAGCACATTTACACACAAGCAGCTGCCAAAATTATGGTGAAAGGATAGGTAAGGTAGTCGTCGAGGGAATCTCTCACCCCTTTGAAGCGAGACGAGTTCTTCAAACGGCTTCGCAGGACAACGATATCGGGATGACACTACCGGTGCTCGCGGAACACGAGCGGTTACCTCGCCGCCGAATGTTATCAACAACAAAGATCTCAAACAGTATCACTCTTGATGAGACGGCTCGCATATTGCCGTGTCTTGAGCACATCGCAACGCGGGACAACTGCGCTACACTAGACTAGCTACGGCTTCGTGTCAGGTCGCGAACGCAGCTGTGAAGAATGAAGAAAGGGTGATACAATGTCAACCGCCGGTTCAATGGCACCATCATCTTGTATTCACAATTGGCCTATCGCAAAGGAATACAGTTCTTCTGCGCAAGGTCATAATTCGTCGAAGAAAGTGATCGCAGTACATTACAAACAAGGGTAAGCACACAACGCTATCGCCACCATGTTTCTCATCAAGCAAAGTGCCTCTTGATCTTGCTCAGCTATCCACTCTCAACAAAATACCGCCATTTCGATGGAAGAGAAAAACACAAAATCACCGCAGCTGCCTGCGCTCGAGGCTATCGGCTCAAAGCCCTATAGAGTATCAAACATTCAAGCTGCGCCACACTGGCGCCTTCTTCCCTCGCTTCATCGCAACGCCAGTCAGCGAGTAGGAGTTATGCCGATAACATCAGCAGGTCAGAGATCAAGTGAGAGCAAAGCTACACATAAACAAATCAGAACAACGACGCTTACATTGCCACGAACTTACGAAATATCGCAGGCTCGTGAGCCATTCACTTCATTCACTCCACGTAGACTTGCGCCATTGGCTTGAGTTCTCCGCCTTTGAGCGAAAAGGAGAGTACAAAATGTCGTTGTTATTGCATTCCATATAAACAATGCGCACCTCCTTCCAGTGCGATAGTTAGAAGAAAACGTTCCGTACGTCGTCCTTACCGAATGTTTCGCCGCAAATGGGGCACTTTCGGTTTCTTGTGGCAATCAGGTTGTCCGTACATTGCCTGCTAAACAGGTGACCACAACGCAGCAGCACCACTTCCTTGGGCTTGTTCGTCACAATGGAACAGCGCAGCTTCTTTCTCAGTTCCCCAATGATCTCGTCTCGAACAGTATCAGAGCTCGAAGAGCGTCCGTTCTGCTTAGATCTTTCGAGCGCCTCTTCGGCTTCTTTTGCTCTCCGCTCGACTTCAATTAATTGCTCCCTCAGTCGATTTGCCTTATACTTATCTTCGTGTTCACCCTGTCGCAACTCCTCCACCCTTGCCGCATATACGTCTCTCTCTCGTTTCATCTCGTCCTTTTCTGCATTGGCTGTTCTTGCTGAGACAATGGCATCGTCTGCTATCCGTCTTCTCTTTTCTAGCACTGTTGCAAGCTCACGAGCTTCTTGCTGCGCTTTTGCAGAAGCCGCATTTGCCTCCTGCGAAACCTTTTTGCTGGCTGCAACTGCTTGAGTCAAAGCTTTGATCTTATCGCTGTCCACATCCCGACCTTGACTTAGTACTCGATTCTCTTCCTTTACGGTGGTAAGCAACTGTCTTCCACGCAGGCGTTCGGCCATAACCTTCGAAAGAACTTGCTCCTTTTCCGTCAGCAATCTTACAAGTTTCTCGTTTTCGCTTTCAAGTTCTCCAAACATATTTGAGAGAGACTCTACTTCTTGCATGAATCCTGCAGATCTCGCTCGTTCCTCCTCGATATCATTTCGTAACTTTGATATCAGATCGTTAGACTCAGCCTGTTTTCGTTTATGAACGTGTCAGCATAGAAAAGAAAAAACTCGTTAGCAGCTCAACCCATGACAGTGTCGGGAACTAGTAGACGTTGCAACTCAACGCCATTGAAAAAAGTCAAGTACTTACCGATGCAGTCTCGGTCATCCGATTCTCATAACCTGTTACTCTTGATCTGAGTGCTTCAACTTCTCTTAACAGCTCCTGGTTAGATTTCTCAAGTTTAGTTCGCATTTCTTCGCTTACTTTTGTGCGCTTCTCGGCGGCCTTTATGACAGCGGCTGCTGCCCCGGCTTCCATCTTTCTCGCTTCATACGTCATTACGACCTTGTCCTTCTCGACTTTAGCTGCATCCGCGACACGTCGCAGCTCATCCATTTGTCGACGCAAAGCTTCTATTGTCTTATCAGCACTGCTCTTCGCTTCTGCCAACTGGTCTTGGGCTTGCTTTCGCTCTGCTTCTCGTTGCTCATTCTGAGCCTCCTTTTCCAATTGCCATGTGCGCTCTTTGAGATAAACCTGATGTAAGTTTGCCTCCATGGTTTGATACAAGCCTGTGTTCAGAATGGTCTTGATTGGAACAATGGTTGCATCTCGCTTAGCGACATCTGCTCGCAAAGCTTCATTCTCCAATATCAGACGCTTGTTATCTTGATGCAATTGCTCCAGCTCAGCAAGGCGCTTCTCACCTAACTCCTTTGCCGCTTCAAACGCCTTGGTATCAGAAGTAGACATCACAGGACTGGTAGAGGAATTTGTAGCATCTTTGGTGCTATTATCGGTTCTTGAGTGGGCATTGGTGTCATCGCCATTTTTTGAGTCGTCATGTTTTTGTGAACTGAGAGCAGCCTGCTTCTCTTTTAATTGAAGTTCAAGAGCAACTATTCTGCGACGCTGCTGAGAGGACTCTGCACGAAGATCATCATAGTCGTCTCGAAAGGTAGTGGAGGAGACGAGACTTTGCTTTTCGCGTTCAGCATAGCGGTCAAGTTGATCGGAAACCTCTCTGAGGCGACGGTGTAGCTCAGCATTCTGTGAAGAGTGTTCGGAGTTTTTGACGGATTCAGAGATGGTCTGCTCGATAGCGAGGATGATTTGAGCGGTAAGCTTCTTGATGGCTGCCGGCATCTCGCCGAGGGACTCGTTTGTGACGACCTCGGCGTTGAGCATGACGGCTGCAATGGGGCATTCGGACGGATCGAGCTCCCTGGTGAGCCCGAGCCGGGCAAGAGTGAGGGTGAGATCCTCCCTGACGGCGCACATATGGTACAGGGCAGCTCGGGGGGCAGCGTCGAGCACAGCGACGAGTTTCTGGAGTTCATCGACCTTGTCACGGAGCAAAGTGAGATCCCGCTGCTGTTCGATGATCTTTGCAGCGAGCTGGGCGCGCTGGAAGGTGACGATGGCATCGGGCTGGACGTCGTCCGGAGAGGAGTTGGGAGAGGAGGTGTGTGTGGAATCTGCGCGGAAATGCTTTGCGGGAGGGACTGAGGGGTGAGGGTTGGAGAGGGCGTGGCGCTTTTTGTCCATGGCGGGGAAAGCACGGCGACGGGGGGGAGGGGATAGGACGAGCGCGGGCGACGCATGTGGGGGAGGGAAGGACCGCGCTGTAGGGGGAGGGGGTAGAAGGGGGTAAAGGGGAGGGGGAGGGGAAGAAGTGAGAGGGGAGCAGTGGTTTAAGGTATCGAAGGGGTGGACAGTGACTTTTTTGGGGCGGGTTGGCCAGGACGCATTCGCAGCTGCGCTGCGGGTGCACGGGAGGAGCCGCCCAGGAGTGGTTGAAAGAAGCGTATATGGGGGGTGGTACGGTGCCAGCGCACTGGCGCCAAGGGCCACCCGGCCCGTATGTGTGCCCCGCGGGCCATGCTGCTGTGGCGCTGGTGGCGCTGGTGCCCTTGGTAGCGGCGATCGCGTGCCACGGCGCGCAGTGTCGGTTTCGGTTCGAAGCTCCTACATCTGTAACGGCCCACTGCTAGCAGCTCGGTTGAAATGGCTCGCACCACTGCAGTCCGGCGCTGCGCGACAGTCCGCGACGATGACCACTGGTGGTCCGTTTTGCGTATCGCAGCGACCTCTGGCCGCCCTCAGTAGCTACCCGGTCCATCGAAACGCATAATATGCCTTTCTTGTTTGCTCCTTCGCTTCATGCCGCCCGGGTGTAGAACCGCCCGTTCCACACTTTCAAGAGCACACGCGATTCTGTCATGACGCCTGCGGTGCTGCTCACTTTCAAAACGTATGCAAATGAGATTCTCTACACAACTTGACTGCTTCTTGCTCAACGCATGTCTGCTGAAGATGCATTGCCAATATGCCTCATTTCGTCCAAGTGCACAGCACTATGAAAGCATCGTCAGCGACAGGTGCCGTGTCGGACAAGAAACAGCATTCGCGGTTAACAGGATGCCTCGCAGGTCATCTCGCCCTATGTAATATGCTCAAGTTGTTTGCAACTAATTCACTCCACTCGGCCAGCATCATATGGTTCACACAACTCTCTGCTTCCAGATGAACACTGAACAAACTGCCTGATACAAGTTGGTCAAATGCCAACTTCAGCAACATGTTGCGTCTTATTACTAACACCCTATCGTATCATACTGGTGAACACTAATCATTTCCAACAACATTTTCCCCATGATATGCTTATTCGTTTTCAGCAAAGCACCATCCGCACCAGCATGTTACCTGGCGATTACCATTGCGCAGCATCGGATGGAGACCACCACCGCACTGGAGCATTGTACTGGTGGAATCACATCCGTTGCAGCTTCGGCCGTCGCCTCCCGCTCGGTTGTTTTGAGCGCTGCATACCACAGTATGCCACTAGACTTCGCTTTAGCGCCACTGCCATCGCAGTGTTTGCCGTTGCGATGTTCCTAGCAGTTAACGTTCATCGCTCTAGTCGATAAGCGAGCTCCTGTACTGACGTTTCGACCGCTCGCATTCCCGGACGAAACGCCCTTCTACGTTAATGCGCCACAGAAGACGTACGTTAGTGCCCCAGTGGCGGAAACGTACAGGTGCGTTGTCAACGCCACACGAAGCCCAGCTCACCAACGTAATCGTGTGCTCCTCTCGCATTCGTTGCTATCAATGAACAAAAATTAAGCCCTTTCGTCTCTAAGAAACCTCGTCGATATTCAGCACTGAACGGTTTGCTTCAAAACAAAACTACAGATCGAAGACTGTGCGAGCATGTCTTCAGAAATCGATTGACTTGTCCTCATCGCCACTCCCAACGGCTACATAATACAATCCGTATTTGTGGCTTGTAGTTCTACAAGCTGCTTTAGATGCTCCACCGCAACCAGTCGAACTTTCAATATAGCGCTCTAGCTTGACACTAGTGTACGGTGTCTTCTTTCTTTGTATCGATATCTGCGTAGATTTCAAACAAGTATCCCTACGTGTTGTGCTCGAACTGTGTGCTCCACTTGCACATAGTACGTTCGGGTAACCCTTGTGAGTCGATTTCCCGCTCATGCGTAGTTGTTGGATTCACGAACCCCTCTGCATTTGTTTTTGCAGAGTTGCGGACTTGCGAACAACCTGCAGTTCTTGTACCAAAGGTAGGTCATCAGCCAAACATTGCTTGCATCATGCATGAAGTGCAGTTTTCGTTGTCCAGTCTCTGTAACATCGGGAAAACATTTCGAGGCCGTAATCCGTACACGCGAACCCCAGTGAGGAGTGCCGCTCTTGTACGTACTCTGCTGTGCTGCTTTCTGGTTCTACAGTCAGAGTGGTTTGAAGAAACGCAAGTACGCAGACAGCGAACGTGCGGACCGAAAGATCGCGTACATAGCATATGTCAAGGCCTTACCATGATGCTAGGATGTCGTTGTACAAGGAGGAGCAGGAAGCAACACCAATTGGGAGCTATACTTCTGGCAGTGGACCGCGAGACTGGCTCGTTTCTTTGGAGTTATTTGAATGCTCAGTAGCTTGACTGCCTCACTTACCGACATATCCCACGCATTATCGTTTACATGCGCTCCAACTTGTTTTATTCATGACCAGAAAGCTTCCTTCATCATTGTGCAAGTGTTTAACGAGATCCATCAGAAAGAAGTGGTACGTTTACGGACTGGCAGTCCATCCGCTAAGAATCTTGTTAGCTAGAAGTGACTAGTGAGCCATGTATGGTACGCAAACCAAATGCTGAGAACCGCGAAAGCGAGATTCAAAAAGATACGGAGTGAGAGACTTCGTCAATCGTTGTTACAGGAGGGCAGCGCAGACATATTCGCAATGCTTCTGTGTAGAGTTAGTATGACATTTTGCTATGAAGCGTGAGACGATCAAGAAGTAAGCTATCTCTCCCCTTGCGTACGCAACGGATGGAAATGCAGAGCTGGGAAGTAGCAGAGCGTATGCGCCAAAAAACTGCCAGAACGAACTGGTGCCCGATCTGAAAGCTTAACCCGCACGGGCACGTGAAGCGCTCACTACTACGAACGACAGTATGTTTATCTTTGCAACATTCCTTGTTTACAATAAGCACGGTGAAGCCCACGTGAAGCTCGTTCAAAAACCAAGACGTAAGAGCCATTCCTCAACTCGAGCACGGTAGTTGCCGACAACCTGAATACTGCCTGGACGAATCGTAACGGGTTTGTCGTCACAAACACGCGACATTTCTTCAGCAAGCTCTGGAACATCTCCGCGGATCCGTCGGAGAACTGTTAGGCATCGGGTGCGACCATTCTTGTAGTCAGTGTAAACGGGGATCTGTTTTCCCTTGGAGGTGCGAAATACTCGGAAAGGAAGATGCTCGAAACCACCCATGGGTGGCGACCATTTGGACGGCGTTCTGACCTGGTTTGAGGTGTCCTGAAGAGTGTATTTTAAGGTTGATGGTGGTGTCCATGGTGGACGAGGTTGTAAATGGGCAGCTGTACTTAACAGTCTGTGTGTAGATCGCAGTGCGTAGCGCCAGAGAGTCATTTGTGGGGAACAAGTAAACGGGATGACGGTAATGGAGTGAGAGTTTTGAAAGAAGCTTGACGGGGCTCGCCATCAACCCAGCCTACGGGAATCATTCTCAGGTCGGATGATCCGATGCAATAAAACGTTCGCTCAAATTCAAAAAACGGCAGGGGTGCGAACTATATACCCTGGGTATTCTGTCGAAGACCTATCTACCCCGCGCAAGACACGAGCATTCGCCGTCGTCCGTTCCGCGCGGTCAAGAACAAACGTCGCAAAGGTCACCCTGAAGTTGATTCTTCAAGCGAGGTGCCTAGGGTATACATCAATTCCCCTTTTGAGAGGGTTAGAAGCTTACGAAGGGGCCAAAACCTTAATCTTCCTCTGGTAGCCTTCCTCCCAAGTTGCGCTCTACATAATTCTTCCGTTGAGAGGTGACAATCTCTCGACTACTGGAGATTGCGGCGGTACAAAGTTCTGAAACGGAACACTCGCGAGTATTAAAGACAGTGGACGAGCGTTTCGAACCAACTGTTGTGATGAATCATGCCACCCCCAACCGCAGTTTCACAACAGCAGGAGACTAAACTAAAGTCAACGAGGGTCTTGAAGCCAAGATCAGTTTACTTGAAGATACGTGCCGAAATGGAATGTCCGGCGTTAACGCCAGTGCCGAGGAACATGATGGAGCGCGCCATCCCGTGGGCTCTAATTGAAATGTATGGAGTTGTAGGTAGCGCAACGCTTGTGTACGAGTTCTGTGACTTCGCATCGCTGGATGAAGGACTTCACGTATTGCGCGTACCTGTGAAACACTATCAAAAGGTATGGGCTGCTATCACCATGATTCCCAAAGTTGACGGATTTGCTGCGCGTCTCGTTGTTGAGAAGGCAACGCCATTCTTGTTTGCGCTCTTTGAAGACACTTGAAGATGTCTCATTCACAGCGGCTTTTCAATTTTTTCCTCTTTTGCATACTTATGTGACGGTCAAGCTGGAGCGCCGCATGGCATCGGTTCGCATCGAAACCGCTTCGCCCGTTAGGATATACCGTGCAATTTCGAGTGCAACAGACTTATGCGTTGAGTCAAGCTTCACAAGGCGAGCAGCGTCACTTCGCAAACCATGAACTTCCAGATTAATATTAAAAGAACAGCAGCTCGGAGGAAGAAAGCCCGCGCAAACACACTCCCACCCCTCAAAAAGCAGCCGTCAGCTTTCGCCTCAGAACATGATTCCGACGCCTCCACAGATGCATCCCGACCGCGCAAAATCACCACAGTCTCCACGCCAGCGCCTAAAACCGAAAACAACCAATCGACCTCAGTGAAAGCAGAGCAACAAGCTGAAGCGCAAGAAAACACAACGCGCCCAAAAACCTCGCAAATCGCGCGGCTCGTTGAGAGGAGGAAAGAAGCACAATTATCTTCCTCAACAAATCGCGACCAACGGGACAATGTGCTTTTTCAATATGACCTTTCCAAGTGCGCTGAAGGTGCGGACGGTGCGGGGTATGATCAGCGTCCTGTGGATGGGTTTGGTGAAATGATGTTGAAGGCGATGGGGTGGAGTGGGAAGAAAAGCGCAGAAGAAAAGCATAAAGCTCCTGTGCCGAGACCGAGTAGGCTCGGATTGGGAGCAAAGCTCGATAATCAGAAGAAGCCGCCTCCAACCAAAAGACTTCGCTCTACGGCAAACGATCGCGTTTTGATAGCAAACGGAGCTCAGCATGGTGCTGAGTCTGAAGATAATGGCGGCAACGGCGTTACGATAGATAGTAGGACCACACGTTTGGAACTGAACGGAAAGAGAGCTCATGATTCAGAAATTGAACCACGACGACAAACAATTGACCACTCGAAGAAACGTCCTCGCTTCAGTTCTCAATAAACACAGTCCACCTTTTCAGGCCGTTGAACCTGCTGAGCACGTTAAATACTCAAGTATGACTTGAGCTCTCACACTGATTTGGTCACCCATCCACAGTTATCACTTCCAGCAAACATGACCTTTAGAAGAAGCGAGTTAAGAACTTTACGGTGATTATAGACGGTAAACATCGTCTTTCTCCAGTCAAAACCGAGATAGAACCCTGCGCGTAATTACATCTACCATTATTTCCAAGAACCGGTTGTCACGGTTGCCACATGAAAGACAATGATACTTAGAATGTAGGGCCAGGCGGAAACTCTCTTTCGTGCTTTCGATGTAAGTTAAGAGCGGCTCTCTGCCCTTGAGTTGCTTGCAGGTAATTGATGAAGAGAATTGCCGCACGGATGAGTAGTCCTTTCCACCATGGTTCGCGTTTCGGACCGAGGTTGAGAGGGACACCATTGCCAGGAAGCATTAATTCTCCCAGTTGTTTCCTTTCTTCCACCATGCGCATAACATCTCGTTTAAATCTTTCACAAGAGTACTCATCCTCATCATCAGAATCGATAAGACCGTACTCTGCGTCAAGGGGATCATAATCGCGTTCGACAGCCAGAAAATCAATGTCTTCTTCTTCTTTCGCTTCCTGCATGTCTTCATACTCTTTCAGTACTGAAGGGAGTCCTGCACCCTGTGCAAAAGCCTTATACTTCGCAATAAAAGAATTTGCCACTCTTCGCGCATTCCTCTCAAATCCATTGGTGCCTCCGAGCATGGGCCTGAACTCATCCTCGAAACCGTTCATACAGAAATCCCGACAAACAGCCAGGTAGCGATCACGCAAGACAGAAATGCGAGAAAATAAATCAACGCCCAGTTCTGTTCTCCTCGTTTGGACGGCTTCCGCTGCAGCTGCACCCTTGTACGATACGGTAGCCTTATCAAATGACTGGAAAGCTTCGTTCACAACGGCATCTACTCGGACGGTATAGTCTCGAACTGGCCGTCGCCACTCGGCTTCTATCTCAGCACGAAGCTCTTCTATCTTCATGCCCACGACTCCGTCAAATATGGACATGACTATCTCACCAACTTTAAAGTGAGCCGCCAAAGCTGCATGTCGCGGCAGATCAAGTGTAAACTCAGCATCTTCTCCGTCACCGCCGGTACTACGGCAAATGCCAGACCAAACTGTTTGTGCAAGGGCATCAAATCCCTCGAGTGGAACCATTGCAGCTTCGCGTCGTCTATTGCCCTTTGTTATATTCTCCGCCAACTTCTTCACTTCACGCTCAAAGTCATCGGGTGCATAAACCATGTGAGGTAAGGCCACAACCTCCATGTCAAAAAGGGAAGACATCTCGAAGGATCGAATTTTAAGTGAGTCCCATATATTCTGAAGATCGCCCATGAGCACCCGGCGTATATCCGCCACATTGGACTCGCTATCGTGGTCTCGCACGACAATAATAACACGCACAGGACGTTGCTTCATCATACTCGAGCTTCGGCGAAGGGCAACGGAGTGAGCGAAAACCGTTTCGAACAAGTCGTAGTTAGCTGCTGAATACCGCCCCACATCATGGGCCCACATGTTGACAATAACAACATCTGCCAAAGCAAGCGCAAAAAGAGTCGTGCGGCTTTCGAAAGACTTAGCGCCTTCCCCTCGTTCACGAGAATCGGTGCCTTCAACATCAAGAATTACTTGGAGATGCGGTCCGGTGTGTAAAGCACTCCAGACCCCTAAAGTAGTGCGTCGCCTTCCGCTTCTTGGAGCATCAAGAACAGGGAATTGTGTTTGAAAAGCGTGGTTGAGAAGGGTTGATTTGCCTCCGGATTGGCAACCTACGACAGCAATTGTCGTGTAGTGCGAAGACGTGTTTCCTTGCGCACCAGGTAGCGAGTTGACGAAGTTGCCGTTCGCGTCAATTAACTGGCAGGCAGACATTTTCGACTTCGACTAGCAGCGGCAATCTAGGTCCGCTGGTCACCACCTATGAGCAGATGCCAGGAGCCAATAACTGGAGGAACGACACTGCGAGATAAGGTTCGGCTTGCCTGAGATCTTGGCTTCGCCGAGCGCTTGCCCTTGGAGACGAGCTTCTGAACTACACAGATCAAAGTTCATAAAGATCAAAATCCCAAAATATCAATGTTTGGAACTGTCTATGATGCACCGTCAAACGCTGCGCTTCATGCTGCCGCTCCGTTGCAGCAAACTTGTTTGTCCCCAAAGTGTTCGTTTCGTACATCTGTACCCTTATTACCAAGGGTGCGTACGGCTGAGTCCAGAATTGCTCTTCGCAAGTAAAGAAACCGGGAAAAACACGTTACCATCAGCCGTTATGCTCCGCTTCCAATGGCTCGGGCTTTGAGTGGCAGACCGAGCTTCTCAGATATTCCCTCACAGTTCAAGCTAACCCTTTACCACTGCATCTGCTGAAGAAGAGGAGCATCTAGTAGGTCTTGCTTTCGCAACCCCTTGCTTCTCGTTTATTCCTCAGCAGGGTGGCCTTCTCCATTCGGGCTCCACATCATATTCAATAGGTTCCGACACCTTGCAGTACAACCTGAGTTCAGCCAGAAGCTCCCGATATCAACATAACGCAGAATACATTCAACACAAGCGATGACGTCGTCACAAGAAAGCGAGATCTCTACATCACCAGGGACTCCTGAAAGGCCTGACTCACCGGCATCTCCGAATTTCAAGACCCACAACCCCCCAAACTCGGAACCAATCCATCGCCGTACTCAGATTATTCGCAGACATAGTACGGACTCAGCGCTGCATTCTCCTCTACCACCAGCATGCTCGTCCCCCTCTGCGGAGCACCCTTCGTACACAGCTAGTCCTGTTTTGTTTCTCGCGCGAAATCTTCTTGGAATTGACAATGGGAACACATCAGATGGCTTGGAAGATGCGCTTAGCGTTGCCACAAAGCGTCGGGGAGTATACAACCTCATACAGGTCCCCATGCGTCTTGAACGTCTAATCACACTTGGTCAAGTCATATGTCTCGACGAATTCTTAACCCTCTTCACATACCTGCCCCTGCGAGTCGTTCTGTCGTTTATTCGCCTTTTCAATCCATACTCGTTTAAGAAAGCACGCCCTACATCGAGTTCGTCTCAGTATCGAACCTGCTGTATCACTTGGGCTGTGGACACCTTACACCTTACGTTGCTCATCATCACATCTTTGTCTTTACGATTCTTTGATATCAGTTGGATATACCACAATATTCGCGGTCAGTCCGTAATCAAGTTGTACGTTGTGTTCAATGTGATTGAGATCTTCGATCGATTATGTTCCTCATTTGGCGTCGACATTCTGGATAGTCTCGGGTGGACAACCGCGTCAGCCGTCCAATTTTATACCCGGCAACACACAGATACAAACTCAAGTGCGATCCGGGCCCGTGCTTTGCAAGGACTCGTTCTTGTAAGTAGAGTGGCGTTTGACTACACATTCGCGCTTATCTACATCATGATACATGCTACCCTTTTACTAACATGGGTTGTCACTCTCAATGTTGCAATCAACACCCAAAACAACGCACTCCTTACATTGCTGGTATCCAACAACTTTGTTGAGCTCAAAGGTGCAGTCTTCAAGAGCTTTAAGGTGCAAAACCTATTCCAGATCGCATGTTCTGACGCTGTAGAAAGATTCCAATTATGCGTATTCCTCGTTGTCATGCTCATCGTTACTAATGCTGATGAGAAGCTGTTCACGACCTTCTTCGTAATTGTTGTTTGCGAGGTTATTGTGGACTGGGTCAAACACGCATTCGTTACAAAGTTTAATCGCATTTCGCCTAATGTATATCGACAGTTTGTACTAGTAATATGTGACGACATAGCGCGGTCAAAATCACAATCCGTGGTACGCAGTATAGGTGGCAGCGGTATATCAAAAAGGATCGGCTTTGTTTGTCTACCTTTGGCAGCACTATTCACACGGATGTCTATAGGACCTTTCCTTGGCTTACCGAAAGTCGGAATGCTTGCGCTTTGGTCGAGTTTGGTTGCAATCAAGACTGCTGTGAGTATATCCTTGATCGGCCACTCGTGGCGAAGAACTCGAGATTCCCGAAGTAGCGTTGAAGATGCATCCGAAGGAGACGCGACGTGGGTACAGAAACTGATGCAAGTGGAACGATACGATCTAATATCAAAGAACGCGTAGCCGTGAGTGAGCACGAACGGGAATGCAGCTGGGCACCAAATGGGACTTTGTTCCTATCGTGTCGCGTTTATATCGCATTTCATGATCTTGCACCTCCATGTCCAGGTAGAAGCATCTTTGATATGAATCCTTCTCTCGCAGGGAAAGTCAGGAAGCTACTACGGGGTGTTCATGCGCCCGACGTGTGATTGAATGCTCCATAAAAATTTTAAGAAGGTATGACGCCCAAGAACCTGCATTCGAAACAACAGACGTGATTCAAAGGAATGTGAGCACCGAATATCCTAGAAGCGAAAGATTTAACGAGTGAGTCGTGTTCAATTACGGAGGATGAGGAGATTCAAAGTAGTTCAGAGTAGTATAAAAGGGCGATGGTAACTTCGTTTCTGTCTCCATGTGCCTTCCCTCTCCGATGCGAAAACCCCATGCAATGTGAAGAATTCGGTTGCCGGACCTAAAACGAAATCTCTTGATGAAGTTTCTCTTGAAGGCAGTGGTGCCTACTGTCGCGGCCATGATTGCAGGAATGGTGGGGTTTGCGCGGTATTCGCCTCAAACGGAAAGAGCAAGAGGCACAAGAAGAGGCAACGGACAGAGATGTTGCTTAGATGACCGCCATCGCTGTAAAAAAGGTTTTCTGGGCTGCCCAACTGGTACAGACAAACGCCAAGCTTCAAGTAGTTCAGAACAGAGAGCAGCATCTCGGAAAGTTGATTGAAGATGCAGAAGGAAGTAGACAAAGCTCTGACGAGATGAAGAGCTTTGCGAGCTACCGCAGAAGAGGCGCCGAGTAATGTCAACAACAAGCTTGACCGTATGGAAAGCGAAGAGCTTAATACTGGATTCCACGTTGAACATGGAAGTTCAATGCTGGTAAACAGCCGCCGAACCCGAACGCATCTTTGCGTGAAGATGCTGAGTATGCATGGCACGGGCAAAACGGGTTCAGTTCGTGATTTGGTGTCTTTGGACATATTGATCGAGTGTTCTACATCCAGTACCATGCACAAAATGGCCGCGAGGGACAAGGTCGTGGCAGGGCGAGAGTCCAGTGGACGCTGAGACTTGGTTGCTCAGGTGGGAACCCGCGTTCATGATGAGATTCTGGTACCTTTGAAACTTACACTCTTTACTCCACCCTGCGCCGAAGCAAACGTCGCCGCCAACAAACACCAATTGAAAGCGAAACGAGCTCTACGCTTTCCATGTAATAGTGGTAAACGGCTACGGCAATTCTTTCTGATGTCTTTCCCCGTGATCGCTGTTGATACAATCGCCTGCGAATGGGTAGACTTGCACTTCACTTCACGTACTTTTAAGATGACAACGCAAAGCTTTGCCAACCGTTGCGCCCATTGCTGCTTCTATCTTGAGATGCATCAGAACTATCAGGGCCTCGCTCCAACGCGTTACAATGGAAACAACTTCTTCTTCTTCTTTATTGTGGACAACAGCTTTCTATTACTAAGCTGAAGGAGAGCTTTTAGTAAAAGCTTTCTCTTTTCAGGAAGGCCAAGAACTTCTGTGGCTCATGTCGGATTAACTGCTGTATACTTTCCTTACATTTCCTTGGGAGACCAGCTAACAACTCTCTACGGGCTCCATTTGTCTGAGGGCATCGATAAACGACATGCTCAACGTCTTTCTTCACGTTCGTTCCACAGTCATATCTGAGCGTTTTGTTTTCAAGAAATGTCGCCACAGGATGCAAGGTAGGAACGTGTTTGGTGTAGAATCGTGCGAGCGTTACTTCGGCCTTTCGCGCATCCTTCTCGCCTACGACTAACGTAGGTTGATGTTGAAGAAGTCGTTTTCCTCTTATAGCCAACGAAAGAGCTGCTCTAACGTCTAGCATATCAATCGGGACTGTTACTTGTTCTTGCAATGGCAGCCTAAGCCCATGTTTTGCCAGACTGTCGACACGTTCGTTGCGGGCCGTCCCACAGTGACTTGGTATCCAACAGACATATATAGTTCGTTTCGGTTACTCAGATCATAGACAGCGTTCGCGAGAAGTTGCAGATGACCTGCTTGACGTCTCATGTTACCCTGTAACGCTGTAACAATGGCCTGAGAGTCCGTAAATATTCGAATCACTTCTCCTGTGGTTTCGGCTAGCACTTTTACCGCTGCAGTCATGGCAATGATTTCAGCTGTATAAGAACAAACGTTAATCCCCGCAGGCTTGAATTCGCTAATCGGTCTGGCCTTACAATGGAAACAACATTGCATCGCATTGCAGCGGGAAATGCACTTGAACCCCGGTCTCCATTAGAATCAGTTTAAAGCTCCACACCTCCTGGGTTGACCTAGTGGTGACACGGCTTTTAATACGCAGAGCAGGGCGCTAAAGGTGCGAGGGCGTCAGCTGTGGCAAGACGAGTGCAACAAACATTGGCTATCTTGTGCTACGAACGAAGTCTTGTGTTTGCAGAAGACGAGAGTATGCTGATCTTGTTCATCGCGTTCCATGCTGACGTCTAACTGTCATCCTGGAAATATGGGAATGAGGTTCACATCAACATCAGTCGGTTTCCACTCTAAAATGCGCACCTTCAAAACAATGGGGACGGTCTGTACGCATCTGGATCCACCACGGCGCTAGGAGCTCTGTATGACAAAGATCATTCATTTGTGAACTCGCTTTCCAGAAGAGTGCCAGCGATGCTTCAGGTCTGTGCATCTCGAACGGCCGAGCGACACGTCATCGATCATATGGTGCCAACGGTACCGTACCAGGGAAGCCTCCCTTTACAGTTATGATTCACAACACCCAAACCGTTAATGTGTACTCCGACCATGATTTCGCTCATTATTCGCTCCGTTCTGGCGCTCGCTAGGTTTCACTCCACTTTCGTTGCCTTCAATGCCAAGGGTAGAAGGCTACTCTCTTTTTTCTATCTCCCAAACAGTTCGCCTCTGTCCCACAAGACATATCCATATTTTCACAGATTCCGGAATTCTCCACGAATGCGTAATCGGAAACCCGCATCATCACTCTAATCCAAAGCTAATACAAGGTCGAAAGCCACTTGCTTCTAGAAAGAAAATCGCTTCAGGTGTAGCTATAGCATGCACTTCACAGTCTTTTCGAACACTTCGGAAGCAATGTCCGTTCTGTTCCAAACGAGGTCCAATATGCTTCCCTCGTCGAATTCGCACAGTAACACAGATACTTTAGGAAAATGTAATCCCTCGGACTCGGATTACCCACCAACCCAGCCAATAATCTTTATGTGTGTGGTTACGGGCACGTGCCTCTAATTCCAAGGCAACGGTATTCGCTTTCTACAAGTAGAATGCTAATTATCTATTCGAATCCGGCGTAACTTTATAGTGTTTTACAGCCTTTTCGGAAGGTCGGCACACCTCGACGGGCGGAACTGCATGTGTCCTGAGCGGGACTCGCCAGTACCTTGCAGTGGTCCCTCACCAGTGGTCCCTCACCACAACGGTCTCCAGCGCAAAGCGATTTAGCATCGTGATTCCAGATGGGCTACGACAACTTTGACGCCCAATAACCTTTATAAAACCCCGTTGCTCCTATGCAGTTTCCCCAGTTTCCTTGACCGGACGATTGTTTCCTCTACATGCTGTTGTTCATTTCAACCACCTTTGAAACCAACGGCATCAAATCACCAACCACACGCTCCACCACCACCTTACAAATCTTGACCCTGCCCCAATCTTCTATCAAAACGCAAATCGAATAGCAACCCCTACCAACCAACGAACCGACCCCTAAGCGGAAATCGATAGTACTGTGTCAAATGACCCGTCCCCGAACTGAAGTATAAAAGACGCCACGAACAACCGCCACATGGCTGACTGACGCCAGCAGTTAGAGTTCAGAATCACTTTTGACAATCTTTTCCATCCCTATCTGTCCCTCAACCACGCTTCAGACTGACCTTTGACTCTACCCACCAAAGTGAGGCATCCCCCTGACGCGCCATCTTGATCGCACCTACTCAGCTACGCAATTTCACGATTCTAGAGTAGAAATTCGTGCAACATCCAGTGTACCAACCACACTCTGCTCCCTCTCATTCAGTTCCGACTCAAGAACCAACTCGCAACTAGCATATGTTGGCACAGTCTCGGCCGGTGATTTCCGCACATACTTTCGTAAGCGCGCATGAAATTGCAAACGGCGGCCACTCATCCTCACCCGGTCAAGAGAGCGACCCTGGTCCCCAAGATGTTCATTCTGAACGACATATCATCTCTCAATCTTTTCAATTCGCCGTCGCAGTTATGCTCGTCGTAAAACATGGTTCTGAACCGCCCGGCCAAATCAAGTTTGACACAGAAGCTTTTTTGAGTGTGATCCAGCATAAGTGGGCATCTGGGGATATATCTACACAGCAGCTAATTCAGATCATCCAGCAGTTCATCAATCAATACGCTCCCCTCGCTTTCAGCTTTGACTTCCTGGAAAACTTCAAAGTTTGCTATGGCTACAATCAAGATGAAAGGCAAAGTGAAACAAACCCATTGAATATGAAAAGAAAGACCCCCGATCCAGCAGAATCGCAGGGCGAATCTCCAGCAAGTGAGCAAAGCTCATCACCCCTGGCAAAGAAGCCGCGTGTTGATCCGCAACCGGTTCCTTCATCAGGCGCTAAACCCGTTGGGGCTTCAAAACCTAAACATAACGACCCCAATCCGTTCCCAATGACGAATGGTGCTCCATACATGCAGGGTACTCGATACAGCTCTGAAGAGTGCGATAAAACCATGTTTGTGACTGCCCCAACTTTCCGCTAAAGGTTCAATGGAATAACAGAAGCCATTCTCCCGGGGGTAATGAACGTAGTGCCGATAGCTGTGAGAAATTCTGTCGGGGGTGGCTGGACCGGTGGGAACAACTAGAAAACCTCTTGGCCTGCAGAATAGATATCCGGATGTCTTGTATCGTACGGGTTACCAAAAGCGAGAATCTGAAAGGAAAGTTTGAGAAAACAGATGGAACTCTGTAGGTCCGAGCATAGATTGGAGGAGAGTATCCAAAATTGCTATGGCAGCAAAAACAATAGATAAGGGAAGATGTATGTAAAATAAAGTCACCCTGCATAAGACGAAATTTAAAGCCTGTAGCATGAAAATGAAAGAAACAATTCTTTGGAGTCTTTGACAGCGATTTCTATTCACTTCTTTGAGTCAGAACACAAAAGGTACTTGATTTTACGACGGATAAAACTGCATCCGGATTGAAGGCCATTCCAATGAGACCAAGATGAGAAGGAGAAGCAGTAAAAGGAAAGAGTTCAAAGTCTTTGTACAAGTGAACAAACGGATACACATAAGTATTGAGCCTCAATGAGTAGAAGTTAGCTCTTCGAATTTGCACCTCAGTTTAAGAACTGTGGTGACATACATATCTTTGTCGGTTGTCCGCCATAAACGTGCTGCTTGTATCGAAAGAGGTACCCAGCTTTTTGAGACAAGAACGTCTTATAATCCAATTCTGTTACAAACTGAATACGTTATCTAGTTCAAATTTGAACAGCATTTGCCAGCCTTCTAGACTACACAGCTTGTTTGATGTTTTCTCCTTCTTCCTCTTCTTTATTGCGGGTTCAATATGCCTGCTTACGGCATATTGATAGAGTTTCCTTGTGAGAAAATCCTCTCTCTCCCAAGAAAGGATGTCTTGTCCAATAGACCTAGACTGCAATGTACTCCCAAGGTATTCCACGTTTCTTTCCAGGTATCATAGCATCTTGGTCAACGGGCTTACGAATTGCGGTCGGCAGAAGCAGGTGCAGAGTAGAAAGACAAGTTGACGCCCTCAAGGATTCACAATCACAAGATTGGAAGAAAAGCAAAATTATTTCTTATCAGTATGCACTCAGGTTCTGCCATTTGTAACAAAGAAGTGCTGACAATGTCGTGTAAGTGAGACAACCGGCTCGACATTTGTAAGGTGAGAATGAATCCTCTGTCGAACGTCCAAGAAATCAATAGGCACCACAAATTTCATTCGAGCGGCAACGCAAGTCTCTTCCCTCCTTTCTTTCAAAGATATCTCGACCATATGGTCTCAATTAGGTAGTGTGCGCCCATTAAATTGAATGGGACTGCTCAAAACCAGCTCCACAAACTCATGACATTGCTTTAACAAGCCTATGATTGCGCTTTTATGGGCCGTACTCCCTAATTCCGCTATACTAATCCGCAAAAGACTCTGACTAAGTAGAGATATATCATATTCCCAGCGTTCGGCATGAACTTGAAAGGCCGTTCTGCATTTCTCTGTTGAAGAACGTTAGGTACGAATATGCTTTTGAGCGAAACCCCATCCCAGATGCAACACATGTGCTTCTGCTTGGCGGAACAAGAGCGTTCTGTCAAAGAAGGTCGACAGATTACTTTGCGTCAGGTCCGTCCTTTCAATCCATCAACCTTTGGCTCAACACCAAGAAATCCACCGGCCCTCAAACCTATTCCGAAATAGCCAGCATGTGAGATTTCTTTGCCAGCTCGTCAACAGTTTGGATGTACTGCTTCGGTAGGCATGCCCAAACTCACAGCCGTCTGTTCCAATCTGGCGAAGTAAACAGATGGACTGGAACTAAACTCTCGATCGTGGAAGAATTTGTCGGCACGCCCTGATCCACAGTTTTGGGTGTGTTCTTCCACCGCCTATCCCAGGAATCCAGAGATAGCCACGGATGGTGTAGCGCCTCTTTGGCTGTGAGTCTCTTCGAAGGAATATGCTGCAGCAACCCCCGAACCATGCTCTTGGCGTCTTCAGAAAGCGTATGCCAGACCTGATTCGCAAATTCGAACCCCGTCTCAAGCGCTGCGGCCGCATTTTCTTCTTCGTGTTCAGCGTAAGGGTACTCGCCGCACAGCATCCGGTAAGTCATCACGCCTAAGGCGTATAAATCCACCGCAGCGCTATACGGCTTCTCCTCTCTAATCTCCGGTGCTACATACGCCGGAGTCCCGATCACTGAATTCATGCACTCACTGTCAATGTCATCAAAGAAGTTCACGAATCCAAAGTCGGCAAGAAATACCTTCGTGGTATCCAAGTCATTCCACTTACAGAGAATGTTTTCCATTTTTATATCCCTATGGGCATATCCATTCTCGTGCAAGTACACAAGCGCTGAGAGCACTTGCTTTAAGACGTGGATCGCAGTCTTTTCATTGACCCGGCCCCCTGCTTTGAAGATATTATCGCCTAACGTACCCCCTTGTAAGTATTTGAGTACTAAGTAAGCCTCTTCGGGGTAATTGTACACTTCATATGCTGTAACGATCCCGTCGTGCTTGATGTTCTTCATGGTGAACATCTCGCGCTTCAGTTCGTGATAGGTCATCATATCGAACCGGTGTTTGACGACCTTTTTCACAGCGACCAGAGTACAGTCCTTTCTTCTTCTGGCTTTGTAAACCGTTGAAAAAGAACCTGTCCCAAGCACTTCTATCAGCGCATAGTCCCTCGAGAAATCTTTCACGGAAGCGCTTCGCATAAACGCCTCCCACTGGTTGCAGTCACTGCGGCTTTTGAAGTGCAGGTAGCACTTTGAGCCTCCTTCCTCTCGAAAATTTATCACACGCCCGAAGAAAGATACCGTTATCGTTGCCCGCAGTACAGAGAAATCATGTTCAATATCCCCTGCTGGGTTCTCATGAACGGTAATAGTGGAACCGTTCAATCTGAGGTACTTCCTTTTTGGCATACTCAAGAAGCGGCGACGGATAAAAACCCATCCTTCGAGATCATCTCGGTCTTGTTTGGAAGACGTCAGTGACGGCATTGTGAGGACTTCAAAATAGATAGTCAACGATGTGAATGGCGGCGGGCAGTGCTGAAGATATGCGAATATGATTCGGTGAGGGCCCGTACGAGGGATTTCAAACCAAATGTTTTCCGGAAAGATTGCTCAGAATGATGAACGGAATGTACGAAGGTCGAATGGGAAGAGGAGAGTCAAGGTTGAGGAATCACAAGCTGAACCAAAAGTGCTTGACGAAACAAAGGAGATTGACTGCGAAGGGGTGTATGGTGCGAGTGGTGGTATTCAACAACACCCAGAAGCCAAGATTGAAGCTCTCTTATAGCAACCAGAAAACACTGCAGAGGCAGCGTAATTTGGATTGGGATAAAGTTCATAACAAGTTGCTCCCCTTAGGGACGTAGCCCAAACGGCCAGGTCAAGCTTATTTCGCAACATGTCCTGCCTTTGGAGTCAGTTGTTGCACCATATACAACATTCAGGATACCGAAAATAGTACCAAAACTGTGCATAAGTTGTTCCAGGCCCAACGTCATATATCGTGGCTTCGTGTTTCCTTGCCAAGAAGTGATTGCATGGACTTACTGTGTGCTACTTGCCGGCATCTGAGCCAAAAATGTCATGATTGTAGAGTCCTCATCAGCACTGTCAGTGATGCTAGATTTCCGGCATCGTTGTCATGATTGTTCATTTGACATCATATGCCCATCGGGATTGCCCTTCAAACGATGTTTAGGCGGATTGAAGCATGACGCGGCGTTTACCATTACCTGTTGCAGTACCTCAACATTTGAGCATTCAAAACAGTCCTCTTCTCTTCGATGTATCCGTCTGTGGTGGCAAACCATACCTAAACAGTCAGGTTTGTTCTACAGAGGTTTCCCTTACGGGGATCCGATTTCGAATCCATTTTGCTTCTCTCCCATGGCATGAGGGAAGACGGGCACATCTCGGCAAACCCGCTCAGCTTATTACCTAAAGAGGATTCATAGAACGAGCAGTAACGTGGCAATGGCTGTAGTAAGATGATGGTTGGCGGGATGGTGATGGGCCGGTAATGCTACCTTCTCGATATCTCGAACAGGGCAGCACTCACTCTAGATGTTATAGTAAAGCATAAAGTACTCTAACTTAGATATCTACAATGAAGCATCTCTTTCGTTCTGTCTCTGATAGCTTAAAGGTTTGAACCACAGACCGGAAAGCTGTAGTGTTGCAATGGCTGTAAGAAAGGTTTTAGCCGTATGGAAAGGCTGCTGCAAAGGGTGGCATTGATTGCAGGAAGTTTGCTCGACTGTTTTGCAGATATCTCTTCGGAGGCAACAAGCTTTGGTATAGCGTCTATCATATATGCGCAGCAAATCAAGTGAGAACGAAGAGTGTGCAGCGCTGTTTTGATCCCAAGAAGTGAAAGAGTAAAAGATCGGCTAAAACATAACAGCGTAGGCAGCGCTGCAAAGGAACAATTAAGGTGATGTTATTCTTTAGAGGAGAAGGCGCTGCTCATTTTAGAATTTTCGCAGAGTTCTAAACTCCCCTGGATGATGGCCGTGAAAATTGCTTAAAGAGAAATTGTTCTATCTGGCTGCGCCAAATCACTGCGGAAAGGAGTACTTTACCGGATAATGCATCGGCCTTGCTGAAGTAGGGCTCTCTCTCTCTCTCTCTTTTACGGGTACACCAGTCTAATTCCTACATAGTGTAGATCGCTTCATGTGAAAAAAGCGTTCTCTCGCTAGGAAGACCAGCATACATTCCGGCCACTTTTTGATGATTTCTCCAACATCCATCCCGTGTCTTTCTCGCATACTTGGCAGGCAGGTTCGGCGAGACCTTGTTCGCAAAGGACACCTTAGAACAAAGTGGTCCACATCATTCAGTACTCCCGGTCGGCAAGTACACACGATTCTTCGCTTGTACAAGTGCGTTCCGAGCGGGTGCAAAAGAGGTGTATGGCCTACTGCAAACTGCGACAATGTAACTTCCGCTTCTCTTTGTGATACCACTTGTGTGAGCTCCTGAGGTATAGACTGAATAATTTTCCTACATCGCGTTCGAGACTTCACTCTTCGTTTCACTTCTGCGTAGTCCACTGGCACGTTTATCTGCAAGTGCTGAGGTAGTTCCAATGCTTCTTTGGCCAAACTGTCTACAAGGTCGTCGCGGTGCAAACCGCAATGGCTCGGTACCCAGACCATATCCATAGTGCATGTTTTGCCAATCTCGTACAATGTACGTGATACTTGTTGCACAGAATACGGCTGATCTCTTACAGCTCCTCGGATACTCTCAACCACGCTCTGAGAATCCGTTATCAGCCTTATGTGTCCAGTCCACCCATATCCTATTCTTCCCTTAACAACTTGAAGTGAGTGATATATTGCCCATGTTTCCGCATAAAACGACGTTGTCCCTATCCCTGCGGGCTCCATGCCAGTTTGGGGGGTAATTGATGCATTCCACCAGATCGCAAAAGCACTTCCCCCAACCTCGGAAATGTTAAGTACACGCCATTTAAGTTTATGTCCATCGGCATCGAGTAACTCTTGATGTTCAGCGTCTATTTCGTATCCCATTACAAATCCATCGTCATATCGTATCACTATACTCGGTGTCCGATTATGTTTGTTTTGAAAGTTGGAAACAACTTCCGCATGGGCCGTGAAGCTGTTCGGATAATCAATCGATCCCGCGTACCATCCTTCGTCCCACTCCACAGCTGCTCGTAACGGTTGTGCTTCTTGAAGCCACTTCGGTCGCCCCACTGAGCCATCACTCCAGATCTCGCAATCGGCCGGTGGGAGCTTTTTCAATGTTTGTAGAGCCTGGTACCGCTGATGTTCAACCGAATCTTCCTTAGTGCATGACGTGTAACAGAAGCTGATGCCTCCTGTTTGGCCCAAGCCTAGCTCTGTTGGGAGTGGTGCTCTGTTGAGCTGCAATAAACCACACTCAGCCAATAATTGCTCTGCTGTCTTCTTGAATGACGACCTGTTCTTGCGAATACGTGCCGAAGACTCTCTGTTAAGTGCTAAGAAGTAGGGCTACAACGCGCTCATTCAACCTGTCGGTTCTTGTCACGTTTCGTGGATCGCTACTCCCAGTTTCTAACTCTCAATTGTGAGCATGTGTGTGTGTGTGTTGATGTGGGCTCTTGTCCATAATTCGGAGACTACGGTAGACATTGGTCGAAGAAAAACCTCTCTCGCTCCCCAGATAAACCAAAAATATCTCTGGCTATGTTTTTACTATTGGTTTGGCGTCGAGAGCATGTCTTTCTTGAAGAGAAGGAAACTCTCGCCTGCGCTCTCGTAAGAACCACGTTTTTCAACAGTGGCTCTAGGACTTGCAATCGGTTCAGCTGTTGTAAGGCACGGAGTGAGCTTAACGTACAGGAGGTCAATATCTCTCTCCATGATGAGCGAAAAAGTGTTGGTGTCTGTGAGAGCTCCATTCGTCACTGCACTTCGCTTCCCTGAACGGCAGGGGAGAGACAGGTACAACTCGAGACGGCGGATTCGGCTTGCTCCCGGGAATGCATGGGTTTGTGTGCTCAAGTTTGAGCGTGTGGTATTGAACTGTGATGCAAAGATGTACCAAAAGGACGGTCGTCAGGCCATTTCCTTGCAGTTGGACGTTGAGTATGTTGTGGGCACAACAGACTAAAAATTTGAACCGTTGCCTATGTGATAGTAGCGCTAATTCTGCGGGGCAGTGTTTACCATTGTTTAGCATTTGTGGAGTTTTTGTGAGAAGCAGCTGTGTGGAGAACAAAAGTGGTCGGTGAAGATGCAATCGAAACAGCGCTTTCGATTCGGGGAGTTGTCAACATTGGAACGGAAGTTGCTAAGAACAAAAGCGAAAACGGATGTGGAGCGAGCGTTTTGCCGACCAACGCTGAGGAGAGTTAAGTGGATTCGGCTTATGAAGAGCCGAATTCATGAAGACGTGCGTTCTCCCTACGGACACACAACACGTTCGTTGCTTGTGTTGATAAAGGCTAAAGCGGAGAATTCACAGCCTTGACGTGGCCCAGATGCAAGCCTGCGCTCGGAGCAAGGCGCCCCCCCATCGTCAGCTGGTATCACTCAACGGCAGCCCAACACACTCGTGGGGTTGCGAGAAGCGAGCCCGGCGGCCCGGAGCGACGTGGGCGCTGCGTTCGAGCTGCATCGTTGGCGAAGGCACGTGTCGCGACGGCGGGTCGGCAACGAACTACGAACGGAGCGTAACACGCATGACGCTTAACAAACGCGCGGGGAAGAACGATCGGAACGCGATAACGATATGGATGTACAGCGGGCCTCAGAGGCCCGCTGTACATCCATATCGTTATCACAGAGCGCTGCGAAAACGATGTGATTTGTGGCGTTTATGTCTAACTCAGCGTGCGTTGCTGGTCTGCGCACCGAATCTGAGCAGTTCAAGCGAGGTCTCTCTCTCTCTCTCTCTCTCTCTCTTTATGGGTGCCTATGTCTAATTCCTACATAGCGCAGATCGTTTCTTTTCAAAGGAGCGTTCTCTCACTAGGTAGACCAACACGTTTTCAGGCCATTTCCGAATAAGTTCGTCAACTGAAGCGAGGTCGAAAGCGAGCATCGTGCAGCAGCCACGCTGTCCATTTGACCTTCAGTTTCATTTGTGCCAGAGGAGATGCGTAGCTTGAACGGTTGCTGTCGTGCGCGTTAACATTATGTCAATGGCTTTGAGTTCTTTTCAGCAGTCGATACGACCAACAACTTAGATACAGTACCAAGGGTCGTCGTATTTGACAATTGATATCGGTGAGCCGGACATCATGTCTGTAATCGCCACTCTTGTGCCTAAGCGTAGGGTTAAGAGCCGTCGGTACCAAAGGCAGATATATGTCACCACAAACGCAAATTGACGGTGGCGCCTTGCTCCGACTTTGCCATGCCAAACAAGGTATACGCGCTCGTCGCAAGCGCAAGTGGCACTTTGTCGCGTGCAAGTTTATACGGTCCACAGTTCAAGTGAAGGCGACAAGGTGCAAACCATTGAAGCGAACAACGCCCTCCACCCATGGAAGCTTGATGGAAGTGTATACCCGAACTCCGCGCGACTCATCCATCAAGTGCCCACACGATCGCTTCTTTGCGCAGCGACATGGCATATCTATATAAGTTACAGGTGCTGCTCCAACATTGTTGGAACAGCACCTGTAACTCATATACTACAAGGGTGGCGTTATAAGAATTGCGTTATCTTTATTCCACCTGGCAGTGATTCATCGGCAAGTCGCAAGGGATGTAACCCTTTACCCCAGCAATATTGTTGTCGCATAAGCTCGAGACTTGGCAAGCGTTCAAAGCACAAAGCTGAACAAATACTGAAAAGTGCAGAAGTATTCAGGCTCGCTTGTTCTTGGCAAAAGTCTGCGCAACCAAGAGCGGGAAGACGAGCGTGGCATCAGCGCACACCTTAACCTTCTTACCATCAGCTCGGATCTTTCCCCAAGAAACAGCCTCATCCGGCGCAGCGCCCGCATCAGAGCCGTCAAACTCATGCGCGGTGTTAATGTACACCGAGAACTCTGCGCCGTTCCTCATGAGATTAGAATTGGCGATATGGTGCTTGACAAGCCCCCCGCCAACGATAAGCATGCCCGACGCCGGCGCAGAAATGCTCAGCTTGTTGATGTGACGGATGTCCTGAACAATGTCAACAATCAAGCCAGGGTTCTTGAACGAGTGGAAGAAAAGCATATCCCCAATGGAGCCGTCCGTGAGCGCCGGGCAGAACACCGGGATGTCATTCTTCGCGGCCCAGTACAAGACGGACTGTTCGTTTTGCATGTGTTGTCCGAACAGCTTGATGAGGCTGCTTGGAGACCAGATGACGCCCTTCTGCTTCTGCTCGACCAGCGCTTGATCCAGAAGCGGCATGATCCAATCCTCAAACTTACAGTAGTTTTCGTTTGGCACGATTAGATTGCCGATTCGGTTTATGCCGCGTTTACGCAGGTCCTTGCCGTCCAGGCGAAACGACCCGACGCCCGTGGGGCCCAGACACTTGATGAGGTCCTCCTCGATGCCGCCTGCGGTGGTGACTATGACGTCGACGCAGCGATTTCGGACGAGGAAGTTGAGCGTTTCGCGAATGCCGGACGAAATCATGTTGGAGGTGTAGCCGAGAAAGATGCGGCACTTGGCGTCGGGTTTCATGCCGGACTCAATCTGTTCCGCAGACGGCTTCCACTTGATCTACCAAGGGGCATTGCATTGTCAAAGGTCAGCAAACGGAGGGGGGGGGGCACGCGCGTGGGAATAGGCAGGCGGGGGTGTGTCATACCATGTCATTGACGATGTTGACGGCGGTGCCAAAGTGGGTGGCCTGAAAGCCGGAGGTGAGATACGACGACAGCAAGGCGTCATAATCGACGGAGGGATCGGAAAAGGAGTAGCCGCGCACGTGCGGCGTGCCCTTCGGAAGGTGTTCGGAGCCGTGCAAGACGGTTTCGGCGGCGAGCTGGACGTCGACGTCGGGCTCTCCGTCGGCGGTGACCACGGGTGCCATGGCGGGGGGGGGGGGGGGGCAACGGAAGTTGGGATCCGGCAACGGCTGAGATCAGGGGGCGTTGCAGTTGCGCGAGCTGAGCGCCCGTTAAGCGGCGGCGACGCGAGCTGCAAGATGTACACGTGTACAGCTGGCGGCGTCGCGACGCTGTAAGCGTTGGTGTACACACGTGTACGCGTGGGGGGCACGCGGCATGCGCATTTATGCATACAGGGTTTTTCTACGTACTGTCGGTTAGGTTGGTTGGATCAGGTTGGATAGAAGGGATCTCCGCCGAAGATACGCGTGCGCGCCTCCTATCTCTCATGAGAAGGTAGACAGTCATAGATCCCCCCCTCCGACAACTTAACCCTTCAGACAGTGCCGACGGTAGCGCAGTTAAAAGATGCGCGCCGCACGCGAGGCGCGTGCGCTTTGTTGTAAAGTGCGCGAAACTCCATTAAGCACACCCACCCGACTGCGCATAAAGGCGTTTCAAAGGTGCAAGCATGACACTAGTCATGCTTGCATAAAGGCAAAACGGGTGCCCAACACGAATTGGCAGAAAATTCCGCCATTTTGGTGACATGTGTCATATAGTATTTCGTGGGTTTAAAGAAGTTTCGCAAGGTGTTTTAATGATAACACAGCTGTGGTTATTATCTATGACAAAAGGAATCTACGAATGTGATTAACTGATCACAACTGCAGCGTGCACCACATCGGTATATCGCAAAAGCATGCCGATCCCTGCAAAAGAAGCTTGTGTCTGGGTGTGCTTAACGGCGTTTCGTGCACTGTACGATTGTCGTACACGCCGACAGCCGACCGAATGGCAGCCTTCCATATACAGTGTCATCACGTATTGTAAACGTAGCGACACAAAATAAATTCCCTGCCCGCTGGCGAGACAGCCAGAGGGAAGGCAGCATCGATTCTCACTTTTCTCAGGTTATGGGCACCAGCGCGCCACAGCGCCACAAACATAAACAACCGCAATCGATCCGCGGTCAGAGCGTTGCTCCCGTGTTTCCCGGTCAGAGCGTTGCTCTCGTGTTTCCCGGTCAGAGCGTTGCTCCCGTATCTCCCTGTCTTCGTCCACATTCGTTTTCCGACCTCAAGGACCGCGAAAAAAAACCTGCCCACTACCGTGAAACTAGTTTCATCTGGTCAGATTTGTGGACAAACGTCAAACTTCAAACTACCAGCTCCAGGTATACAATGAGCGGGCCCTCTCAATCTAGTTTCCCTGCAATGCCAATCACTCATCCTTCCTGGCAGTTTACAGAAGAACTCGTTGAACCCACTGCCCAAAATTATATCCAGTGGAGACAAAACCTTGACGATATTCTTACGGAACATGAATATCAACAACTCCTTTCCACCACATTTCAACCCATGACCAGCAAAGACCACACAGCGACCGCCAGTCTCCGCCGCATAACTACAAAAAGCATCACTCAAGATGTCAGTGACATGCTCGCTGATCCTATGCTCTTCAATCAGTCCCCAGCAGCAATAGTTCACGGTATCCAACGCGTCATTGACAGCTAATCAGATAAAAATTACTTTAGCCTCACCACTGAAGCAATGAACCTCCGCCGCACTGGAACTATCTCGGAATACATCGCAAGCCACCTCGCTATTCGCCGCAAACAAATTTGAAGTGCAACGCCCTCAGGGAGGGATTCTTGGTGCTTGAACGCTTTCCCGATATTATCGGTTGTGTAGTGTGTATATGAACTACGCCCCACAATGGTGGGTATGGACACGTGGGACACGGTTTTGGGCCAATTGGCGGTTGGCCACAGTAGTGGATGTTGCCACGAAATGTGGAGTATTTTAGTTAATATTATTTATTATTTTCACACCCATTTCTGGGAAGCTAGTACTTAGTGCGACGGCGCACTGCCGTCGCACCAGTAAACCTTCCCCAACAAGGGACCCCAACCTGGGGATTTTGGCTCTAGCTGTTACGGCTTGCGCGCGTACTCTACTCCTCCTTGGAGGGAAACGCCGTAAACCACGGGACATCTAACCCCCTTGCACATCTAAAGAGGCCCATCCTTGGGAGTGTAATTGTTCCAATAACATTGGTGTTTCGCCCTGTATAGGGAGTCCTGTCCACCGGCATCGCCGTTCGCCCCCGTCGCTCTTGCGACTCACTTCATCCTCTCTTCCTCCTCTTCGCCCCTTCTTTTTCCCCTTTTTAGGGTAGCACCTCCCGCTATCCGCGGCCCTCGTGTGCGCATCCGCTCACACGCCCCCACTTACGTGGAAACATACCTCTACTGAGGATCACACCCCGCTCACGCGGATACCGATTCTTCGCCTTCACCTCCCTGCGCGAGTCGCGACAGGTGTCCCTGGTCTTACAAACCGGCTTCGCCGTGACACCTCTGGGAGGGCTCTACCCAACTGGGTTCACCTCGTGAGAGGAAGATCCCGAACGTCTTTCGGTGTTTCTTTCCTTTGGGGCGTTGCACCACAAAGTGGTCTCCAGACCAAGAATCGGTTTTTGTTTTCCCTCTTACGAGGTTTGTTTTTATTCACCAGAAGTTCCATGATCGTTTCCCATCGTAACGGTATTTTCTCATGTCGAGAAATCCCTCCGATGCGGAGCCAGTGGTTACGCGTAGTCGCTCCCGCGACAACGCGGACACTCCCGAAGTTCGGTTCGTACCCCGTATCCCTATACGGACAAGTTCCAGCCGTACTGGCCCCGCTTCATCGCGGAATGATACCCCCGACCGGGAACCCCGGAACCTCCTTTTGCCCTCGTTATCACCCCCGCAGGGGAATGCAGCATCGACTCCGGCTGTTGCCGCAGTGCCCCAGGCACCCTGGCCTGCTCCTGCTGTCGCGGCTTCAAGCCCTCGTGGAACGGGCGATAAAAACCCCCAGGGGACTTCCCTGGAATCCCAGGTCCGCGCTCTGTGGACCGCCCATGACACCCTTGTAGGGGAACTAAAATCCCTCCAAGAGGTGGTCTCGGCAACCCCCGTAAAGGAGGTCGCCGAGGAACTCCGTATTCTACGGTCTGACGTCAACTCCGTGTTGGAGAGTTTGGGACAACCCGCCACCTTCATCGAAGGAGCTGAAGCCCGATTTGATCGGATTGGTGCCCGCCTGGAGACGCTGGAGCAGTTCGTCCTCATGGACAAACCATCCCCGGGTGATCCGGTAAACGAGGCATCGCACAACGACCAGCTTGCTGGGAAGAAGAAACGCTGTCATCGACGGAAACACCACCGAAAATATTTGGACTCCGATTCTTCGACATCGTCGGACTCATCCCGAAACCATTCCTTTAGCTCGAGCTCCTCGGACTCCGACTCGGAGGACGAGAAGCGAGGCTACTCCTCCCGCTCGAAGCGGTCATCAGCCACTGAAGGTGTGGTCCGAACCCGCCAGAAGGGGAGAAGACACCCCGGTCTCCGGGAATTGAAACCGACAAACCCGGATTACCGGAAGCTTTTATCATACCGGTACTACCGGCTCGAAGACTCGTCACTTGGACGCACGCCCCGTGGTACGGGAAAGGTGCGAGAATGCATTAAGCGAATGCAGCTCTCGCTCCGCAACCAGTATTTTACTGGAGAGGACCCAGTCCTAGTACTGGATTTCCTATCCCGCTTTGTAGCGGAGGCCGATATCCTCGGTATGAATGAGGGACAAGCCTATTTGGCTTTACCGTATTTCTTACGGGGAGTGGCGGAGGACCAATACACCTCTGTCAGAGGATCTTCTCGCGCCTCCGAGGGAGGAGCTACTTGCTGGCCGGAGGCTGTGAAGTATCTTCTGCGCTCCTACGCCACCAACACCGCTATTCAGCAGGCTATCCTCGCTTTGCGAGATACACGCCAGCGTGCTGGAGAGACCGAGACCGATTACTCGGTGCGCCTTAACAAGGCTTTCCACAGATGTGGTAACGTATACCCCGCTGGGGAGCGCAGTACCATGTTCATTGATGGTCTTGACCCGGCAATCCGGAGTTTAGTTACCCGTTATCGGGAGGAAAAGCGGAGGATCACCTACCTCGAGCTGGTCCAACACGCTCGAGCGGAAGGGGATGCACTTCGTGCAAGAACTCCGAACAATCGGTCGAAATCCGCCAAGGCGTTGTTGCTGGAAAGCGAAGCTTCCTCTCTCCCGCTCACCGCGGATGGGAACCCTGGACAGGGATTTGATACCGTGCATTTGGTGCAGGGGGATGGTGTGTCGATACCCACCAGTGAGTTACCGTCAACGACGGAGATGACCCATGATACGGGAACAGAAGATCCCGTTCTATACGGTGGTAACAGTCGGGTTCAACCCCAACGACTCCCGTTTTCAAACGGTCAATCCCGTTATCAACGGCCTGGATGGACTGACACCCGCCCTGCGGTTCGCTTCTCCGATACTCGGAATAATAATCCGCGTGTCGCGGTGCTGGCTCTCATTTGCCACCTGTGTTATGCCCATGGCCATACCTCTCCTCAGTGTATTTGTTCACTGAAGGATATGGCCAAGGTGGTGGCAAATTATGAGGCCCTCACTCCAGAGGAGAAACGTTCCGTCTCGACGGCTTCCTACCTCCGTGCTAAAACGGACTTTTTTCACGCCCTACCACAGACCCCGCCTGCGCGGCAAGCTTCATACACCCCGATTCGGGAGATCACGCAACCATCCGTTGCAACCCCCGCTTATGCGGATAGAAGCCCCCGTCAACGGGATGAAGCACTCGTTTTCGGGGAAACCAACCCACCGCCGACGGCGGAAAACTAACTGAGGGAGTCTCCCCTTTGGGAGAGGCGTCCTCAAGAACGAGGCTGTTGGCGCCCGAGGCGTCCTCGCCTCGCTCCCCGGTCAAAGTCCTCTCGAGGAAAGACACCGCTGACGCGGACTCTGCGCACCTCGGTGTGTTGCGTCGCCCGTGGATACGGAGTAAAAATCCCCGGATTCCCGGTAGAGTCTTGGTCTTGGCCAAGCGCAATTATAAGGTCTATGCCGACCTTGGCCTTGACCCCCAGTTTATGGTGAGGTTTCTCACCGTCCTGGATACAGGTGCAGGCCCCAACTTTGTTGTGGAATCATTGTTACCCCCGCTTGTGCGGTCTCGTATCCGCTCTGACGCGGTCCCCGACATTTCGGATGCGAACAACAATCCGTTACAAACGGTGGGCACAGTGGACCTCGTCGTGAGACTTGGTACCTCTGTGGTGAAGTTGGACTTCATCGTTTGCCGTTCACTGGCAGCACCAGTCATACTGGGATGTGATTACTGCGACAGATTTGTCGACGCAATCAGGCCCCGCCTCAGGCGTGTAGAACTTGACGACGGATCGTCGGTTCCGATTGTTCGCCGCCCGCTAAAGCGGTCCTCTCGGAAACAAGTTCCGCTCCCTGCTGCGCAGGAACCACCGCCCGCGTCCCGCGAGTCCACAAAGCTCCGCGTCGCTGCCTCGGTTTCTATACCGGCTGAGTCCCAAGTCTGGGTGCAGGTAAATTCCCGTCAACACGGTCTTCGGGTTATACAACCCCTCGCCTCGTTGTACGAGAAATCCCAGCTGGCGCTGGCTAATGGAATTGTCTCCATTTCCCCGGATGTTCCTTTCCGGATATTGGTTGCCAACCTTGGCAAACACCCCCAGTATCTGGTCAAACACCAAGTAATTGGGAGTGTAACCCCCCATCCTATGGGAATGCTTCCAACAAAGATGACAGTCGCCGATGTACTCGGAGTTACCACCTCTTCTGAGGAGTTCGCCCCGCCGTCGGAAGACGTCAAGTCTAAGGAGGGGGAGGAAACCGCTACTTCAGCGTCGAACATACCGAGTAACTCGGAATTGCGAACCAAACCTGTTCCACAGGACAATGCTCTATCGAGCAACGACCGGATTGATCCGGAAAAAGCACTTGAAGCGCTGGACTTCAGCCACGTGCCAGAGTCACACCGCCACAAACTCCGTACTATGTTACGGGAATTCACCACAATGTGGGATGGCTCGCTTGGCGAGATTAATGCAACGGAACACCGGATCGATTTAATCCCCGGTGCGCGACCGGTTGCACAACCCCCTTACAGGGCAGGTCCGAAAGCTCGGGAAAAGGAGCAGTCCCAAGTGGACAAGATGCTCCGCACAGGTGTGATTGAGCCCGCTCAATCACCCTGGGCATCCCCAGTTGTACTGGCTTTAAAGGCCGACGGAACCTGGAGGTTCTGTGTCGACTACCGCCGGCTCAATGCCATGACTGTTAGGGACACGTACCCCATCCCTCGTATGGACGAGTGCATTGACTCCCTTGGAGACGCCACCGTGTTCACGGCCCTTGATGCCAATTGGAGATATTGGCAAGTACCTGTCAGACAGGAGGATCGCGACAAAACCGCATTCACCTGCCATGCAGGAACCTACCGCTTCAAGCGGATGCCGTTTGGGTTAACCAACGCCCCAGCCACCTTTCAGCGTGCAGTAGATATTCTACTCAACCGCTTTAAGTGGCGGAGCTGTCTGGTCTACCTTGACGATATTATCATCTTCTCCAACTCGTTGGACGACCATCTCACTCACGTCCGAGACGTGCTGACCGTACTCCGCGATGCGGGAATTATTCTCAAGTTGAGGAAATGCGAGTTTTTCACAGATACTGTGAAGTATCTGGGTCACATTATCCGTCCTGGACGGTTAGCGATCGAGAAAGCTCGAGTCAAATCCCTCGTTGAGGCGAAAGAACCCCGTACTCAAACGGAACTGCGCTCCTTTTTGGGGCTGGTCAACGTCTATCGACGGTTTATCCCGAACTTTTCGGATACTGCAGCGCCCCTGAACGCGTTGTTGCGAAAGGGGAACCCCCCAAAATTGGGAACATTTACGCCCGAGCAATCGGAAGCTTTTAACTCCTTAAAGGAGGCTGTCACATCAGCACCAATCCTACATCTCCCAAAACTTGGGTTGCCATACTCCGTAGATACGGACTCGAGCGACTACCAAGTCCGGTGTGCTCTTTTTCAAACCACCCCCGAGGGGGAACGACATCCAATTGGTAATTGGTCACGTTCGCTCAATGTTCATGAGCGGAACTACTCCGTATCGGAGAAAGAGTGCCTCGCCGTCGTATGGGCGATGACCACTCTGCGCCCCTACCTTATGGGAGTTCACTTTACCGTGTACACGGATCATTCCTCATTGAGATGGTTAATGAATATCTCCGACCCGTCGGGACGCCTCATGCACTGGAGACTCCGCCTCGCGGAATATGACTTTCAAGTCATTTATAAAAAGGGTGCGCAGAACACCCAGGCCGACGCTTTGTCGCGGTTACCCACAAGTGGGGAAGCACTCCCAACGGAGGATGATGAAGTCCCATGTTTCATGGCTATAGACCCGGATGATCCGGAATATGCCGTCGAGGCTAGGCCAGAAAACTGGGACGAGGATGCTTATTTTGACGAACTACTCGCATCGCGAGATAAATCTGAGAACCCGTTACCGGGAAACTTTGTACCGGTATCACCGGAAGAAATGATCCGAGAATAATTCGGCGACCCATTCTGTACGAGAATTCGTGCCCGTATCAACGGTGGTGAAGATCTCCCTTTCGGGGTAAACGACAAAGGCTACCTCGTAAGAAAGGTCGAAGCCCGCCCACAGATTGTGGTACCACATTCCCTGCAATCGCGGGTGTTACATCTATCACACTACGCCCCCATTGGAGGTCACCCAGGTGGGAGGAAACTCTACCTAACCCTGCGAAGGGATTTCTATTGGCCCGCAATGGCGGTGGATTGCTACGCAACTGTGCGGTTTTGTAGCGTATGCGCGAAGAATCGGGTCAAGCTCCGCAAAAATGCGAAGAAGATGAAACTATTCCCCGCAAGGGCGCCACTCGAGGTTATCGCAATTGATCTTCTCGGACCACTACTCACCACAAAACGTGGAAACAAGTTTCTACTTGTCATCACCGACCACTTTTCTAAGCTGGTACGGACTGTCCCTCTTCGGAGGATAACCGCTCTCACGGTGGCCCAGGCTCTGGTGACGCACTGGATTTTTTTCTACGGTCCCCCTGTGGAGGTGCTCTCCGACAACGGGAGGCAGTTCGTGAGCAAGTTCTTCCAGGATGTTTGTCGCATCCTGGATGTCAAGAACTTGTTCACGACTACCTACCACCCCCAGTGTAATGGGCAAGTTGAACGGTTTAACCGGACGTTACTCGCGGCGTCACGTTCCTACGTCGCTGACCACCCAACGAATTGGGATCTGTACGCTGATGCGATAACCTACGCATACAATACGCAGGTACACCGGACTACCGGAGTTTCGACATTCGAGTTGGTTCTATCTAGAACACCCCCGCCTGTGGCGCTGGAACCCCAAGCTACCTTGGACAATTTCCCATCTGTGGGTATCTACCGGCAGCAATGGAAGCAATGGCTTTCCAAGCTGGTCCCCGCTGCGCGGAAGTCTATGGCACGGGCCCAAGCCGCTTACAAGCGGGATTTTGACGCTCGCTTGCGTGGAAAGACCCCCCCGATTCGGGCAAATAACTACGTCTTCATCAGGAAGGAGTACTACAACCCGGAACGGGAGAAGCGTCACAAACTCTCGCCTGTGGCGGATGGACCCTTCAAGGTCATCTCTGTTAACACCGACACTGTCGTGGTAGAGATGGGCGACACGCACGAACGGATTTCCCGTGATCGTATTGTCCTTGCCCCTCCTCCCTCGTCAGAGGTAGTCCTGGATCCAGGCAACCCCGTTTCTACGGACTCTGCAACACCGGAACCATCCGGAAGTACTAGACCTACGGTACTACCAAACCCCAGCTGGGGACTCTCAGACCTACCGACTCTGTCGGACTCACCGGCTCAGCCGGGTAATTCGGGCCCCTCAGCGCCCGCCCCTACCACGTCTGCCCCACTGGTGCGCATCTATACCCGCCAGGCGGGGAATGTTATCCCTTATCCCGCCGCTCCGTCTAAGGAGGGGGAGGAGAACACTCGTTTTCGAGGAACGATATCGCCGTCGCAACGGGAAACACACCGTAACATACGGAACACTGACCGTGGAGCACGGAGTATGTCACGCGACACTAATCCCCCGTTCCCGGGCAGTGCTGTGCAACAGGAACCAGACGCGCAGGCCCCGCAAAAGCGGCAAATACACCGTTTGTCACGGGAAAACGAGAAGCCTCACTCCAATACCGCAGCAGCGGAAAGGCAATCTCCCAATCCATCCCCTGAGGCATCGTCACAAACGCGGAAAACATACCGTGCTACACGGGAAGTTGAAGCGCAACTACCGCACACCCCTGTCAGGGAAGGATCCCCGATAAGGGAGTATGGTGACGATTGCCCCCAATCCTCTGAGCAGGGCGATGCCTCGAAGCCGCCGTTGGCGGAAGTCCCCGCGGAAGCGGTTCAATCAGGTCGATCAGACCCGCGCCTTGCGGAGAAGAGGCGCCCAGATACACCAGCGCCGTTGGGAAATCCCCACACCCAACCTGGGGAAAAAGGCAGCCAAGCCGCAGTTGAAGCTTTAAGCCCTGGCTCGCAAGCACCGGAAACGCCTCCCGTCGTTGACGGAATCGAAGCCCCCGCTACGGGGAATAATTTGCGCCAACCCCCGCATCGCTGCGGCGAAGAACCGAGGAACTCGGGAAAAAACGCGCGCCATCGCACGCTCGAAACCGGTAGTACCGGACGCTGCTCCTCCTCATGGAGATGGTGCACCGCGCTTAGCGGCAATTCCCCTGAAAAGGGTATCATCGGCACCTGCCCGGCACCCCCCAAAGGGGAATTTTGACCAAAATACCGGTGTACCGGAGTTAGCCCCAGGCAACCCGTCAGTAGCCGGGGACACCACGGCATCGCCGGAACGTATGGTGCAGAGCGCTCGTGCGCCTGGCAGGGAGGCGGTTTGCCACCCAATCACCGTGTCGCACGGGACCCCCCAGGGGATTGTGGAAATGCCGATCCCGCAGGAGCGGTCATCTTCCCGCAAACTCGCGGTTCGTGAGCTCAACCGCGAAGGCGGAACCCAATTCCCCCGCCGACTGGCGGTTCGCCCGGCCTACCGTGAAGACGGGAACAACGACACCCCTCTGGGGAACCACTTGCCGGTGAAAACCGTGACACCACACACCCTCTTGAGGGATATTTTCCCGCATGAGCAGTGGCCACTAGGACAGCGCACGGCAACGTCGGAGTTATCGCCGAACACCCTGCTAAGGGACATTATACCGCACCGCGGGCAACCCTCGCCAGGGATTACAACCACCACCCGGCACGGCCGGCAGGTCTACGAACGAGAGTTCGTAGTAGACCGACTTGTCGGACACACCTGGGACCAGGATGGTATTCTACAATACCGCGTCCACTGGTACGGGTATGACCCCAGTGGGGATACGTGGGAGCCAATCGAACACCTCCCACGGTCGCAGGTCCTGCGATACCACCGTCAAACGGGAACTGCAGCCCCAGCCACGCTGGTTAATGCCCAAGTTGGGTAACGTTGCCGCGCGAGCGGAGAGCGAAAGGAAAGGATAACAAGACAAGGTCCGTCGAAGACGGGGAACTCAACCGAGAAGCACCGTTCTAAACGGGAAAGTTTATTCAAGGGAGCAGCTAGCTCCCCACAATACTACACTACACTAACTGGCATAGCCAGGGAAAGAAGAACCAGGAAACTGGACTAGAGGTTTCACTCACCCCCATCGTCCGGGGCGTAACCCCCAGCAAGGCGGTAGGCCAACGCGTCCGCCATGGTGGTGACATCCCCCGATACCTTGGCAGCGCTAAGACCGGCACACCGGAGGAAACGTGCGATGATTTCGTTTTCATTCGCCGTCACCCCGCTGGGAATAGAAAGTCCGGCACTTGCCGCCGAAGGGTCAGCAGCCATATTCCCCGGTTGTACCGGATTTCGATCGCCCTGAGGCAGGGGAACTGACCGGAAACCGGTGGTGTATCGCCCGAGAAGTCTCGGAGGTTGGCTGTGGTTGTTGATGTTGTTGTCGTCGTTCGTTTTTCCCTTTTGGAGGGTGGCTGTTGTTGTCGTTTGTGTGCTTGATGACTCTGGTGCAGAGGGATTTACCGGAGAACCGGAGACAGAGCACGCGCTTTTATCACCCATTTTCGTCTGGGAATCCTCCCCGTCCCAGATCGTTTTCCCGTCTTAAGGGGGGGGATATGAAGTGCAACGCCCTCAGGGAGGGATTCTTGGTGCTTGAACGCTTTCCCGATATTATCGGTTGTGTAGTGTGTATATGAACTACGCCCCACTATGGTGGATATGGACACGTGGGATACGGTTTTGGGTCAATTGGCGGTTTGGCCACAGTAGTGGATGTTGCCACGAAATGTGGAGTATTTTAGTTAGTATTATTTATTATTTTCACACCCATTTCTGGGAAGCTAGTACTTAGTGCGACGGCGCACTGCCGTCGCACCAGTAAACCTTCCCCAACAAGGGACCCCAACCTGGGGAACTGGCTCTAGTTGTTGCCACTTGCGCGCGTACTCTACTCCTCCTTGGAGGGAAACGCCGTGAACCACGGGACATCTAACCCCCTTGCACATCTAAAGAAGCCCATACTTGGGAGTATAATTGTTCCAATTGCATTGGTGTTTCGCCCTGTATAGGGATATTGTTACCGGCATCGCCGTATCTGCTCGTCGCTCTTGCGACTCACATCGTCCTCTCTTCCTCCTCTTCGCCCTTCCTTTTCCCCCTTTTTTTAGGGTAACATCTCCCGCTATCCGCGGCCCTCGTGTGCGCATCCGCTCACACTTCCCCACTTACGTGGAAACATACCTCTACTGAGGATCACACCCCGCTCACGCGGATACCAATTCTTCACCTTCACCTCCCTGCGCGAGTCGCGACAGGTGTCCCTGGTCTTACAAACCGGCTTCGCCGTGACACCTCTGGGAGGGCTCTACCCAACTGGGTTCACCTCGTGAGAGGAAGATCCCGAACGTCTTTCGGTGTTTTTCCCCTTTGGGCATTGCACCACAAAATTTCAGCCAATACTCCTGGAATATCCGACGAACGAGTGAACATCAACTACATTCTTCAGGGCCTTGTGAATGACCATCGTTTTTCTCAACGAGCTGTCACTCTAATGCTTGATACACCCCCAACCACCATTAGTGAAACCCAACACCCCTGGAACAATACGAGAGCATTCTAAATCAACAAGAACCCACCTGACACCAGGTCCATGCTGTCACACAAACTCTGCCTACAACCCGCCTCTCGCACCCGTATCGTGGCCGCAGTCGTGGACGAGGAAGGTATGGCCAATCCCGGGGCCGTGGGCTTCGACAAGCGATAGAAGATATAAATACGAAGCTCGAATCATTGCAACAAAATAGGGTACGCACAGGACGCGGTAGAAACCGTGGAGCCTCATCTGCAAACCGAGCCACTAGCCATAATGACAAAGTATCTGCAGAGATTCTACAAGCCATACAAAACCTTAACGAACTGCCCGACTCGCAGACTGCAGTTAATGAGCAACCACGTAGGTACACTCTGGATTCAGCCGCTCACCCCACCATCATCAGCCACAAAACGGCAGACGAAACTAACCTCTCTACACCGATTACCACACACACCGCCAACTCTACTGTTCAGACCAAGAAGAAGGGGACTTTGAGAATAGTCAGTAACACTGGAATCGTGTTTTGCATTCCCAGCCTCATCAACGAAGATATTAAAAGCAACCTCATCTCCGTGCATGCCATGGCACAGCTATGTGGCCCCGTTGTCTTTACCCCACGATTTGCGGTCATATTGAGCCGTACTAGGCCGCTCCGTATACTAGGCATTGCCACATGGAAGAACAACTGCTACACCCTCAACCTCCGAACCACTTCATCATTTGCCAACACGTCCATCACAGACACATCGGCCACACAAATCCAGCTCCCAAACGCTAAACCACGTGCTATCCGGGCATCGCTGCCACCGGCAGCACCTCCATCCACCAAACACTCCACCAAAAAGAGCGTGCGCTGCACAGCTTCATTCCGCCCCACACCCCTCGCCCGTGTTACCCCACAGCCAAAACGCCAAAGCTCCGATCACCCACAATCAGAGCTACACAAATGGCACCTTTTTCTCAACCACGCACCACCCACCAAACTAGCGGCAATAGTGCCGAAGCTTGGCGTGCGGAACCCACTTCTGTCGTCTTCAACGTCCAAGAAATTATCTTGCAGTGGCTGTTTGCAAGGCCGCCTTAAACGCGCACCACACCGGAAGCAATCACACCATTATGCACGGGGAACTGTAATCACCTCAGATGTATGTGGCCCTATGCCACAACCGTCCGTTAACCAAAACCGATACTTCACAACATTTATTGAACTCTACAGCAGGTACCTTTACCTCCACTTCAGTCCCACACGCACAGAGCTACCACGCGTACTACCCCTTGTGTTGCGACTTTTTCGCAACGCAACAGGACGCATGCCCGCTCTCTTCACCTCCGACAATGCCAAGGAATACCTCGCAAAAACATTGACCAACTACATTGTCGCCAATGGCACCCTCCATCCTACCTCTACCCCCTACACCCCACAACAAAACTCCATCGCCGAACGCATCAACCAAACATTGTGTTCGGTTGCCAGAGCAAATCTCATACACAGCAACCTCGGTAATGAACATTGGGAGGACGCCATCAAAGACGCTGCGTACAAGTACAACCTCACACCCCACTCAGCAACCAATCAGTCCCCACACGAAGCTCTATTTGGAACCACTGCAAGACCCTCAGCTCTTTTTGCCTTCGGTCAGCTCGGTTATGCCTACATGCCTGTGGACACCAACAGACAAACCAAATTGGACAGCCGCGGCATCCCATGTCGCTACATGTACGGCATAAACCCCCAAAACATAATGACAATGGTTGTGGGAACAGGCAAATACCTCCAAGTCCCATGCACTAACTTCCATCCATACACCTCGCATGCTGACCCTGTCTACAGCCAATCTCGAGCATTCAAGAATCACATACCGCACCCAACACCATCAACTGTTACAGCCACCACGCCACCCCCCGCATCTCGCAAACAGGCTGCAGCGTACCCAGATGCCAGAGCTTGGGCCAAAGCCCACAACGACGAACTAGACAAACTAGACAACCAAAAAGCCATAAACTGGCTTCCAAAGGCACAACTCCCGCCACGGCTTATTCATCTTACGATGACGTACAAATACAAAAAGGACCCCGCACTCACCACCCACGGGCACAAAGCACGCTGCTCAGTGCGCAGGGACCGTATGATTCCGCACACCGATTATAATCCTCGAGAAACTGCAGCACACCTCTCACAAAAAGACTCAGTCCGCCTCATTCTCGCGTTAGCCACGCACCACAATCTTGTCCTAGAACATTTTGATATCACGTCGGCATTCACCCACGAACAATACCAACATCCATCCCCAGTTTATGTGAAGCAGCATCCACGCTTCGACGGATCCTATAAGCACAAGGAACCCGGTGGACAACTGCTACTCAACCTATATGGCACACCGCCAGCAGGACACTACTTCTTAGAAGAGGCGTGGAAGTATCTCCAATCAATTGGCTTCACACAATCTCCTGACGACCCCGCTCTTTTCATCGCACGCCGATCACCCACAGAATATACTATTATCTGTCTGAACATTGACGATTTCTTAGTAGCGTCAACCCATCAACGACTTGTCGATCAGCTTTTCAAGGATCTACAGAAGAAGTACGATATCAAGCGCCTCGGTCCCCCTGCACAGTATCTCGGTTGGTCCATTACCTACCAACCTGACGGTTCCATTATTATAGCGCAACCCAACACAGTGGACCAGATCCTTCATCTTCTTGGACTAGAAAAGGCCAACGGTAAGCAGAATCCGTATACCTCAGGGCTAGGATATTACCTTCCAACCGACGGTGACATATTATCCACGAAACCCAAACATCTTTACGCCCAAGTCATTGGCCTCCTGAGATGGCTCGCTGACTGCACAAGGCCGGATATTGCCTTTATCGCCTCAAAGCTTGCTTTCTCTCTTACGTATCCAACTGAGCGCCATTGGAAACACGTCAAGTCTACAGCAATGTATCTCAAGCATACCCGTACCCATGGTCTGTACTACCCAAAAAGCGCAACTCAGACTAACCCCTCCCCAACATTAGTGTCCTACTCCGATGCCGACTTCGCAAGTGACACTGCAAATCGCCGTTCGACATCGGGAGCCACGCATTTTCTACATGAAAAACTAGTCTCTTGGTGCTTTCAAAGGCAACCGGTCCCAGCGCTTTCAACGTGTGAATCATAATATGTCGCCGCCACAGCCGCAACGCAAGATACAATTCTATTCAGACTTATAGTACGCTTTCTTGGTTTTACAATAACTGCACCTTCTCCGCTTTACGTGGACAACCAAGCCGCTATCTCAGTTGCTCTAAACCAAGGAGCAACCAAACGGCGAAAGTATATCGACTTGCGCCACCACTATCTGCGCCATCACATACGCGCAAATAACATCTCTGTCAAACATGTTTCCTCCGCGGACGAACGAGCGGACATCCTCACGAAACCACTCAAGCCTCATGCGTTTAAATGCAATCTTCGAAGTCTCCGTATTCAATCACTTCACACAGCCGCGCAATAACCCGACCACCCCAGAAAATGTTTGACATCGACGCGCACTCACCTGCTCGCGTCGGAGGGCGTGTCATCACGCACTGACGTGCGTTCTCAATAAGACGCGAGCACATCATCACGCTGTCATCACGTAGTGTACACGTAGCGACTCGCTACGTGTACACTACGTAACGACAGCACGCTGTAGGACCCTGCCCGCCGGCGAGACCGCCAGAGGGAAGGGAGCATCGATTCTCTCTTGTCTCATACAGGACGCCAAATTGGCGTCGCCAATACGCGTGTACAAGGACAAAGCGCACTGCTGCACAAAGCGCACTGCTGCACAAAGGGCACTGCTGCACTCCGTCTGCGACACTGTCATTGCGTCAGCGCGACACACTGCGGCGCCAACCGCCCGCTTCCACAACGTGTAAAGGGTTCGACACGTAACTTTCCCCTCTGAACAAACTGCCGCCGGCTGCAGTCACCGCGTCTTCCCACTCGCGAATCAGAGCCCGCTCTCACCTGCAACTTTTGTTGTACCAATGCATCATGCAACAAATAGTCTTCGCCGTCTCAAGTGGTCATTATACCCTCCGTATCATTCGCACACCTTCTATCTCGTCAGTTGAGCGACGCATGATGGAACGTCCAAGTTTTGCGGTTATGAAATGCTTCCCGTGCTTCGTGCGGCTCCACTCCGTGCGAATCGCCCACGTTTATAGCAAGCTGTTTCACATTGGTTTTTCTACCTGCCCTTACTCAAAATCCCTTATATACTGCCCCGTCTTCCGTGCGTAGCCCCCCTTGCCTATCTTCCCCCCCCCCCTCCCCCCCTCACGCCTTCTTCCCTCTTCGCTCTTCCCACACGTCCACACCCACCCCACCCGTTCCCGACAGCAGCTCCATCGGAACGACATGCCGCCTAATCGCACCCCACCGCCAAGTCCACCGCCCCTCGACCTACCGCCCACAATCCGCCAGACCGGCTTGTACTGGCTCACTCTGCTCATTCACGTGCTGCTTCTCGCCAACCCCGATGCGCGTCACCGCTTCCTGGTCCACGCGAGTAGCCACTCTTCGACATCGCCTCGGTTTGTTGTATGTGCCTTATCAAGCTGTCTGGCCTTCTTGACCGTCAACGACCGCTCCTCTCTCCTCACCTGCGTTCATTTTTCGTCTGCTCATGGCGTCTGCGTTTGGCACTCTGTTCTTTGGGGCGCCTTCAATTCTTCCAATCTCTGACTGCGACTCCCGTGCGCCCTGATACTGTTATTTGTTGTTACTGTGACGTTTGCCGCCGTTGCGCGTGCCTTGTGCCGTGATCGGCACTGCCATTGGCATAGCAAACGGCGCATTCGTGTCTGCAACTGTTTGTTTTGTTCAAAGCATCTGATTGACTCTATCAAAACTGACCATTGATGACTCAGCAAAAGTGCTTGACGCAGCGCCCTGCCTTGACGTCCAGGAGCAATTTGTTCAGCGACAATCTTCTGGAGAACGCCTCCAGCTGGATGCGTTGGTGGTGGGGGGGAGCGGTGGGAGCGTTGTGGAGACAAGATCGCAGCTTTCCAGTGATTAGTTTGCAAATAAACCTCTCGTTGGCCCGTTGCAAAATACGTCTTATGCATCATTCGAACATCAAAAACTTTCATACTGTACGCGTCATTACAGTGGCGGAAAGCGGAATTCCAACAACTTGAGCTCGTACCTTCACCTCTCCGGAGCAAGTGCCTCGCAAGCGAAAACGTGCACGAGCTCACAAGCGTTTACCTTCGCGTCGGAGAGCGCCGCTTGTTCAAATCTACTCCCGTAAAGCCGCATAGCCTTGTTACTTACCCCCTTCCCTCTCTTCTCCGCGCCCCAGTCCCAGTTTCAACTTTCTTTTCTCCCAGACAGCTACTTGCTACTGGCGTCCTGACGTACCGTCATCTCAATTACGCTTTCTCAGTTACAGTGGAAAAGTGAAACAAACTTGCAATCGATTGAGCATTCAACAAATGTGACGTGCGCACAAATCCTAGTCACTCTACTTCATCTCGCGCTACGTACATTTACCCCCCCCCCCCACCCCCCCCCCCCCCCCTGAGCTGTCGCGGTACACATTCGTCTTGCCCATTGCTGCATGTGTGTACCAAGATGTGTACGGCCAATAATGCCATCTCGCTTCCAAATGGTTGCAGACAGCCCAACGTCGACTATGTCGCGCTTTCGTTGGCAAGAACCATCCGCAGCGTGACGGGCTATGTGATCAGGAATGAGTTTGACACCACCGCGCTTCGGTATTCCGATCTGTGCATTTGTCAAGGATTTCTCAAGGCTGACCTTGCCGACCTTCTTACGCAAAGAGCTTTTTGTTTCCGACTATGCAAATCTTGTTGAAGACGTTCACGAAGAGCACACCATCTTCTTGGAGAGAGACCATCTAATGGATCCATAAGCCTATAGCCGTGACGTTACTCTCTGTGATCTCGAGGACGGCTAAGGCGATTCATCCGATGCGCATATATTCTTGAATCGGCGCAATTTGCAAATGACTAACTCACGGAGCTTGAGTATTGGAAATCGATAATCCAATCGAATGGGTGTTCCGATACCGATCTGGCATACGCATACGGATTCCGGGTCATCGATGTGATATCGAAATTTCAACAGTGTGACGAGCATCATACTCCTGGAACACGCGTACGATTCTCGGATGTGCCGCTCCCAACTTGTGCTCAAAGCCATGATCATAAGCATACTTGACCGCGGCTAACAAAATTATCTCAAGGCTGAACCCGTCGCGATACCCCCTCCGAAAGGCCATCCGATTCATTCCGCAGAAACCTGAACGTTATAAAACAGAAACGACTTGCTGATTCTTCAGGCAGATATCGCACTATCTCTACTTCACTCAGCATTTGAAACACCCCGACCAGTACCTTTGGTGTTCCTTTGTAGCCCGATACAAGAGCTCTGCCTTTCAAATTCATCTCCGTACTTTCCATTGTGTATTCGCAACCCTGAAGGATTTCCGTCCTCAGGGATCCACCTCTGCTCTCTGTAGTATACTTCGCATAACATTTTCTTGGCTTCGTCAACATGCGTTTCGCTTAGAATTCGAACATCGAGCCCGGAGAGAAGCCGTATTACAAGTCGCCAGAAAGGACTGAACGATGACATTAAGTGGCGTCTTCTTCCGTCAACGTCAACAATCGTGCAAGTGGATTGGGAAAATACTATGATAAGCTTGTGCAGGTTTTGTGGCCTCCGGCTATGAGCGTAGAGGACGAAGCGGAATGAGGAAAGAGAAAGGAATGCTAGATTGTGTAGAGTGCGAAGAAAGCGGAAGCGAGAAGCACAAATGGAAAGGGTGGTAGTGGTGCTCCCCGTTCTGTGGGTTCTCGTGCACTTATCGGAGTGAGCGCTCGGGCAATTCAGCCGCCGCCGCCGCGGGGACAACAATGCCAACTCCGATCGGTCCACTTTCATTTCGTGTCCCCCAGCAGAACCGGAGATCAGCGATGCCCTGTTCTACTAGTAGCTCCCGCGCATAGATGCCAGCTTGCTAAACCTCGCGCTCTTATCGCCTTGAACAAGTGTAGATTACGAAGCGGTCCATGGTAGTCACACTTTCCACCGATATTTTAGTCATTCGGAACAATCTTGATTTCGATATCATTTCTTTTATCAGTTATGCCCCTTCTTGTGCCCGCAATCTGCCCTTGTTTTGAGATATAACTCATACAAAATGGTTCTGAAGGTTATTTTGCGTATTGCAAAAGCGCAAGGGTGTGAGTTCATAGCTCTTAAGTTCTTTGTTTTGGGCCGATCCAAGTTTGCGGAGCCCGATGACACTGCACCTGGGCTCACCGTCTTTCGTGGGCACCTAGCTGTGGTGGATCTGCTGTACGATAGGGAGGCTAAGCTTTGCCAAGTTAGAGTTGTAATGGGTAAACGATAGAGATATTAAAAGATTAAAGGGATAGCCTTTCCATTTAGCGTATGCTAAGCCGTCCACCTCTGCAACCTATACATCTCCATAAGCGCACAAAGTCTCTAAACTATTGACCAAGTCGTATCGACTCTCGGCCACAGTTCAAAGTATCTGCAGAGTAGAGAGTCGCATGCAAAACCGCATGGACATCACTTATGTTGGTAAGCTGAACATTTGTTCTTTTGAAATGGCCGTTTTGAGCCGAGAAGCGAGTGAAGAAATGGTGATGGGCATCAAGGGTAGCCCTCTAGCCTTCTAGCCTTGGCAAACGGTACATCTTGGCGTCATCTTCGACTCGGTAGCAAAGAAGCTGCACCCGCGGTAGCTCGCTAAGGTCCGCCTGGATTATTTACAGGCTACTCACAAGTTTGGAATATGTGTGAATCACCTATCCACCATCGGCTTTATAAATCATTAAGTTAGGCAGAACTCTTGAAAGATCTCCCTTCAAAATCTGTGGCTGCTGTGAAATCTCTGCGTTTAGGATTTCACTGTAGCCACACGCATGAGGCTTTGTTTGAAAAAATTGTGTCTCCCAAGCATGTCTGTCTTTTAATCATCTTCACTACTTGCATCTGTATAATCAGAGGAGTTGTACGAATTACACTGACTGTCGCTGTCATCAGACAAGGTGAGAAAACGTCTCCTCGCACCACTTTGGTCTTGTGAACAATGCAAGTTCGACCGTCCCAATTCACCATTTGTTGTGAGACCTCCACTTCGGGGATCGGCAGGCTCAATACAAGAACCACCATCACTGGAACTATCTGTCTCCAGTTCGACCTCGATTTCCACCGTTTCCTCTATCTCACTATGAGTATCATAATGGTCGGCTTGGTTCTTCCTTTCCGGTGTTAGTGGTGAACCACAGTCATCCATGGCTTCAATCTGCATCCAGGAATCCGGATCGTTCTCCATGACATCCGTCGCAGCCAGGGGCAGGTGCTTCTTGCTTTTTGAAAGCTTTGCAGAACCACAAGACACATACGTGTGGTCGACGCGCTCGAGCCAGAACTTCTCATCATGAAACACGAGCACGAGATCATGTTCATGTAAAAGGCTCCTTTGGCGCTTGCATGCGACACGAACAGCCTGCGAGAGGCCAACTGATGTTCCCAATTCCAGACTGCACCCGTAACTGCTCGGCGTCAAAACTCCAGGAGAACGGAGCTTTGTGCATTGTGGGAGACCGGAGCACTTGATATTCACAAACTTTCGCGATGAGCAAGGCTTGAGAATTGAATCTCCCAGCACAATTGGGTACTTCACTTTTTGCGACGGCCTTTGGGTTGTAGCAGAAAGGCTTGCGTAGACCATTCTTAATGATATCAACAGCAGAAGACGAAATGGAATACACTCGGGGAAGTTACTGGGACAGGCTTTGTTAGAACAATGTTGCTCAGCTCAAACTTGCTTTATATACTAGATTCAGTGGAATTCTCTCGGTCTTGACGTAGTTTTCCAACGGTTCAATTTGAACCCCATGAGTAGTCCGTTCTCGGACGTATGCATTGCACTACCGTACAACTATAAACGGGCTAGCTTCGAATTAGTGAGATGAACCGATTTCGGCTGCTGACACGAAATGTCGATGGTTCCGTAGCCGACTCCAAACTTCAAGTGAGCAAGTAAAGGTGTTTAGACAGCTACAGCGTTGCAGCTGATGTCTACAGTCAGTATAGACTCGGTTTGCAAATTGAATTGCTAGGTGAATCTAATTAGAGTCTTCGACCCGAACCCATCCTGAGTGTCGTGTCGCGACTACGGCTTGGCTATGTGTAATGGAGACAGGAGAACCTACACAAGAAAGCACTGTCACGCCACAGCAAGTCTTTTCATTTTCATTTTCACTTCCTCTCTCGTTCCACATGCCAGCCGTCGACCTGCATGTCCCTGTTTGGATTCTGCTTTCCATCCTACTCAGAAGTCTACGCGCGTAACCCCACAAAGCGCAAGAAGACTCATAAATGGCTGCGTTGTGCCGTTATCCCACTGTTTCGGCTCCGTAATTTCTCCGTATGACCAGAAGTACATTTTCTGAATATCTGAGGAGATAGAAGTGTTCCGTGATAGTATCGAACCAAAGCAATTCAATGGCTTCTTCTTCCAGCTCCGCTTTTGTCTCAGGGCTAACGAGTGGGCAGTGCCGTGGTGTATAATTTCTGTTTCAAGTGAATGTTAGTGATATGCTTGAGTTCTGGGTTGAAGCCATTCAGGAATCCACTGCAGTCTCCGAATTAGCGTGTTGGGGAAACTCACACATTCAGTAACTCACAGGATGAGGTGGTACAAAGGTACGAAGGGCAACTTTGAAGGGCAAAAGGAAAATTTCGGCTGCTCATCTCAATCTGCGGCAAACGTGTACCGTGGTAGATTTACAGTAGGTAGATAGGTGTCTAACAACTGTAGTCGAACGATAGCGAGAGCCTGGAGACACACTCGGCGATGAGTCAATAGGGACGAGAGATGGGAGACGTTACCTTGCGGACCTGATCAGATGAACGAGTACTCGGACTAATAGTGGATCTTTTGGGAAGACACGATTCGGCACAAGTCGCCGGCTCCCTCCTTCCTCTATGGAGGTGCGCTTTACTCTCTTACTTTTATGGACAACTAACGCCTCGCTCAGCTCCGCAATACGGGAGCGTCCTCAAGTGCCTCTTGCACTTACGATACGCGTTTCTCACACCCCACTCCAGATGTTCGAATGCAACTCTGCATTCTTCGCGACGAGCATCTCTCTGCGACCTTCAATTCATGTCGCGCTCGTTCTCCATTGTGCGATGTAGCGTAATGCCGCTTCACTTGCATTCAACAATCACCCGCTCTATCTCGCATCGTGTCCACGCGTTCAACATGTCCACGACGATCTAATCCACAACTGTCCATGTTTTACTACGAATAATCTGGACCAGTAAACCTTCAGCAGGCCCATTGGGGTCAGGAGGGTCTTCACCTGGACGAAAAGAACGTTTGAGGCCCGAAGCGGTTGACATGTATAGAACTTGGTTCGCATCGTGCTATTGGAGCTGATACGGACTTCAATTATTCTTGCACAAGAATACGAATAGGACGGCTTATCTCACTTGTACAGTTCAATATTTATTGGGGCAGTTCAAATATCAGATAATTGAACTGTGGGGCCAATGAAATATCAGATATTTGATCTGCGGGGCTGCGTCGTGAACTTGAGATAGTGAGATAAGCACGTTATGTTGAAAATCTCGTTCCAATTTCGGGCACTGCACAGCAAAATTGGTCCCACGCCTTCGGCTCGGGACCTAATTTTGCTCTGTCGTGCCCCGAGAATTGAACTCGATTTGCAACACAACTCCTACAAATCAAAGCCTGCGCGGGAGCGTAGTGTACAACAATCGATTCAAACCCAACGCGAGAGGTTCGAAATCTATCAAACAATGTCTTTAGTCTCCTTCAGCTTAGAAATAGAAAGCTGTTGACCACAATAAAGAAGAAGAAGAAGAATATCTGTACATACGTCCAATACGCATTCAAGGATATGAATGAATTGTCAACGCCTTGATTTGGGGGAGACGTACGCAGACACATTCCGGAATTCTCTCTCTCTCTCTTTACGGATGCCGTCTAATACCTACATAGCGCAGATCGTTTCTTTTCAAAGAAGCGTTCTCTCACTAGCTAGGTAGACCACCACGTTTTCAGGCCATTTCCTATTAAGATTGTCAACTGATAAACCACAACGTTAGCGAAGGGGAGGTAGGCTTACTCTTCTGGTCGATTTTCTCAAAGGGCATCGCAATAGAAAGTGTTCAACGTCGTTCAGCACCCCTGCCCTACAAGTTCAGACTAGTCTCTTCTTGAGGAAATAAGAGCCTAGCGGGTGCAAACAAGGTGTGTCCTTCTGAAAACTGATAGAGTGTCACATTTGCGATAATGCTTTTTGCAATGACTCTGTCACAACCTTCAGCACCGATTGAGAACGTGCTTTGACTATCACTTTTCTTCCCACGTCGGCATAATCAATAGGAACTGGCAGCTGATCTTTTATCGATAAGTCTAGTGCGTTCTTGGCTAAGCTGTCAACAATTTCATTCATTGTAGACCGCAATGACGTGGTATCCAAAGTGAATCCATTGAACAAAAGTTCTGCATTTCGCTTACCAACGCTGAAACTTCTTGCATATAGTAGCACTGCTTCCGAACCGCTCCACTTAAGTTTCCAATACTCTTTGTGATTCGGTCACAATCCTAATGTTTCCTCTCCAAACGACTTCTTGACTTTTGACATCTCAATGTTGGACGTACCTCAGCAGTAAAACTGTCTATTCTGATTTTGCTCTGACTTGCGAATCTGTTTCCGCACACGAGGTTAGGTTTTCTGGAGATGAAAACTGGCTGACCTGCAAATCATGTATGGATGGCGGAAGGACCAAAGACGGAAGGGGTTCTATGGGAGATGAAAACTGATTGAAACATAAATCATGTATCGACGGTGGAAGAATTAGAGGCGGTATGTCGTCTACAAACGCTTTGAAAACAGATGTTAGATATTGTCTCCTGTGAACCGAAATATGAGCCGGAGCGAAGTCTTCAACTTCGCATGTTGGATTGAGACGTGTCTGTGTGTCTATGGAAGGAGGCGGTCGAGGTGTCGACATCATCTGGTGTTCCGATGGCTTCATTGCGGATTCGGGATGGATTTTGTGGGCGTTGACTGAAAACGCTGCGCTTGGGTGTTCTTGCGGTGCCATTTGAACTTTGCCTCAACAAGAAACAGGAGCCGTTGATTCTTAAGGAAGAGAATCCGGCTCAAATCTGCAGAGCATGTTCTGGAAAAAGAGATGCTATCACTGTCATATCGGTATGTCATATAGGTATGCAATGTACTCGATATGACAAGGCCTCAAAGTAAGAGAATACTCTTTTTAAAACAATATATGCAATCGTGGAGTGACTGGTTTACACGCATGTGATGAATCTAGGTCGTAAGCTACGTGCAACGAAGGGAAAGGCTCTATAAAGTTTCTGAATTAGCACATTTAGCGCTCTTCTTTGAAACGAGTGTTTCTGTGAGTCATGCTTACACAGACGAGTAGATCATAGCTTCTTACTGTTCAGCAGTAGGTAGAGAAGCCGGATCCCCTCTCCAAAAGCATTGTTAAATTGTATTTCAAAGACGTGTTCTTTGATTCGCACATATAGAAATGCAAAAACGGGAGTGTTTGGGTGTTGTTGGTGACGGGAATGGCCAACTAGACCTCAGTTTGCTCATTGTTGGTGACTATGTTGATTTACTCCGTCGCTTTCTTGCGTCGTTGTCAGAAACCACAAGCTAAGGTTTACAGTACTTGTAGTATGACATTTAATGGCTCACATTGGTATCCTTTTTAGCCACTCTGTGCATGATACAACCCCATGCGCGCTTTTTCTCTCTCTTGATAGCTGTCGATAAGAACGGCTGCCATGGCACCGGCGTAGGACTCGAGACCACCCTATTATGGCACCAAGCTAACTCTTTAATGCAAGCTTTCAGCTGTGCAAAGCCTGAATTTTCGGGGAAAGGGCTAAACTACACGACGTAGATAGTGTAGGCGAGTCAGCGCGCATTTGCACCAATAAAAAGAGAGAGTCAGCGGGCACGTGCCACGGCGAGCTGCACAAGTGCCCGTGCCACTTCAGATCTTACTGTAGCCAATAATACGCCCCTATTTTGGATTTCAACCAGTAGATCCGCAGAGTCAGAGCATTCCCTCTATCCCTGCTCTCTCCGGCCGCCAAGTCAGCACAACGTAAATATCATAATTGCCATTTGGCGCCATCTTTGTGCAAACGGGTGAGCGTAGCCGAGGAAGAAGAGTATTAGGGAATCGTGATCGTGCGGTGGGTATTATTGGCGTTGCAGAGGACACTACGGCCCAGGACCCAGTGGACAAGGCTGGGGATGACGCCCACCCAATTACCGAAGATGAGCCTCGAGAGCACAATTTGGATCTAGGGACCATCGACACTGTTGCGGAGGAAGCCGTGGTGATCGCAACGCAGGTGGATGATGGCGGCAGTACAGAGAATCCAGTGGAAACTGAGCTCCACAAACTCGAAAAGGCCGAAGGAGAAGACGACGAGATCTCTGCGACTGGCCAATAGCGCGTAGTTGAAACAGAAGCGACTGCTTTCGATGTCGAGGGCGAAGCTAAAGGGCAAGATGCTGGAATGCCTACCGAAGATGTGGACACATCGCAAGAGCAGGAACAAGAATCAATTCCCAGACTCGTAGTTGATGTAGATGCGGCTGTTGTTGAGGGAGGAGGTGCTGAGGAGGGTGCAGACGAGGAGTACATTGAAGAAGTTGATGCCAAAAGGGAAGAGTATGGTGGCGACGAGGACTTTGAAGCAGAGCCACCTGTACTGGCTTTTGTTACTCTCAATGTCGTAGGAGAGGATGATGATGAGTACGACGAAGCTGATGAGGACGATGAGGGCCTGAGCGGTCAAGCGCCTGTTGAGTTCGATGTTCGGGACGAAGTGGAGGAGCTTCACTTAACTGCGGAAGGGAGACCCGCAGACCTTGATGCTCATTCTGATATTGAAGAAGACTATGAAGATGTTGTCGATCCGGATAAGGTATACGGTCAAGCAGTCGTTGAGGAATTAGGTGACATTCAACAGGTCGACTCAGAGCAGTCTCACATTGTGGTCGCAGAAGGTATGCTCACAGAAAACGTGCGTGTGGACCGTGCAACGACTGAAGCTATAACAAGAGATTCGAGTTGTGTAACTGGGATTGACGAGTCCGACGTGAACCAGCATGGACCTGAAGTACTGTTGGGGACAGTTGAAGTTAAGTCGGAAGAAACTGCATCTCCGATTGCTGTTCATGAGTTCAGGTGATACTATTGTTTAGTCTTTTCAAAGATACGTTGGCTCTTCAGTGATCGAGGTGCATGGAACAATTCCAACTGGGCTTCCATTTCGGGGTTCTCAGATGCAAGAAAGACTGTTCACGCGTTCTTGGACGAGGTTTTAGAATACGCGACGATATCTAGAAGTTGAATAAAGAATTAAAGTGAAGCAGAAGGCGAAAGAAGCAAGACCTCAAGGCTTTTATGAAGAGCAGAAAGAGCTCAAAGAAATTATGGAAGAAGGAAAGGGATCAAACGCCTGTGGTCAATGCTACAGCTAGTGGATGTGTCCGAGAGACTTTGACATAATTCGAAGTGCTTTGTCTTGCACGTCTTGGGCTATGGAAGTTGAGGGTGTCACAGCTGGTTCTGAGGATGTTGAAGGTGGGTGACAGTCTTTCTGAGACACTTCCTGGGATGAATGTGGGCTTGTCCTCGCTCGCTTTCTCGTGCGCTCCAAGGAGCTTTTCTTTCTCCGTTGTGCTCTGTGGCGTCCATTGTTTGGCGAACGGATCCCTGATGAACTGAAATCTTTTGTAGAAGACGATGGATGCAGTAAAGTGACAGTGTTCTCTGTTTCTTCCGCGTGTTCTGTTAATGAAGCCAGCCTTGTTTTAAAGGTACCTCTAGCTTCGAAGTGTGTCGCTTTTCCTTGCTGAATGTCTGCGATGGCATCCCTTAAAAGACGTAGAACTCCACTCACCGCAACACGTCCAATTCCAGTAGCTTGTCGATGTAAAGCATCGTAGAGGTTTTTTCCTTCCATGTACGTATTGTACCCATCTACTTCCGAGTCTTCTCTACTGGTTCTAAGTATATCTGAGTCAATGGGGATAAACTCTTTCTCCGTCGACTCATCAAAACGGCGTAGTCGGTAATCCATCTCCTCGTTGTTGAAGTATCGGGTCTCTGACCTGAGTTTCGCCAAGTATGGGACTGTCATAGCAGAAGTATCTTTTCTCCAGTATGTAGAGAAAAGCGCTTCAAGAGGTATGAAGTATCCTAGTATGTTTCGTAGTTCAGGGAAACGCAGACGTTCTTCCTGATAAACCACAGCACATCGAACCATGTGACGACAAGCAAAACCAACGGACCAGGGCTGCCCACAGGAACAGACACCAATAAACTCTGCCTTAACGTCATCCCCCGACCCCGTATACCTTTTTGAGAATTGCACAACAGTCTCCTGTGATGAGAGCTCTTCATCCACCGACGCATTCCGGTTCTGACTCAGATGGCTTCCCCATTTCAACTTAAAGCGAGCTACAGGTCCCATTGCTGGGGTTGAACTACTTTCCAGGTTTCTGATTGCTTCTGGCCACGCTTCCTGTGAATAATCCACAACCTCTGTGCTGGAAAGAATGTAGTTCTTCGAGGGCTTAAAGCTCAAATCTACGAAGTGCGCCAAGGCGTAGTTCGTGTACTCAGCCACCAGGCTGTCTACAACTTCTACAGGTAGAAAGTGCTCAAGCTCTCTTGTCTTCCGATATCTCCCACTTTGAGAAGATAAGGTTCTTACAAGCTCCAAGTTCCGGGTATCAGCCCGTTCTTGGGATATACGCCGAACCTCCAAAGGAACCTTGCACAAGGGAATCTTCTTCGATATAATGATCTTCTTGTATGCAGAGTTAGAAGATTCGGTGTAGCCAGTTCCTTGGAACATGTAACGGGTAGGTATAGCCGCGTTTCGGAAGCAAGACACCAGCATATGCGGCTTATAGTGGTACAAGTACTTATACCACACAGGGAGACGATCGTCAAAAGCATCAAAGTACTTGCATTCTAGCATTCTTCTCCTTTCGAAAAACGTTTCCGACGTATATGACTTTCTGAGGTTGAACAGGTCTTTCTTCATATCGTGCATCCACTCCATCTTACCAATCTTTCTACACCAATTGGCCACATTCTTCTTCTGATTCTCGTTCAGATGCCATTCGTCGAGGCTTATATAGGACGAATTGAACACCTTCTCAGCTGCATTTATACACGCAGTGTTCTGGTCCATCACTACCATCGCCGGTGAGACGGCGACTATAGACTTGAAGTAGGACAGAATTCGTACGAAGTCCTCTTCTGTTTCGGAGCACATATACCCCATGAAAAATGTCAACACATGACCATCATTGGCTCTTCCATTAATGGTGACCAGAGGGAAACCGTATCTATTGGCTATGGCTTTACAATCAATAGATACCCCCGGAACAATGCCGAACTTCTGGTAGTCTTCCATCCACTCTCGAAACGACCAACAAGCGTACTTCATCCTACCCGAATCATCCGCAGCGAAGAATCCCTTATTCCCTGCATCCTCCTGGCTCAACGAAAAGAGCAGATCACACAACCTTACACATTCCAAATCGCGGGGATTGCTTGTGGAGGAAGCATACCTCAACTTCTTCCTCGCCGATACCGGATTAATCTTCTGATTGTACTTGTCTTCCAGGTATCGTATGGTATCTCTAAAGCTCATATGCAAATCGTTCGTCATATGTATCGCTTCAGAACGCATTTGCGGCTTGAGATGTCTAATACCAAAGCTCCCAGAGGGACCATGTCCATGTTTACAACCATTTAAATTAGCCACGTAGATCATTCCACCATCTTCCTCCTGCCCAGAATCCTCCGTCTTAATCGTTATCGAGAAGAGGCATCGCGTCATCTTGTTATTGTATTGATCGCACTTCAAGATTCCCTTCTTCAGCACCCTTCTATTCCCACGTTCAGCACCACGACTCTTGGGAGACTTTGCCTTATCCGGAGATCGCTTTCGTTCTCCAAAGTATATAGAAGTCCTTACGAATAAGCTGTACCCGAAGCAGTCCGCGATAAATTGAACTTCCTTCAGAACCGTGACACCAGGAGCATTGAGAGGAAGGGTTTCCAGATAGGCTAAGACTGCTGCTTTAAAACACTCCTCAATTCTCTCATTCGGTATCGTGTTCTGTACGGATTCCGTGCCCAGTTCTTCATCACCATCTTCTGTCCAGTACTTTTCGTCTTTCTCTCCAAGGACATCTTTCTCCTTTGGTTCTGATTCTTCTTCATTCAGGATGCCACCATCAGAGTCTTCAAAGAAGCATGAAGGAACCTCTTCTTCGTCATCTAAGAATCGATCAATCAGCAGCGCCTCCTCTTCTTCAACGGATTGCTCATCTGAAACCTGCTGCGCATATGCAACGTTTGCGTTGAGAGTTTCACTCTCCTCACTCATTTTTGAGCCTAATTCGGCGCCCACAGCGCTGTGGCGTGCACGCTCGCATTTCGCGTCCACTGTTTGTGTTGAGGAGTTCGGAGAAGCAGCAGGGGGGTCAGCTTCAAAAGAGCTAATGCCAAAATCGCCTCTTACGCCACTCTCGACGTTAAACGCATTATCCAGAAGTCCATCCGAGCATTTTACATCGTTTACGCCACCTTTCCCGATGCCTTCCCTTGAGATAGGTCCTTGCTGCGGCCTCTTCGGTAGATTGGAAAACGGCCTACCTCCTTCCTGTGAAACCGAGGAGTGTTGCTTCCAAAGCTCGGGTTTGGGTTCGTGAACTGCTCTTTGCGAAGCACGGCCATCAAAAACACCTCCCCTCTCAGGGCATTTCGTGCTATGCAACACGCAATAGAAGGGATAAAAGTCCTCAGCCCCACTGGAGTCGCCATACGCCATATCGTCTTCGCTTCCTGTTTCTGCATTGCTTTGAGATAAAGGACCATGTGAATGCTCTAGGAGGTAGCATGATGAGCTGTTGTAGAACTCGGCTCCCTGGAAGGGGGGTATGGTTCGAAATATGCATGACAGACGTACATATTCTCCATTTTTCCGTATGTGCTCTTCCCATTCTTGTAGACGGGAGGCTAAAGAGGAGCGAATGCCCTCAAACCTCCTTCTTACAACATCATCGGGGCATGGGAGTTGTTGGGGTGTGTGCGTGTGTATCAGGTCCTGTTCAATTACCCAACATCTCTCCATGGGATAGAACTTTGCTCGAATGTTGGAGCGGCACTGCGACTTGTGCCGCAGACACCGCAATTTTCCGGTGAGCAGCGCAGACGACCTCGACTTCCTCGTCTGCAACACTGAGAAGTATTGTACACCATAAAGGTAGCCAAAGTTCTTAGCGATGTAGGCAACCAGTGCAGGGAGGTCAAAGACCTCCTTTAAACCTTTCAGAGCTGAGACAAGCCTCTCGTTTGACATCGCAAGTTCTGTCTTACATTCACCACCGTCCTCAAGTTTCACATCAACCCATAAACGCCTTCCATTGTTTTCAAATGTCTCTTGGACGTCTGCCTGATCCTCAGTGCATGACCCGGTCTTGGTAGTGCGTCCTTCACACATAGTCATTGATGGTAGCTCCATGTGCGGCTTCTCCTGTATCTGAGCGTCAGAACAGGCTGCCAGCTCTTCATTGAGCTCTTGAGCTTGACCACCATTCTCAGAAGCCTGCTTCTTCTCTTCAATATGTTTTTCAGTTTCTGCGTTCAGCTCGGAAGGCGCCGCGGTATCCTTCGCTCCTTCTTCAGCTTCAACTTCTACCTGTGCCTGTGTCCGACTGATCGTCTTTGCTGGTGAATGTCCGTCAATTTCCATGTCTACTTCACTACCTTCTCCAGTCTGAATCATTTCCTGCTCCTCTTCTACACCTGATGCTCCAATTACTTCAGAACTTCTTCCAGTTTTCTCACCTAGCGCTTTGTGCACCATCTCGGAGCGCTGTGATACACATATCTCAATCAATGTGTTCACAATGTCCGCTACAACCGGAGCAGAATCAGAAAACTGCACTCGTCGCTTCATGCGAATCTTCAGGGGTAGACACATCCCACTGCTCTGAACAGAACTTTGGTTCAGCTCATGAACACGCTTTGTTCGCTGGCTTTTCCGTATAGCACGCGCCTCAGAGTCGCGCGTACCCAACGGCATTGGCTGAAGATCCACGACCTTTCCTTCTCCTGCTTTTCGTTCTCCCAGAACTGTATTCACATCCGTTCCCTCTTCCTTTCCAGCTTCTTCCTTTCCAGTCTGCATCCCAATGCTCCGCTCCACGCTTCGTTTCGTACGCTGCCGTTTTTTACCTTCCTTCCTCATGCGAAGGAGTTCTAAACGATGCTCTGACCGGAGCCGTACGACCATTGTTTCAGTAACAATGTCGGTTTGAAAGAACTCCTTCGCCATGAGTATGTGTAGAATCCGGATTCTAATGGACATCCATCGAATCCTCTCAGTCAATGCTCGGCTGTACCCAGAGGCGTAGGTTCGCTTCGGGATACAGCCGTGGTCCGCACTGAACATGGTGAAAAGGGAAACAACATAGCAACCACAGCTGTGCGAGTCCTTTTGTCGCTTAAACCCTTTTACCTGTAGCATGTAGTTCCGCTCCGATATCACCGCACGTAGCGCTTCATCTCCTGTGAGGCAAAAGGGAAACAAGAAAGAGAACAGTTTCATAATCCTTCGATCAACAGACATTCCAAGACTGTCTCCAAACCAAACCGTCCATCGTTGCGTTCCTCGCGCCGCATTGACAATTTTCTTCCCTACCAAAACACCCCAATGGCTGTTAGACATGTTCAATGGGACTAGAACGGTGTTTATCTCTGTATCACCATTACCTTTAAAGGTAAACCACTTCTTGAACACTTCCAAATCCTCTTCCGGTATGTTTCCCTTCTTTCCCTTGAATGACTTCGATAGCCTTGTCAGCATCACTCCAATAGAACATGAGGCAAAAGCCACACCAACAGAAGGTACCATGTTCAAAACAGCTGTTGAGATCAAATCGCTACACATTTCCGAGTCAGGTTTTGAACTGTGTACCAAAGAAACCGGTGATGTTTCTTTGCCTTCTGCGATCAAGATTCTGGCTACATGGTCCTTCACAACCGCAAAAAGGACTTCGGAACTCGCAGAGCCATCACTGATGCGCATTTGCGTACGCTTTTCAAGATTCTCCCAGAACGACGTAAAGGTTTCATAAAGTTCATGTTCTGGGAGAATATCTACGTAGTCAGACGCTTTGTTTTGCTCCATTGCTCAAAGCAATAGAACAGTACACGAGAGCGGTCCGGGAAGGAGATTGGGACGTAGAGAGAGTCAGCAGTCTTTGAAAGGGTCGTCGAAGATGTGAAGGAGGACGTAGTACCTGACGTATCTGTCATTCCCACACAATTTGACGACGCCGCGCGGTAACCTCGACTGCATCTACATCTCATTTACGTTGTGCTGACTTGGCGGCCGGAGAGAGCAGGGATAGAGGGAATGCTCTGACTCTGCGGATCTACTGGTTGAAATCCAAAATAGGGGCGTATTATTGGCTACAGTAAGATCTGAAGTGGCACGGGCACTTGTGCAGCTCGCCGTGGCACGTGCCCGCTGACTCTCTCTTTTTATTGGTGCAAATGCGCGCTGACTCGCCTACACTATCTACGTCGTGTAGTTTAGCCCTTTCCCGAATTTTCGTAGCAAAATAGTAAATAGACAGGTTCAACAGTGGTGAGTCACCATTGGGTACCGCTGTGACGAGTCACCACTGGTGATCCACCTCAGCAGTAACCTTCAGGACAGCTGCCGGATAGCATTGAAGGATGTAAGCAATCGAGAGAGAAGTCCTAGAGGCTAATTACCTAAATTTAAAAAACAAAACGCATTTGTACAGTCGTAAGGTTACTTGTTGTACGGGGAGAGAAATACGCAGGGGGCAGGGAAGGGGGGGAGAACGGAGGAGGGGAAGGGAGGGGGGCGGAAGGGGGAATTCTTGTCAGTTTTTACAATTCGGAGAGTATGACGAGGTCGCATATACCCCTGACGTGACACGTGCCGTTGGACGGTACCGTACTGCCGTGGCCGTTCGATAAATATAAAATGTTGGCAGTTGTAAATCCTCTCTTTTAGGCTGCGATTTAGGATTGCGCCGACAAACTTAGCTGACCGCTTTTTCCCAAAAACGTCGACGAGGTGCTTCGTAAAAGAGATCAAATACAGAAACCTAGCTGACCACGCTCCATTTTTTGCACATCAGTTACGAAGAATAGCAACTCACGCCCGGTCTGTTGAGCATGATCAGCTTTCGACTAATAGAGGACCTGCCAAAATATTACTATTTTCGTTTTCAAACCTTTCTTTATCTCCTATCACAGCGATGAATATTATATCGCCTGTTTGGAGCCTATTAACTCTTCATTTTTTAATTCCACTTCTATGAATTAGTTCTTCTTGTTCCGTACTCTCCGCAATTACAGATCAAATTCTTTCTGTTTGTCATCATCATTGTGCTCGTATGATTCTGTAATTGCCTTTAACGTCGTTTCAGTTCTACCAACCAAATGTTCCCTAGAAATAAAAGCAATCACGGCCTTGTATTTCAATTGCATCGAGAGCTCTATGTATCATATAATTATAACGCGTAACCAGAACAGAACCACTGAGTCCCGAAAATGGAACCCTCTTCCCATGCTAAAAGGACATCGTTGAAGTACGCTTTCAATTCAACTTAGACAGCGCGCACTACAAAAAAGGACTGACACTTACAACCGTGCTGATATCATGCCCACGTCCTCATCAAGACGAGATTTAAAGATCTTCGAAAGGCGCCTAGTTCGTCGACTCTTGCATTCAGGCTCCGCAAACATACTGCCTCTGAATCCCATCATGCGCTGTTTTGTGCTCGAAGGAGTTGTCCGTTTTTTCCAAACTGTGGTGCCTCTGCGGAGCTGGCGGAAAGCCATGGAACGTCTGCAAAGAAGGCTTCATAGAGTACCACCTGAGAAGCAAAGAGTTTATCGCATTACTTCTCGCTCTCAAGTTTCGACTCTCATGTACCTTCATGCGAGTATGGCTTCACGGGAATATGCTTACTTTGAAAGGAGGCCTCAGCCATTGAAAAGGAGAAGACGCAACTCTAAGCGCAAAGGCGGACGCATCTCAATGGACAATTCTCGATGAAGATGATGAGCATAGTCGCCTAGTCCGTCCAGATATAGTTAATAGTTGAATACTGTAAACAGGTTTGGTATTGATGAGCAGTGCTTCCATTCCCTACTGTGTGCCTCCCGTAGCTCGTACGTCTAAACGCTTGATCAGTCTACAGCAGATAGCTAGAGCGTATTTAATTAGCTGAAAGTGTACTATGCAGGCAATATAACCTTTTCTTTTCTGTACCAAACAAAACACTTGAATTTACTTGCGGCTTGAACTTCGTGAACGCCAGAAGTAAAGCTAACGCATTAAACACTCCGCCTGGGAACTACGATCTCCTTTCAAAGCGATTCAATATAGTTTGCCTAATATATTTCCTCTTATCATTCAGGTCAGTCCCATTGTACCCTCTCTTGCTAGGGTGTGAGGCTGTTGATAGTTCGATGTCCTTGCTCTGTCAAACAGTGGGTTTTACTGAGTGTATTATACTGTGTCCAGTAGCATCTACTGTTATCGATGTGAAAACTGTTAGTATGCATGCATGTTAGCTCTTGACTAAAGGTGAAACGTCTTTGCGTTTATGCGTTACAGCTTGAATGGCTCTCGTACTTAGCACAGACAAAGCGAATACTACTGCTTTTGAAATAAGCCACGCTCATGTTAGACAATAAAAAGCTTTGTGACGAAAGCTCTTGTACGTTGGTCTGTACAATTCGTGCTTAAACCACGGTTATTGAATGCTATTCAAGTGTCAAAGATGCTCTCACTTACTGACTTTTAATACGATTCATGCTCCAACGGCTAAAGATCCACGGTACTGAATTCCTGCGTGCAAAAACGATAACCTACAGGAGAACGGTTGTTCGTTTGCAAGTTTTATTTCGCGGTGGAATACGAATTCAAGCCATGAGCTCAAAGGACCATAGGCTTCCAAGACCTCTTTTTCATCCGTTTTTCATTCGTTTCAGTGATCTGAGGATAGGCAAATCAGATCAGAAGAAGAGTCTACTCAAGGGTAGAAGTCTACTGGCGAGAAAAAATCCATCAAACGATGCAGCTTTGAACAGAGAATAATGAACAAGAGGAAATCCCCATCCTTTACGTCACGAAGATTCAGTGACAAGGAAAACGAAATTAGTATCACAGTGAAAAGCTTCTTTTCGACGCAAGAGAGGCTCAAACGATTCTAGCGCACCATTTAAAGTTTCAGTTTCCATGGGCAGCGTCCACACCACTTTTTTCCATCAAATATCATCATGCACAACAAAAGGAAGCACGATACAACGTTTTTGAATTCACAATGACTTAACAAATAAATCTCGAAGACTGTTCTATAATATAAAGTAGGTGGCGAACGCCATATCACATCCGCAAAGCGAAATCCTACTACAGTCAAAGTTGAAGGGAGAATTAAAAAAAAGAGAGAAGAACAACAAATGAAAACTTTCTTGTGGCTTTGTTTTTAACTGCTCTTTGAATACTGAATTATGACTAGATTTGACTAACTACAGCAAAATGGCATGAATAGGTGCAAAGCTTCAACTTCAGTCATCCAAGGATACGGCCCGGGAGTAATATAAAGACATGTCCTTCAGACATATCTTGTCCTTCGACACGATCAGACTGTGTATTCCATGAAGTTGGAAAGTCGTAACAGGACAAAGTTTAGCCTCGCACTGGTACATTGGACATTCCCTACGTACGTAATGGGTGATGTGCTCTGCGCAGCTGCAACGATCAAGGTCGCACTGGAAAAGGAGGGTAAAGAACTTGACCGAAAAAAGACGAAAGAGGCAAGGCTTCAGAAGAGCAGAGGGGTAGGGAAATAGATAAGAAACCCATGAGGGCAAGACCAGCAACAAGTTATGGTGGTGGTGGTGCTTCTGATCCCGATTAGCTCTCCATTCTCACAACACTTAAGCCACGCTGGTGTTTATATACACAGCCCAACTGAGCTGATGTTAAGCCATTGAACTTCACCCTTTTGATAACCCTTTAGCTACTGACTAACTGACAGGGCAGGTAGTCCACCTCTAAGAACAGACAGTTAAAGGTTACAATGCCGCAGGGCGGAACAACGGATATACAGAGTCATCTCTATTGCATGACTTTGATGTCTTGTATGGTTAGGGACTGTCTCCAAGCGGAAGGTCTTAGCCGCGTATTTTTCATCGTTTGGTACTTGATTTTTCTTCATGACTGCTGAGTGTAGTGTTCGAACATTTGCAGGAGCTGAACGTTTTCTTGGATTGTTAGATAGCTGGCTTCTCTCTCGTATTTCTCTCTATACGGCTATGAACAACGTCCAAGTCAAAATTTGTTGCTCTTTTGGATTCGAGTGATATTTAAGATGTGACATTATGTTGCGTTACAAGGGTATGCCACTTGTAGAACTAGCACGCGGGGCCTAGGTTTTTATCCCATGAAAACGACTCTTGCTCATGTCGTGTGGATGTTTAGAATCATGAACAGACATCCACGGACTCTTGCATGAAATGTCGGTCGGTAGCCTAAACGCCTTTGATGGGCCGATGCTCCTCAACACGCAACCAGATTTCTAGCTCTGTGTAACCTATTAGCTTGTCCACTGTCACACAACGCGGTTTAGATTTATGTCAAGTGTGGTGCGGCGAGATGCAGAACGAGTAAGATTACGGTATAGCCTTTTGCCAGTTCTTACGACACTTTGAATGTTTTGGGAACCCTGTTGGTGTATCCGTTTCCCGCTTCGTTGGATTGACGGAACCCAAAACAGATACCGGGTTCCGCTACCTAGGACCGCCTGCGTAGGTAGCACTAGTAAGCAGCGTTCCACAGTTGCTTGTGTCCCCAATTGAAGAACACTGTCATGGCATTTAAACCATGACAGAACTGCCTCTCCGTAAACCAAGGCAAACAACCTCATCATAATTGTAAAAAAAGGAAACCGAGGCATCGACCCTCACAAGAATGCAAATGACATCACCAGAATGGTAAAAAAAGGAAACCGAGGCAGTCTTGTCGTGGTCCACGACAGTGTGCCGAACAAACAACTAGCGAACTTTGCCACAGTGATCACTGCATTCACTACAACAGTTCAATATTTTTTTTCATTGTTTGATCGCAACGCCGGACGCTCAGTCGACCTCTGCTCAGAAATAGAACGCAATCGATTAGATTGCAGTCGATTGCAATCCTATGGTTGCCAGTCAAGATTTCTGGATGGTCAAAATATTGGAATTTGAAGGATTCGCTTTCACCATTCGCCCTTTTAGATTACCCACGGTTGCACCTCAGCTGAGAGGCAAATGCCTTTTCAGATTTTTTGAGACTGCAGGGAATTCCTCAATTTTCACAAGGCAAACAAATGTAATACAAAATATGGTTCTCCACAATGGTAAATTGGAATACCTTGGTTAATATATTGCGCTCTAGCGAAGACATTCACAAATTCCAAAAACGACTTTAGTAAAACTGTACCACAGTCCAGCCAACGACACCTTTAAACTTCATAAGTTATCAACCGGTCCAAGCTCCAAGCCAGCGGTCCGAGGTGCAATATCGAGCCGAGGCGAAGCTGAGGCCCGATTATTGCACCGGAGATCCGGGTTATGGAGCGAGGACAGCGGTTGATAACAGGTTTGTCGATAAGGACCGATCAGAACCACAACACGCCTGATATGGATACCGGGGATTGAAAATAGCGACTGCATATAACTCGCCTTCTCAAACACAATCAACAAGTGTGGCGTACTACGCGAGTTGTTTGTCGGGAAAATGGTGAGGTTCGATGCCTCGATTTACTGAGAGGCGGTCCTGCCGTGGCTTAAGTACCACGACAGTGTTCCCCGATTGGGAACGATTCGGATGTGGACGGCTACCTACTCTACTGCTACCTACCCAGGCTTCTAAGGTGACGAAACCCTGTACCTGTTTTGGGTTCCGTCCAACACTACAGAGCCAGAAATGGCTACAAGTCAGCACATTGATGGTGGGGTCCAGAAACTTGAGGATCACTGAAACGAGCGGAGCTGGTAGTGTCTTCGCTGTCTCTGTTGTTGTGAAAGGGAACAACAACAACCTACCTTGTGAATAAAAAAGAACGTGCTTGTGTCTTCGTATTGTGCCCGCCCCGATGGCCTGATATCCGGTATCAAGCTTGGTCCTGCTCGGCAATGCATTCTTGATTGTGAATATTGCAAAAGCCTGTCGCGTTATGACGCTGAATCGCTTGTTCTGAACCTTGATTGTTGTGAGATTTGTCATGCAGCAGAAAAGGACATTGTCACTGTTGTACTCAATAGCATGAAGAGTACGACAACAGAACCGACGGGAACAGTAGTAAGTCTACGTAGTTGCTTGTGTGCTACCTGTAGTACAAATCGGGGATTGCTGCCTGAAGGCCTCAAAGGTTTGTGCACACACTACACCAGCCCATTGTCCCTTGCCGTGGGCTGACAGAAACCATACAACAATCACCGTTGCTGATTGTATGGATTACTGATATCACTTTCTCGTTTCTTTTTGTTCATCCATGGACCACACCCACAAGAAACACAATGATCACCGTTGCAGACCGTATGGATGACTGATATCACTTTTCGTTTCTCTTTATTTCTCCATGGGCCATGCCCACAAGGAAGAATCAATGTTCTTGGTTCAGGTCGCGTGGATTCCTCAAGGACGTAGTATGGTTCAACAAAGCGTGCTTGTGTCTGCATCGTTGCTCACTTGGCTGAAGTGTACTTCAAAGAATCTTCGCAATCTAGGTGCTTGATGGGGGGTGGCTTCAGCTTTGCTGTCTACTATCAACGTATACTGCAGTGAATAGTTTGCTCAAGTTTGTACTGAGAGCGTGCACGGAAGATTTACAAAAGGCACATGTTGAACGACCAGCCACTTCTGATAAACTATGCACCGAACGATGCTTCAAAAACCACCTTCGACTTCGAAATGATATGCTCCAGTAGGCTACGTTCTAATGTCCTCGAGATGTATAGGCGTAGCTACTCTTTTTTTGCATAAGAATTATGCTTTCTGGTCGAACAAGCATCCTTTTTGGTTCGCCCACCTCTAGGAATGTCTGTTCTAAAATATAAAGAGATCTGCTAAGTGTTCTTCTTTGGCACCTATCTTCTTATATTTGGTTTCTTGTGGTTGCGTCAACTTACATCAACTTCCATTTGTGGTGTAGGAAGAACGTAAGGTTTATCAAGTCAAACTATGAGCACTAGGAATGGAAATGAGCCTGTTGCAGCTGATCCTACAACGCTAATGCTACTCATGGATGCTCTGAGTACATCTTTGAGCTCTTCGACTGTACCCAAGATGGTGATTTTGAGAAGGGCCTTCACTTTAGGGCATGTATTTCGAGTAGGATATATCCTCAGGACAAGGTTACTACGACGTAGCTGCTCCTGGGTAAGCACATTTTGCAGTAAAACCTAAAGGTTCATCATCCACAAGACATGGCGTAAGAAATGCAGGTTTGTTGCAGATCGTTCAATGCGTGCGGACCCTGTATCACTTGCGCAGTTCTCCATTTGACTGACATGAACCGGCAATCACGATATTACCGGGCGAGTGCCCTGGATCAGGAATCTTCAAGGCATCAGACAACGCACGTTCTGCAACTGAACTCTCACCAGTCTACGCCCGAGATGATAACTGTAGTTTGTTCCAGATATTGTTCCACATGCTTTTTGTTTGTGGAAGTTTGCTTGTGCAGATGCTTTGTGGTTCTGCAGGCCATGAAGGCCACAGTGGGCTTTGCTGGTTAGCCAACAATACGTATGATTCATTGACGGTTGGTTGCACAAGAAGAAAGGAGCACGCTAAATGTGTTGATGTGGTTGAAGATCAATCCGATTAAGGTGCACGAAAATGCGACAACATTCAGCCCAGAATGTCATTGCGTAGCAGCAATTATTCTGCGGTGTTATTTGACGCAATTATGTCCTCGACGTCTCAAAAAGGGGTTCCAAGACAAGGCGAGCAAGTGCCGTGTCAAAGTATCGTAGGAACAAATACTGTGCAAAAAGGAAGTTCAGATGCATGAGACACGCACACGAGACATGACCAAGAAGCTTCCTTTTTTGCCTCCAGTTCATCTCCGCCGTCTTTCAAAAAAAGCATGTGTAACTTTCAATAACTGCCGCTTATTTGTTGGATATCGCGAGTTTCTCAGGGTATTACTATACTTCGTAGCTGCGGTCACGTCGGCGCGAGGCAAGAATTGTAACGCAGTGGTGCGTGCACGGCACACACTATGATGAGGGCGATGCCAACAAGCCGGCAAGCCGAATGTCGTTGTGCTGTACTGTATGTTATGTGGTGGGCTTGTTAGCAGTGAGAACGAGAGTGCCTTGGCAATGTGAGGGTAACGCTACTGTCGGTGCCGCATGCATGAGGCTTTCGGACAATTAAACAATTCATGGATAGAGGTGATTGGCGAGCTGTGAAGTTGGACATATTGCTGCATTTCAGTCGATAACACTTGTGCGTTTTTTCCGTTTGAAAGAGCGTTTGAATGGCTAAGCGGAGAGGCGTGAGAGCTGATACACTGTTTCTACGCTGAAGAAGAAACTGTTGTGATTGCTTCCGCATCATGCTGAGTATGGACACAGTTTCCCAGCGCGTTATGGAAGCCAAAATGTGACATTGAGCTTGCGATGTCCACTTTTGAGTACCCAGACTTTGAGAAAATCATGAACGCATTAAAGGAACGTGGGGTGAAAGAAAGAAACCTCTGGCTAAATTGAGTGCAAAGTTATAAGAACGACAGTGGTATTGCTGCGCTGCTGGTGCATGTAGGCGTGTATGGCAACATGGTAAAGCGGCTCATGATGTGAACCAAAGGCGACGATTACATTGGAAGGCTAAACAGCTTTCCCTAACCATGACTCATGGTCCATGAGTAATGCAGTGCTAAGGTGGAATTAATTTGCGTTCGTGCGACAGTACGTTCGAAGTGCAAAGTGACTTTGGTGGTGCCCGAGTTGTGTGGATAGTGGAGGCAACACTTAATTCAAGCGGGTGAGTTAATATGGGTCAGGTAGAAAAGCAATACACGAATTGGTGAAAAACAGTGGCAACCCAAAGAAAGGATAGGCACAGAGCAGTGGTTTGGAAATCAGAAGAGGTGTAGACTAAGTTAGCGATACAGTATTGTGTCTACTCGTTAGTAAGTTATATTGGTACTCAACTATCTCTGGCAGGATATTTACAGCGGCGAATGTGCAGTTGTCTGTTATCAAACATGCGAGTGCTTCAAAGGATGACTCAGTTGTGGGGCTGTTGAGTGTGAAGATTAATCGTGCGTGAAGTTGGTTTATAAGCATATTTCCGGCACTGTGCATGCCGCATATCGATGTGGGTAAGTAGACTTACAACGGCAGCGATGATAAGGGCTAACGGCTAGAAGGGTAGCGTTGTAACTTTAATAGTTGGAACTTTTGGGTTTCGCTTCTCTAATGAAGAGGGGTGGGATTGCGGTTAGAAGCGTTGCCCCGTATTAAACGGGGAGTTGTGCTGGGTTGTGGCAGGCGGTTGAGCCAGACCTCACTCGTCCATTAAACGCTGGTGTTACACATGTGGCGTGCTGCCGTGCAGCGCAGAGAGAATATACCAAACAATATGTGCTGTGTTTGTGTATATATTTGGCGTCGAGGATATGGCTGGTTTGTTTGATGCAGAATAGGATTTGTGCTGCTAGCGGCGGTGGGCGGAATGATTCAAAATTCAAATATGAGCGCGCGCACGGCGCGACATGGCTTACAGTGTCACGCAGCATATGCTTCCGTGACGGAAGAAAACCAACGTCACGTGGCATGAAAAGAATTGCGCCGTTCCACGGTTCCGCTCTCGAAAGGGCCGCCACCCATGAGCACCCCCTTGCAACACACCCATCCCGCGCTGCCGAAATTTCGGATGGGCGGTTAGCGCCGCGCAGCAGAACACAAGTGCGAGCACTAAACCTCTTCCGCCCGTAACTCCCTCCCTTCACACCCAACACGCGCGCTTGAGGTAATGCGTCAGCCATTGCGCGCACCACTTTACTTCACTACTGCTGTTAGATAAATCAGCCAAAACAAAAATGAACGAAAAAGAACAGAGACAGCCAAGTGCATTCGATTCCCCCGCCTGAGAGGCAGAAAGTGCGCCACATTGTCCGCGCTCCATCCACTCTCTTGTAAAAAAACAGTATCTATTTCTTCAAATCGTGAGACGTTTCCGCGCAACAAAACGTGCACGCGCGTGTCGCCCGTACAGTACCAGCGGTACTGCAACCGTGCACTAAACCACTCTTCGAGGTCGTGTCAGTGATGGTGCGCCATAACCCCGCCCCCCCATTACTGACTCTCGACGTCAGTTGCAATTTGGGAGCCCTCATACTTGATTGTGTCATCGTCCTTTCCCCACGCGTTGTGGAATGTGTACCTGTGCAACTGAGCCTCAAATATGTCTTCACGCCCTTGCTGCGCTTCAATAAACGGCTGTAAACACATCGTCCAAAAAGAGTGGCTGTCAGAAACCGAATCGCCGCAGAAAAAAAAGAAAACTGCACAAAATCACCCAACTTACCATGTAATAAGACGCAAACGCCGCGGAAAGAGAAGCAGCAAGAACCGCAGAAATGGCATTAATCTCGCCAGCAAGACCCGCAAGAATCAGTGTCGTCGCCAAAGTGGTTCTCGTAATTGTTACGTTGATGCCAGCAGCCATGCTCAGAATGGCCACCACTGGAGACATTCCCGGGAAAAGATACCAGATCGCTCTTCCGAAAGAAGCGCCCGCCGCGAAGAACGGGAAAATGAAACCGCCGCGGTATCCACCGGCGACGGAGAACGAAATCGCCAACAGCTTGGCAAACCCGGCAAGCACCGCGCTTCCAAAGCCTGTTATTTCAAACCCAGTGAGACCAGTAGTCGGCCAGATATGCGGCAGCTTGGCGGCCGGAGACAGTGAGCCAATTGTTTGCATTTCATACTCACCCCAGAACAACGTATGCGGGATGAGAATTCCAAGAATGATAATACCGACACCTCCAAAGATGGACAGTTTGACAGGGTCGTCGTGCCAGCCCAGTTTTTTCAGACGCTTCACAATAGCCTTGTGACCGTGTGCGAACAAGCTGGCAATACCCGCGCCAATAAGTCCGAGCAGCGCACCAGTGAGCACAAACTGCGTGGACGACGCCTCCAATTTCACTGCAGTGAACTTGTAGATAGGCTCAATAGGCAGTTGAGCCAGCGTACGGAACACAACGAGACAAATTGTTCCCGAAGCAATAGCCTCCAGCGCATGTTCGTAGTACTCGTATCCGAGCCGGCTGTTAACCTCCAGAGCGAACAGAGAGCCGCCGAGAGGGACGCCGAAGAAAGCGGCAAGCGCACAGGCCATACCGCACAAGGTGTGCTTTCTGACCAGGTTCTTGTAGCGTTGCTTGAACACTGCGGTCGAAATCCAGCCGCCAATGGAGGCGCAAATGGCGACGAGCGGCGCTTCAGGACCCAAGGAAGCGCCGCCCACAATGGACACCTGCGACACCACAAGCATAGGCAACACGTGGTCAAGCGCGATGTAGCCGTCCTTGTGGACGCATTTAATGGTGTAGGCCAGATCGCCAGGGAAGCCAATGAGCTTGATTCCAACGCCGACAAGCACGGCTAGCGGGGCGCAGACGATAGGAATCCAAACCCAATGCAGGCAGGTGGGCCAGAAGAGGTGCTCCGACAAGAACTCGGGGGCGGTTTCCCAGAAGAAGCGCAGGAAGAACTCGAGCATTTCGTAGTACAGAAAGGCGGCGAAGCCGCACACGATGCCAATGACGACGGCAATGAGGAAACTGACGGGAACGGAACCGTTTTGCATATCAGAGCAATCGTCCAGGAAGGCTTTCATGCCGTACCTCGGCTTGAGGTGGGGGTTGTCGGGCTGGGGCTGGTCGACGATGGAGGGCTGGAAGGGTGCATCACGGACGGATGCTGGGAGCAATGGGGAGCTCTCCCTTGGCTCACTGGGTGATATATCTAGAGGCTTGTCGCGGGGGTGAGGGAGGTGATTGAGTCAATGGCGCCGGTGCTGATTTCGGGGTGAGTTTGGGGGAGGGGCGCTTGGGGGGGGGGTTGTTAGAAGTTGAGTGAGTGGGTTGCGAAGGGGAGGAAAGGGGGAAGCGGACATCTTCGGAATCGCTATCGGTCATGTTGGAAGGGGGAGTTGAGTGAGTGGTTTTGGATGACGGCGGGATGGGGGGGTGGAAAAAGGGTCTTATAGGCGGCAGCACAGGGCGATGGGGGGTGTGTTGCAACCGTGAGGTGCGCTTTCGTGTGGCCGGGGGGCGGGCAGGGGCGGCGACGCTCTCGCGGCACTAATGGCGCACGGGCGGCGTGACGGCGAGAGCTCAGTGAGCAGTCAGTCCAAGGCGGCGGTCAAGCGCGGCAAAGCGAGCGCGGCGGCGAGCGCGCGCGCGCGCGCCACGCCAGCGCCAGCGCCAGCGCCAGCACGGCGCGCCTACACGCGCGCGCGTGCGGCGCGCACGCGTTCGCTCAGCTGCGCTTTCGAAAGCACGCCGTGTTGTACCAGCACGCGGCGCCCCGCTTGCGTCGTCGTCGCCGCGCCGCCCACCACGTCAGTGCACTGCGCCGCCCGCTCTCCACTTCAGCTCAGCCACACTATGATGGCGTCACCCGCACGCGTCCCAACGGCCACCCCCCGTACGTCACGCCCGCCTCCACCATCCTCTTCCCCCCCCTCTGCCCCAACCGCCCCCCCCCCACCTCCCGCAATTCGCACAGCTGCCTCGCGTCTTCTACGAGCCACTCCTTTTCTATTGCGCAAACCCCCCGTAGAAACTTCTCCTTCGCCCCCGCCGCACGCGTCGCACCCCCCCCCCTCTCCTCGCAATCGCTCTCCATCTCGTCGTAATCGTCTCGAATTTCTGCCCTTCCCGCGCCCCCGCCCCCGCCCCCCTTCACCTTCGCCTCCCGTTCCAGGAGCTGCCAGTACACCACGAATTGCGCTGATTCATCCACCACATGCTTGCCTTCCACGAATGCCCCATCCCCCCCCCGCAGCACAAACGCCCTTCGCAGTCGCTTCGGCGCAACCCCCAGCTCCGCCGCCTCGTCCCGTCTCATGCGCCGCCCAACCTGGTCAGCAAATGCCTTCAGAAAACATCGAACAAGCACTCGCTCCGTTCTGTCCTCAGCCGGTTCTAACGCACTTGGCGCCCATCCAAACAATTCTTCCAGCTGTTCACTAACCCGAATTGCCTCTACCACGCTTCGTCCAATCAGTCCGAATGTCCCACAGAATGACGTTATGCTTCTCACATCCAGCCTCCCGTCTTGTCGTCCACTATGCTCTGCCGCGCATACTGCCCCCATTTCACGCAACAATTCACCTCGCTCCTTGTAGAATACCTTGTGCAGCGCTTCTTTCTCTCCGCGCTCCAGCACCGTCCCCACAGTCAGCACCCCAGCAAGTCTGCATGCGTATGGAAACGCATCCCCGTCTTCCCAAGCCGCGAGAAGCATGCGTCCAAAACGAGGTGGTAGCGGTATCCGTGCCAACTCACGTCCGACCTTTGTTACGCCTAGTAGACACTGCTGTCCGTTCTGCCCATCCTGGTCGCTATGTAACGCACCCAGTTGCAAAAGCACCTTCTCAGCAGCGACAAGCTCATCAACGTTAGGCCGTGTGGGAAACGGGAACTTGGTCACGTGCCGAATCCCCATCGCTCGCAGCCGGAGAACAATACTATCTGCGGGAACACGCACAATCTCGGGTGCCCTGAACTCCTCGAATTGCTGCTCATACACAGCAGAAGAGTATAGCCTGTAACAGTGTCCAGCTCCAGTTCGCCCGCCACGCCCCGCGCGTTGCTCTGCACTTGCCTGCGAAACCCATTTCACTTCATACGCAGAAAGTAGTCCGCCCCCTGCCTTTCGATATACCTTCTCCTTCACACGCCCAGAGTCAACCACGTAGGAGATTCCAGGTACTGTCACCGAAGTTTCCGCGATATTAGTAGCTACCACTACTTTACGAATGTCCTCTCCAAAAGTATCAAACACTCGCCGTTGCAAATGATCTGCCAGCATAGCATAAAACGGAATCACCTCAATTCCTGTCTTTTGTCCTTCTGAATCTCTAATATCGATCTTTCGGTTGCCAAACTCTTCTCGAAGACGTTTGCATACTTCTTCAACCTCTTGTCGTCCGCTTAAGAATACTAGCACACCTCCCTGAGGCAATCGTCGATGGATCTGAGACACCTTGCGAAAAGATTCATCCACATAATCCTCAGCTGTTCTGCGCGCAAAGTGAATGGTGACCGGATACTGTCTGGACGGCACCTTCACCATTGGTGGATTGGGAAACAGAGCCCCATCACCCGCAAATACCCCTTGTACATCCAGAGTTGCGGACATTACAATCACTTTGAGGCGACCAACAGAGTTCTCCTGCTTGCGTCGAAGAACAGTTGTACGTGACAAGAATGCCAGAAGCAAGTCGGTGTTCATTGATCTCTCATGTACTTCGTCGATCACGATTGCTGAATACTTGTTTAGCAACACATCATCCTCCACTTCCCGTAACAAAACCCCATCTGTCACGAATTTAATCTTGGTCTCCTCTCCAAACTTAGCATCGTGCCTGACGTGATATCCCACAAGGGACCCGAGTCTTGTATTCATTTCATACGCCACTCTTCTTGCGCACGTCACGGCAGCTACCCTGCGAGGCTGTGTGACCGCGATCATTCCTTTGTATTCAGGAGACGCGGCATCTCCAAAACCATCCTCAACGAGAAACTGAGGGACTTGAGTTGTTTTCCCAGTTCCCGTGGCGCCGCTTACGAGAACGACATCGTTATGGTGAACGGCGTCAATGATCTCTTGTTCGTGCATGCATACCGGTAATTCCAACCTGGCGGCCTGAACTTGTGGCTTGCGGTCAACGTGAACGAAGAACTTACGGCGTTTCTTAACACTTGTTTTCTGGGGTGCCGTCTCCCCGCCGCGCTTTTCCAGCATTCTTCGCGTTATGGACGTTTGAACGCGAATGAAAGTGTCGCTCAGGTGACCGTGTATAGAAGCAGTAAAATGATGAACTCGTGTGCTCTAACTGCGGTCACGCGGATATGTGGGAGTTGAGCGAGGAGTTTCTTCCAAAAAGGAGTTATGATGACCGTCGGGTATCAGCGCTTTGTATACAGGATACAATCGAAAATTGAAAAGATGCAATGCAAGTCATCCGTTCAGAGTTCTCTACCCTTCTTGAGAGCGAACAGGCAACACGATGACTTCGGGAGTGGATAAACGCTATCGCTCCATGTCTTAAACATCTGCTGTTGCATCAACACTGCATCTTCCACAAAGCTTCCCAAACGGTATGGCAGGGGCCACCTACGTAGCAAGCAGCATTTCCGCCGACGGACAAAAACCAAAAAAAATTGGAAAAAGCACCCCATTATCATTTCACGCCGATTTTCGTTTCGGATTTCCGAGAAGAGCAAACGCACTCGGCTTGAAAGGCATAGAGCGAAGCGCTGTCGGAACGTGCTTCGCCACCCGTTGGGCATCTCTCCTACAAGGGTACTCACATAAAAAGGGGAGCTTACAAGCTTTTAGTTGAAAGACCGGCTTTAGAAGCAATCGGAACAAGGCAGAGACGAGGAAAGAGCAAAGAAGACCACCCGCAAGCAATGGCAGACAACGAGCAATCCGCAATAGCCCCCGAGCACACAGATGCGGAATCGGTAAACAAGGCAATAGCAAACCTATCCCTACGGGTAGCACAGCTTGAAAAAGGGGCCGCCACAGCCGGTACGTAAATCATCAGCAGCAGGCATACAACCAGCACGATCTTCTGCTTTGCAAAGCTTCTATGGATACTGACGTGCAGGTTTGTATTGAATGGCGGTTGTGAAGCTGTTGTTGGCGACGGAGATGGAACGAATTTGCGCCCGGTGTTGTCGGAGGCTTTGATGAACCTGAAGACATTGCGTACAATTCTTACTACAAGCGCTAGCGAGTTAGAAGAGAGCTTGAACGAACTTGCTTTGACAAAGGCGGAAAATCAAAAGTTGAAGTATCAGATCAAGCACTTGAAGCGATCGTTGGAAGCTGAGGAAAGGTGAGTGTCTGAAGAAACGGAGTGCGGTGCAGATGTACATGACAGATGGAACTAACCATGTACAATATTGATGCTTGAAACTTTGCAGTAAGAACGCAGCATGAAGAGGGATGTGGGGAGTCCTTTTTCGAGGCGTATGGTCGAGAGGTTAGACGGTAAATGGTAACGCGTGTGTATGTCTGAATCAGGAGCAACGATGGTGGTAGACGAAAATTGTGGTGAGGGGACTAACGCTATGTAAGGATTAACTCGCAAAACACACAGAGTTTCTCGATGTAGAAAAGAAGAGCGAAGACGCATGTGGTGTGAAAGCGACTCATTTACTGCACAAAGGCGTATCAACCGATCAAAGATAAAGTGCGGGCGATCGTAAGCATAAAGCAATTGAATACAACACCAGTCCAAGTAGCGCAGTCAGGGCAGCACGCAATCGATCCGCCATCCGTCTTCAAAGCGAGAAGCACCTCAAGTCAGCAATGCGGACGCACAAAGAGCGGCACGCACAGCGTTTACAGTTCAACGGCCTCTCTCAAACGGCGGATTGTGCTTCGCACGGAAGTGGCGGCCTGGGTGTTAACGGACCAGGCGCCGCCCGCAATGGCCTTGGAACAGGTCTTTGCGCCGCACTTCCAGATTCCGACGGCAGTTCTCTTGACGGAGTTCTTGCCGCAAAATGGGCATGTGTAGGTGGCGTGTTGGGCGATTTCCATCTTCTTGACCTGCTTACGGAGCGATGATCCGTACCTAGTTCCGTACTTTCCGACGACGCCGACTTTTCTGGTACGCTTTCCCATGGTGAAGTTGAGGGGCTTGGTGGGGACGGAAGATGCGATGCGATGGGCGATGCGATGGGCGATGAAGAGGGGCGCGGACGGAGGAGGTTGCAGTTGGTCGTCGGCGGATCGCGACTGGACGTCGACGGCGTGTTGGCTCTATCCAAATATTTCGAAAATTGTGCACTGCCTTGGCGGATTTTGATTGGCTGGGAGAAGGGAGCGTCGACCAATCGGAGTGTACGCGCAGTGCAACGTGGACACGCCCTGTTGATGAAGGTTGTGCGTGCTGTCCATAACCGCCGTTGTCGTGCGCGTCGCTCACCCGAGCTGCTTGTAACGAAGACGCCTTCTCCAACTCTGCCTAGCGTAACTAACCTATTTTCTACTGCTGAGCACTCATGGGTCGGTCAAAGAGAGAGAGAATTGTGACGCTAACCAAAACGCGAAAGCACGTGATTGGAAAGAAGAGGAAACAGGACTTGTTGGAAGCGATTCGAAACGACATTGACCAATATGAACATATCTACGTATTCTCAACGGAGAACATGCGCAACGCCAAACTGAAGCAACTGCGCGCCACATGGAACGACTCTCGTTTCTTCTTTGGGCGCAAGAAGATCGCGCAAGTGGCGTTAGGTCGTTCACCGGAAGAGGAGTACTCCGAAGGGCTGGGAAAGCTGTCAAAACGACTAGTCGGAAACGTCGGCTTATTGTTCACAAACCGCGCCCACAAAGACGTCATCAGCTTTTTCCGCGAGTACTGTGAGGACGAATTTGCGAGGAGTGGGTTTGTTGCCACTGAAGATGTGCATCTGACAAAGGGGCCGTTGGAAGGGTTTGCTCCCAACCAAGAACAGAATCTACGCCAGGTGGAACTGCCAGTTGGCCTGAAGAAGGGCGTCATCACCCTGTTGCAAGATTTCACCGTGTGTTCAAAAGGCGACGTGCTCACGCCGGAGCGGGCCAAGGCGCTGGAGTTTCTGCACGTTCGCATGGCTAAATTTCGAGTCAAGTTACTTTGTCACTACCGCAAGTCGGACGCTTCGTTCGAGGAGCTCGCCGCGTAGTGGAACGTGCCGCGGCGACGGGCTGCAACCCGCGAAAGTGAATGCGCTCAATTCAAACTGTTGCGTGACGTGTATTTGGGGCGCTGCCTGACGACAGCGCACTTGGAGCACTCTGCGCGCAAATCGAGCTGAACGCATCGCTTCCCCACGCATTACACTGAGCACGTAACGCGTGTGCCCATCCCACGCAGGACGTCCCCCTTCGCCGCCCTCCCCCGCGGACCCAAACCCCCCCACCTATCTACCCATCCCACCCACGTCCCCCCTCCCTTCCCTTCTTATCTCCTCGCAGTAGTCGCTCCCCCCCCCACCCTCAAAAAACCTCCTCGTACCCCACATCTATCTTCCTCTGCCACTTCACAACCCCTCCTTACCCTACGTCACTCAAAGCCCCTCCCCGTGTCGGTTGCACATGCCCGCCGGCGGCTGCCTTTTGCCTTCCCTCCGCACTCGAGACCCGTTCGCACAGACCGTACCATGGACCTAGCTATGATGCTGAGCGCTGATAAGCGTGAAGAAGCTTCTTCACCGCCCTACGTCGCCGCACCACCCACATCCGACCAACCCTCACATCCCCACAAGCGCGCCCGAACCGACGCTCCCGTCACTCCCCTCCCTTCTCAACAAACTGCCCAACCACGCGATTCGCCCACCGCGGCCGCCTCCTCCCCACCCCCACCTGCTTCATCACCTTATTCAGAGCTTCGAAAGGCTGTGCACAACGCCCTGGAGAGCCGCGCCCCGGCACTGACCACCGCAGATAAGGTTGCCCTTGCGCTGGAGGTCTTGCGCGCACGTCAATTAGAACTTGACCTTGCCCAGGCTCGCAGCAATATTGAGGCCCTTGTCAACAATTCTGGAACTGCGCCCCGTACTCTGCGCGCTGTTATCCCCTCTACTGCTGTTAAGGGATTGCCAGTTGGTACGCCTGTTGATATTGAACGCGCTAGATTTCTGCTCACTCCTACCACCAATGATCCGCAAGCACTCTTTCTTACCCTCGAGTTGCAAAGTTTTGGTGGTGCTTCTCAACCTCAGCAGCAACAACAAGTACACCATACCCTGCCAAACGGCAATCACAACGAAACGCAATCTCAAACCCTTGACACACCTTCTCAATAGCGCATTCTGATGATCCCATCGTCTTTCTCATGGAAAAAGGTTATACAAACCGCATGTAAGAGAAAGTAGCCCACTTTCTTTCTTCTTTAGCCCGGTCTCCACCACTTGAGTACAATGCGAAATTGGTGCTGTTGCAAACTTTGCTTGGCGCCTTTGTTGAAACTTTCTTTGTAACCTCTGTCTTTGAAGTACTGTCGAACCGTCTGGTCACGGTTTGTCCAGCGTTTGTGTGATAGCTTGACTAGTGCAAATATATCTCTTGAACCAACACAAAGCGAGTAAGGGTTACCTGCTAATGTGTTGTGCTCAACTGTGCAGCTCTGTGTCAGTGAAGCATACACACTCTTGTTAGATGTATTCCCATAATTGCATTGTGGCATAGATGACGTTTGATACCATTCAAATTCTTTCAGTTATCTGTGTGTTGTTAAAAGACCAACCATCGTATCGCAGACATTCCCCTCCGTCCATCCATGTATGGTACGTAGAATGCAGTCAGCAGTGAACAAGACATTGCCCGCAATTCCACCATACCACCGTCTTGTATTTCTTCTCGTGTTCGTTCTGTGCTATCCACTTTTGCGCAAGCGCTCTGTATCTCACGAGTCGAGAAGCTGGCATTTGCATGTAACCGACATCGACCCGATAGAAGTCAAATGCAGCCGGGCGCTCGTGAGCCCCGCTTCCGCTTGTCTTTGGACGGAACTGTTAAGCTATGTTCTCTCGAGACGGCTCTGCTTCGATATTTACACACGATCGTCATCGAGAGAACCGCATCTATACACCCTTACATTAATCCGCTAGTTCTTTTTCTATGATATGTTGACGTACTCTTTCGGGAAACTTGCGTTGGCATTCGAGATCCCATACGAACTGCTCCTTATAGGGCAGCAAGTCCGCGTACTTGTCCTCACGGAAACGAATGTCAAAGTAACAATCCGAGTACTCCCTCGCGCGATGGTGCACAAACACGCTGGGTAGATAGCCCACTTTCAGGTTGGCGTCCTTGGCATCGAGGAAGAAGGTCATGTGCTCATTCACCTTGAGTTCATTTCTCCATCCGTGTTCTCGCAGCACGTCCACATCCGCGATGAAGGCGTTGTGCAGTACGTGTACAGGAATCGGATGCGTGATGCCAAAAATGCTCGGGCCCTCGTTTTCATTCCATACGCAGAGTGTGAGCTCGCGGTTTCTAAGATTTGTGACGTTCGCCACATACCGAGGAATGATGATACCAATGCGCTCAAGCTCATCAATTCCCGGTAGATTTCGCACACGCAAACCAACAATGTCATAGCTCTCCTTGCGCATAGCGTTCACCAACAATGTCAGATTCGTCGTGTCATCGAAAACATGGTCGTCATCAAGCAACACAAAGTAGCGTGTGTTTGTGAGATTCACCATATAGTTTCGACCATACGAAATACCACTATCAGCCGGCAACAAATGTTCCTCAATAAACGGATCGTCCTTCAGAAACTGTTCATTCGACAAAGACTTGGGTCCATCATTCGCAAGAATCACTCTCACTCGCGGGTAATTCACTCGAATCGATCGTACCATGTATTCCACCTGCTTCGGAATACTCGCATCACATACAAAAGTTTTTATACCAATCGTGACCAACCCCTCGATCGATCGCTCCACATGATCACGATTATACATACCGTGATATCGTTCCACAACAACACCCTCCAGAACTGTTTCAGCAACATCTTCAACGCGTTTCTCCACAGCATGCTCCTCATCCAAATTCTCTTTGATCGCCAATAACTCCTTATCCTTCTGCCGTCTCACGCGCTGCAAATTACTCATCACACACTCACAAAACTTCTCCGTGGTGAATCTCTCTCGCACAATTCGGGTGCCATTCTCAATGACGTTGGCATACTTTTCAGGGTGTCGCAACACGTCACGGAGCTTATCAAGCGTATGATTCTTCATCTTAGAATAGCTCCTAAAATTGGTTAACAACACGCCCGTCTGATCGGTGACAAGTTCGCGTTGACCACCCACATCTGTCGACATGGCGAGCATGCCAGAAGCTATTGCTTCATATAGAACAAGTGCGATACCCTCATTAATAGACGGTAACAAGAACACATCCGACATGGCATAATACTTTCTCATCTGTTGCAGCCCCGCGGCTGGAGGTTGAATAATCACAAGCGGGTGTCCTTCCTTGTCGTTCTTCGGCAAGGACTGCAAACGTGTCAATTCAGGACCAGAGCCAACAAACACAAAAGTAAGCCTGGAGCGCAAAACGTCATCACTAAGAGACACATTAGCGATATCAGCCACAATATCAATACCCTTCTCAATAATGAAACGACCCGCATATAGTACAACCGTAGAATATTCAGACACACCATGTAGAGCCCTCATTTCTGAACGCGTCGCCGTTCGTTGAGCACCAGAGTACAATAAATCAGGGTCGGTTCCTATATAACAGGTCTGAACCTTATTATGGTCGGAGTTAAGAATGTTGGGAGCAATCCATTTACGCATAGAATTCTCAACATCTTTGGAAGCGGTAAGATGCAAATCGAAATGACGAGACTGATTAGCACCGAAACGAGGCAAACCACCGCCCTCCCAACTCATATGTATCATATGATTGTAATCGGCAACAATCGCACTCGGAAGCACGGCGTTGATGAACGAAGAATGAGAATAAGCCCATCTTGAATTGGAGATAAGAACGTAATTCGGTCGCCTTGATTCCAACAGATGTCGCAACAATCGTGAGGCATACTGATGAGGAACGAGCTGCACGAGGTCAAACACATCCGAAGTAAGGCGTAGGGCACGGTCAATCCACTGATGTTGCAAGGCGATTTCACCAAAGGAATCCTGTATCCAGAAAGGCATGGTGAAAACAAAGGTGACGTTCCATTGCAAAGAGAGAGCATGGTTGGCAATATCAAGCATAGCATTCTCACTACCGCCCATTTGCATCCAAGGTAGGATAAACATGATATGATTGGGATTAGAATTGTGTATAGGCCAGAAGGGAATGGGTGCGAGATTGATTGAGGATATTTCAAGCGAGAGACCAAGTGGATCGAATTGATACATTTCGGATTCATCGCGACGGGCGGACCACTTGTAAAAAGCTAACTCAGAGTGCAAATGGGGCGGGAGCAAGACGGAAGACTGTTGAAATATATCAAAGGACAGAGTGGAGTGCTTGTGAATGCGGGTGTACAGGGCCCTCGGTAATAGTCGTGATTGGGATAAAACGGAAATAAGCGGTGCCCAGTGTGAGAATGAGGGTGTTGTTATGTGATACGAAGTTGTGACGGCGCGTTGATAGGCGGGGACAGAATAGAAGAGCGGGACGGGAAGGATTGGTTGCACGGATGATGAGTGGTTTGAAGGAAGAATTGTGCGCACTTTAAGCGGATCATTCGCTTTGTATGACTGCTGTAGAGATGAGGGATCATAAGACAGAAGGCGTATTGCACTGGTTTGATTGGAACGGTGTATAAGGGAAAGATAGGCTTTTTCCAGGGCTGTTGGCTCGAGGATGACGCCTTCATCGAAGAGCAGTGCGAATCCGGTGTCGCGTTGGGCGGAATGTGCGAGGTAAGCAAGTGTGCAAGTTGCGTAGGTGGCAGTTGGACAAAAGTGTGTGACCACTTCAGGTCTGAGGGTGTAGCTTGTGGAATGGTTTTGCTGATCGGCGAGTGCATTGCGTATGGCGTGTAACAAAGAGGAGTGCGATTGGTTGCCACAGGCGTGAATAACGGTGAGAAAAGTTGGAACAAAAGTCTGTTGGGTGACGGCACGCAGGGCGGACGAAAGCGAATGAATGCAACAAGCGGTCTGACAGATGAAGAGGGCGTGCAGAGGCGGTCGGTCACGTTGGGGAAGCAGCGCGCGTACGGAGTGAAAGGAGTGGTTGGTAAGGCGTTGAGAGGCGAGCACGTGGGGGTGAGGAAGGGGGTGACGCGCGGAAATGGAGGTGGTGGGGATGGGGATGGGGCTGTCGATGCGGGCGGCGGTGTCTGGTGGCGGCGGTTGCGGGTGGGACGGACGCGATGCGGACGGCGCTAGCAGCGGCAGCAGCGGGATGCAGAAAGCGACGAGCAGAAACGGAAGGTGCGTGGCGGCGCGACGCTGCGCGCGTTTCTTGTTCACGCGCAGCGAATGTCGCACTCTGTGCACGCGCTCTCGAAGCGCCATTTCCGCGTCGAACAAACAGTTTGACAGTCGACGCGCGCCGCCTCCCGCCGCTCTCGCGCGCGCAGTCTCGCGCCGCCTTTTGGTCGATTTATTGCGCGAATGGCGGACCGAAAAAAAAAAGGGTAGCGTTCGATCCTGCCCACGGGTACGCAAAAAGCGGTGCTGTCAGCGCCCCACCCCTCGTTGGCAGTGCCCTGTTCGGTGTTGATCCTCGTAGAGCATTCCTCCCAAGGATACATTGTTGTACGAGGTCGTCGTCATGCCGCACTCTCTATTCAGTGCGGTGCCTGCTGCACCGCCTGATCCTATTCTCTCTATTACTGCTGCGTTTCGCGCAGATCCGTCCCCGAAGAAGGTGAATCTTGGAGTTGGTGCATACCGAACTGACGACGGTTTACCGTACGTGCTTCCCATTGTGAGGCAGTACGAGCGTCATTTTGCAAATGATCACTCCCTCAATCATGAGTACTTGCCGCAGGATGGCTTGACCCACTTCACGGTGCACTCGGCACGGCTCATGTTTGGAAAGCATAGCGCACCGTTGAATGACAATCGCGTCGTAACCGTGCAAGCGCTTTCCGGAACGGGGGCCTTACGAATTGGTTTCGCATTCATAGCGACCTTTCTGGGTCAACGTTTGGTATACGTTCCGAACCCCACCTGGTCAAACCATCGTAACGTCGTCCCACACGCTGGATTACCGCCCACTCGCACCTATCGATACTTTGACGCTGCCACTTGTGCAGTTGATATAGACGGTTTATTGGCCGACTTGAAAGCAGCTGTACCCGGTTCTATTGTCATTTTCCACGGCTGTGCGCACAATCCCACAGGTGCTGATCCGAGCCGCGAGCAGTGGAAACAAATCCTGCAAGTCGTTAAGGAAGCCGCTTTGGTGCCGTTCTTTGATAACGCGTATCAGGGCTTTGCGTCGGGCGATTTGGATACCGATGCATGGTCAACGCGTCTGTTCGCCGACTCTGGCATTGAAATGTTTGTCGCGCAGTCGTACGCGAAGAACATGGGCATGTACGGAGAACGCGTGGGCGCGCTCAACGTGGTGCTATCGTCGTCGTCGAGCGTGGACATTGTGAGGGGGCAGTTGAAGCGTCTCATCAGAGCCACGTACAGCAGCCCGCCACTGCACGGCGCGCGTATAGCGGCCGCCATAATGTCGGACGAGCACGCGTTTCGATCGTGGCAAACGGAGTTGCGAACCATGTCGGAGCGCATTCGCAACATGCGTACGCGCTTGCGCGACTGCTTGGTGGCGAATGGCGCGCCTGGCAACTGGGATCATATTGTGAAGCAGATTGGCATGTTCAGTTTCACGGGCTTGAATGCGGAGCAGGTGCGATTCATACGCTCCAAGTACCACGTTTATATGACTTTGAATGGACGCATTTCTATGGCGGGACTTACGGAGGCGACGGTTCAATACGTTGCCGATGCCATTTGCGACGCTGTGAAGAGCATTGGTCGCGATGCTTAAAAAGCATATGCCAAATTCCTCATGAGACCTTTTTTCTTCGTTTAGGGTTGTCAGCGCACAACCGCTTCAGTTCTGACTTAAACATTGTAGCTGTTTTCATACACGATTCTGTTCGCCGAGCAAAGAACTTGAGCCTGGTGTAGCTTTCCTAACATCAATTGAAGGTGACGCAAATTGTCATCTTGAAGCAACTGAATGGGACATTGTTCATTCTTTTCTTCTCTGAGAAGTGTCAGCGTTAGATAGCTACGTAGCATATTCGCTGAACAAGCGGGATCGATACCTAGAACGTAGGTCCCGTGATTCTGTCTTGTTTGTACAAATATCTAGGCATGAGTGGTCCGCGCTCCTATCAGTTATGCATGACACGAGAAGCGAGACCGCACAGGCTGCGAATATCTTCGAATGATACCGTTCATTGGCACTAGGAAGCCACGTGTCCTAAACGATCCATAATTTCTTATGTATCAACAATATCTTATGTAGGTGTTGTGATTTCGTTTATTCTCGGAATACGTGGCAGACATGGCTCGATAGGTATAGCTACCAGACCTCCACCTCGGGTACCAAATTTTGCGACTCACTCGTCATGTACGACCTTGTGGTCATCGAACGCATCTCGTAACTGTTACGACTATCAGGGTCGAGCGAACAACGTACTTCCCGAGAAATGGACTTCTGCGCCTTCAGTTCTTCCTCTTCAATACTCTTGGATTCGTTTTCTCCACGTACTTCCCGAACTGTCCGCTTGCACGCGCACCCAAAACGACGTGTCTTCACGCCGACTGCGAGCCTTCGCGTTGCCGTAGTTGGTGCCGCAACCTCTGGAATAACAACAGCCTGCCTTTTGCATCGAAAAGGACATCAAGTTTCTCTATTTGATCGCGTGCCAGAACCACAAGTCGAAAAATGCGGCGTCATGCTCCGTGGAAATGCCATAGATGAGCTACTCGATGTGGGTCTAGAAGAAGCAGCACATGATATTATCAAGGCCAGCGTACCTTTGAGTAACTTTTTCTTCCATGACATAAGCGGAAAACTACGAGAAGTTGGAGATCCGTCACCGAGTGGAACGGAGAGACTGTCACGCTTTGCACAACGAAACGATATTGTAGGCGCACTTTATAAGTGCTTTAGAAACTCCGCGAAAACCGGCAGCAATCAATCGGCTTTCTACGGTCGAAAGGAATTGACAGCTGTGGAGCATAATGAAGACGAGGTGACGGCGCTGTTCGCTGACGGTTCATCATGGACTGGTGATTTGCTCGTTGGCTGTGACGGAGTGAGATCTGTTGCTGCTCAGTACGTTGCGCCTGAGAGGCAATTTAACTTTCTCGGCCGTCGGGGATGGCGTGGGCTTGCATCTGATGACAGCTTTTCCACGAACGGCGCCTATGTTATCTTCGGTCCCGAAGCAGGTTTGTTTTTCAATAGCTACGATGTGGGTGTGGATCAACATGGAGAGTCATGGTCACACTGGGCCATCTTTCTTAAGACAGACATTTCTGGTACCCCTCCTGGTGTGAACAGACCTCATGGGGAAATACCCAAGGAAATACTGGACAGACTACCCGAAGATTTTGTGAGGTTGGTTGTACGGACACCGGCCAGTGAGATTGTTCACAGTTCTGATTATGGTGTTACACCGCTGCCGAGATACGTCCGCGGTCGAGTTGCACTTGTCGGAGATGCGGCACATGCCATGTCATCATCACTTGCGTGGGGAATGGCGAGTGGCATAGCAGATGCTGTATGCCTTTCCAATTTGATCACGAATGGTGATTGTTTGTTACAGTCTCTAGAGAAGTATGACAACGAGAGGCGTCCTATTACGCAAAAGTATCAACGAACTAGCGCTGGAGTGAATAGAGCCTCGTTGAAGAGATGAGTACAAGGTGTGTTGCAAGTACTTGATCATTTTCTCATTCATGAGTTGTTCTACTTGCACGTATCGTAAGGCGAGCTCCTGAGCGACATAGCATATGTACAGTGGCGCTTGTTCTGTCGCAGTGTATGCGAGAACCTGTATAAATAGGGAATCACAAGCAACTTTTTGCATCCTTTTGGATAGCAGCAATACAACGCGAAGACTTCCCCATATGGTCGCGCCAGCTCTTAGAAGTTTATCAAGATCAAGAGTACGTGCCGCCACATCGAGCTAAGTGAGGAGTTGCGTAGAACGAGTTGCCCGACTCCACGATGCACCGAATTGCACGACTCATGTTCGGAAGGCATTGTGATTTGCTGAACGAAAATGGCGTTGTCATCGTGCGATTGCTTTCCGGAACGTGGTGACCTACGCGTTGGTTTCGCATTCATAGCAAAGTTTCTGAATGAAGGGTTCGTGTAGGTTCCGAATCCTTTTGGCCAAATCATCATATCGTTATTCCCCACTCTGGGTCACCACCCACTTGCAACTTTCGACAAGTGGTACTGCTACTGGTGCAATTGATCTACACGATTTGTTGTTGTTGTTGTTGTTGTTTATTATGGGCCCTCAATGCCTAATTGCTGCATTGTGGGTAGAAGTATCGTCTATAGATACTTCTCTTTCCGCAGGAAACCAAGGAACTTGTTTGGCCATTGCCTAATTATATCTTTGACTACACGATTTATTGGCCGATTTGAAAGCAGCTGAGCCGGGTTCTGTTGCTGAAAGCACGGCAAAACTGATCGTTGATGACTCTTGTACGACTTTTCTTGTACGAGGAACACTTCCTTTCGATCGCAAATGCGGTAAGTGCTGCCAAGACATTTGGCTCTCTAACTCGCCATGTTCCTTGACCACAGCTTTGTTGTTTTTATTGATTCATTCATCGCAACCAGCAATAACACTCGTCAAGGTTTCCCGGGCAGGCATCCGTCAAGATCGCATCCCCACATCTTTTCTTTCACTGATTAGTAGTTTTGGTAGCACAAGGTTCATATTGAGGTCAGATATCTCGCCCTTTCCTGTCTTATGCTTGACTCAAGGGTGGCTGCTCTCTAACGTGTGGCGTCCTTTTTTGCGTATTAGCCTGATGCATTTTGATAGCGTTCTTCTGGTAGCCTGGCTCACGCTCAACGCTCAAGTGTCCGTCATGCCTCCGAAAGCCTTCCGATATCAGAAAGAACGGTTACCGTTGGTACCGTATTGTGCTCCACTTGGATGGCTTGAGCTTGCAAAAGGACAAATGCAGGGACCTGGGCAGTAGCAGGCATACAGCTCCCCTTGGCTTCTTGGTAGAGAAGATGAACAGTAAGAACCTTCGCCTCGCACATGAATTCCTTGCTCACAATTCGCAGCGTACTGTCTCATCTGCGCTGTTCTTTCTTCCTGTTCGCGCTGATGCTCTCTGTCATACCACGCCTTGCACTCGCGAATGAAGCTGAACTCTGGATTGCCCACAAAGGCATTGACAAATTTGTTCAGTTCGTGAAATAGTTTGCCTGTGGTTATTATTCCGCCTATCCATTGCGTCCAAAGCATCTTTAGAAAGCCATGATAAATGGGTCTGGCTTTTTCTAGAGCCGGCGAACAACTATGAGTCGTTTCTAGGATTACTTGAGCGTAGCGCAAATATTGGGATATACCAATCATCTCATCTGTTACGAGAGGTCGGTGTGAATCTTGCAGTGCTTGGAGTCCGTTCATGGGTGTAGAACTTTCTGGTTGCTGCTCAATCGCTTTGAAGGTATCAGTGGTATGTTGTTGGACGTCTTGTTGACCAACGGCATTGTCGTTTGGCACAGACAGCTGCACTGATTGCTGTACCCACTGTCGAGCATTTTGCTGTGGCAAAGAGTCATACATGTTGTCGTGTGTAGTATTCTGTGGGATATTCATATCTTGTGCAGGGGGGGTTGTTGCAGCCAGGAGAAGTGCATAGAATGAAGATGGGTCGTTGGTTCCTGTGGACTCGACGGAAGCACGATAGGCTCCGGGTTGTAAAGGGTCATCCCAGAGATCACCCATTGCCCCTAGTTCTTCAAACATTAGTGAACGCGCCGCAGCTGATAATAAAAATGTACGCGATGTGATGGGACAGAAAATGGTCTCCTTGGCGTCCTTGTGATCGGATATCGATTTGCCCTTCAATGGTAGAAGTGATGTTTGCTTGTCTTTCGGACCCTTCAAAGGGTACAAAGTGGCGGACTCCTTTCTAGAATTTTGTCGCGGGTTGGGACGGCCACACCTTCGTCCTCCAAGCAAGGCAGAGCCCCGGTTATATAGAGATGGACATCTTCTCTATCGGGATACATCTTTTTTTTGACCGGTGCTATTTCGGGGGAAGAGCTCAGAAGCATAAGCCTTTGGAGTCAATGTGAATCAGCCAGAGTTTTATCCAACTGCATTTAAGTAGTCACAATTTGGGCGACCTGATAAAAGACGTTGAACAGTTTTCTGTCTAGCTCGTTCCTTGTCTGAGTATCTCATCCTTTCCTGTTTTCCTTCGACAATAGCACACCGCGGTCGTCGCACTAAAACGGTTTCAAGAAGAGCTTTGTTATTTGGTTAACGTAAATACTAAAAGACAGAGAAAAAATGTTGATAGCTGTTATTTTTTTGTATTTCATTATTTCACTTATATTTTATGTAACATATTATGCCTTCAAACAGCAAACTTCCCAGTTCGGTGTTCTTCTCTGGAATTGTCCAGATATCTGTCTACATGTAGGAGTTATGAAACATAACGTGCTTATCTGACTACACCCACGTTCACAACTGCCCCGTAAAATATTGAACTACCAAAATGAGATAACGTTCCATACTTCAATGTACGGCTTCGGGTTTCGAGCAGTGAGATTCGAACTGCGCACTTCGCTGTTCGTTATAATCCTTTGATCCAACACTTCCACAGGAGCAGAAGATTGCCGCCTTCTTGCCATGAAAAGTCCGATTTCGCATCAGTCACGCGTTGTTCCGATCGTAAATCATGAGAAAAGGGGGGACAACAAGGCAGGGGGGATACTTCTCTGCATTCTCTAGGGAGCCGCCCGCCTTTACGTTGCAGCTCCAGACGAGCAGCGAAAGCTTTCATGGCTCTGGAATTTGCCTTATGACAGCGCGAGGGTGTTTGGTTCGTTTGGTAATATCGTAGTCAATGGATGAATTCGAAGAGTGAAGCTATGATAGAGGGCTTGCGGCATCAAGATACAGCAATCGACGCCAATAAGCAGAAGAATGAAAATGAAGTTGTCGGGAATGCATTGGATCTGGCTCGGTTCTGTTTGGCCACTTGCGTGTGGTCTGGAGGTAGAGATGTAAATCGTTTTCTGACGAACATGGCAAAGAGAAAACTGAAGGCGTGCGTGTGTGTTTATGTGGGCCGAGTGCCTAGAGACAGCGGTAGGGATTGATCCTGGAAAAAAAAACGCTCCCTCTCTAGATACGCCGGCAACTTGTCTGGCCACACTCTAATATTGATTGGACGTTAAGTCCTTGCCTTTCTTGAAGGGGAGGGAGCTCTTTCCGTTGTGATGCCGCTCCATGGTGACATTGTGGAAGTATGTGATCAACACTATTTTGCATGTTGAGTGCGAGTTCGAGCGGGCAGAAATTTTTCTTGCTGTGGATGTGCGTAGACACCGGGTGCAAGGTGGAAACATGGCCGGTAAACATGTGCGCTAGAGTTGTGTGTGCTGTTTTGAGAGATGGATTGAAGATCATGGTTGAGAGAGAGTGCCATTTTTTCACATTAGGAAAAGAGAGATGATATTGAGGACAGTAATGTGTGCTATCTACTAGACTAGACGCCTCTTGGCATCAAGTGCTCGAGGTAGTTGCAGAATTGAGAAGAGAAGTGAGCGATTGTGATTGGTTGATTGACGACACGGGCGTTGTCCACAAAGTGCTGCGACACCCAATGGCTTGCGCATGTGAGAGTGGTGCGCAGTGCAGGGTACGTGCCAATGAAGGGCACGCCAAGATCAATGACGAAAGCACGCCGGGCCGCAGGCTGATGTTCGGGTGAGAAAGTGGAGCGGAAACATTACGGACGTATTGTATAGCGTTGGCAACGGCAGATTTTACTGAAATGGCAAACAAAACGGGCGGTGCAAAGAAAAGGCGCGGAAACAGGTGGAGTGCAAGTGCTGGAGCTGTTAGAACGGGGCAGCAGCCAGAAAGACGGAAAGCGCCAGAGCGATGGGAATAACACCGAGCACGTAAACAAAGAGCAACAGACGAGCAGCAACAGCGGCGTCATGCGGCCTTTTCATCAAGGTGAGCATCAACGTGACGTTCTGGGCAGAGGGCATAACACTCTGCAACAAAATTGCGAATCGCACGAAGCGATCCGTGATGGCGACGCGCAGGAGAATGTTGAACACGAGTAACGGAAGCGCTATGAAGCGACACAGAATGATTCCCAGTGCGAGTCGGGGCATTCGCAAGGCGGTGGAAGACGACTTGTCAGTGGCGGTGTTTCTCGCTAACGAGCCGGCTAGAATTAGCACGGCTGCGGCGGAATACCCTGAGCCCAGCGTTTGTAGTGCTGGTAGCAGCGGGGTGCGCAGAAACAAGTCGCGCAACGGGTGGATGAAAGCCAACAGCAGTGCTGAGAAGGATGCAATGAGCGGCGGTGTGAGAAGTGTGTCCAGAAACAGGGAGGGCGTCATACGGGGTGGCGGGACGCTATCTCCGGACGGCGAGACGGTGGGCGCGGCAGATAGGACTGCGAATCCAAGCGACCAAAACAAAGGCGACCAGCCCAGAAGGAAGAACGATATGGCCGAGACAACAGACGGGCGCAGAGCGTCTGAGAAAAGAGAGGTGGCGAGCAACAGGGGCAAGGCGGCGGCGTTTCCAAAGGAGGAGCAAAGGTGGAAAAGGGGGCGTTCGGTGTCCGAGAGTCTGAGCAGCGCTGCAAGCAGCGCGGAGATGAGAAAAGCGGACAACACCTGCAAAAAGGCCACAAGCGGCAGCAACAGAAGCTGATTGCTGAAGGGCGCGCTGAGCGTACGAAGCACGTTGGAGAAGAGCAGGGAGGGAAGAAAAAGGTTGTACACCAGTTTGGAGAGCGCGCTGATTGTGGAAGACTGCAGCACGCCGCGTCGAGCGGCGACCACGCCGATTGCCAGCGTGGTCAGCAACTTTGCAATCGCCGAAACGGCGGCCGCGACGGCTGGCGCGCTGAGCGCGACGGGGGGAAGCGGCAGCGCGCCCCTGGCGACGCGCACGCCACAAGAGCGGCTGCGACGCGCATGCGGCGCGCCTGACGCGCCGCCGCGATGCAGCGCGACACAACGCGCAGCCGCCACGCGCAGAGGCGTCGCCGAGACAAACGCGCTTCGCGGACGCATTGCTCTGCCGTGCCGCGACGACGCTCCTCCGCGTCCGCGTCCGCGTCCGCGTCCGTGGCGGAGCTCAGCGAAGGGCGATTTGCGCGCGACACGTGTTTGGCGAGCGCGCAAGTCGCGACAGCCACGCGCTGCTTCATGCGCCGCGCAGCCCGAACAAGCAGCGCTCCCACCGCCGCACAAAAGGCGCCGCTGCGCCAGCGCGCGAGGCGCTGACTGACTGCCGCGCGCTCTCCGCTAGACGCTCACTCGCGGCTGCGGCGCTCGCCCCCCCCCTCCCCCCCCCACCGGCCCCATCCCCCAGTCGACCATGATTCTCGGAGCCGTTCTTCGTCTGTTCGGCGTGAATCCGCAGGCGGCACCGTCCGAAAAGGCGATTCCCCCCTTGCCAGTGGCGCCGCTCCACCTCTGCGCCTCCCCCCCGCGGCTCGCCGCTTTGCCCCGTTCGCCGCAGCTGCCCCCCCGTCGCAACGTTGAGGCGCGCACGCCGCGCTCCGCCCCGCCGCCGTTGCACCAGTCGCCCACCGCGCGCTTTCCCCACGGCGCCCAAAATGACCTGCATTCGATAACCAGCGCTTTGTTGCGGCGACATGCGACTGAGCAAACCGTCGTGATGACACCCGATTCCCCGCCCATTTCGCCGCCGCAGCAGCACCCGCTGGTGTACGTCGTTGGAGAAGGTGACCCGTTCGACGAGCAGTCCGCCTATGTTCGCGTGCCGCATTCGTCGCCCTCGGAGTGGCCGCACGCGCTTGCCTTGGCAGCTTTCGATTGGCGACGCCCGTCCACCTGGTTGCTGCGCCTTGACAACGTCAGTGAGCCGAAGCTGGCGCGTCATTTAAAGGCGGTGGCTACCTTGACCCCCCCTTCAAGCGTTGTCATTCTGGTATCCCTCAAGCCGTTGGCCGTCGACATAGCCTCCTCAACGGGCTTTAGCTCGCACCAACCCGACTCGAAACAGCCCGTATTCGTGCTTCATCGCAACCAGCGCGGCGTTCATACTGCTGATGTGTTGAGTACGCTGGTCTCACCTGCTACGTCTGTTTCATCCGCTTCTACGCTATCGGACTCGGCCTGTTTTGTGCGCTTTACGCTTGAAAAGAGTTCGCTGCCCGCTTCTGTGCTGCATCGTCTGCCGCGAGGCTCGCTGCGTGTTGTGGGCGAAAAGCGCCAACTGGGCGTTTGGCAGCCGAGTAACGCGCTTGCTCTGATTGACGCAGGAGATGTGTTTGTGGCCGAACTGCTGTTGTCGTCTGCGCATGCCGAGTACAAGTACGTGTTCGTTGGCGACGACGGCGTTGTGGAGTGGGAAGCTGGAGATAATCGCTGCTTGCCAAAGCCGTCGGACCGCTTTCTCAGCGTGGAAGACGCATGGACAGCACAGTGAGCTTTCTTTTTTCTTTGATCTCATGTACATTTGTTGTGTGGTGATGCTGGTGCTGCTGTTTGCGAGCAGCTTTTTGTTTCTGCTCTTCGTTGTCGTTCGTTCTGTTGTTCGGCTCCCCTTTCGTTTTTGCGCCGAGTTTGGTTTGCGTGGGTGGTATTGTTTTGCGGCTTGTATAAAAGTTCTTTTGTAGTATCGATATGCTTAACGCTTGCTGTCTTCACTTCCAAAGCTTTGGTGGCGAAGGAATGGAACGCCTCTCTGCGCTTGTCCGCAACTTGAGATACCTCCGCGTGCTGCGTTGCGTTTGCAGAACACAGGTGCGCAAGCTGTCGAGGCAATGGCGGAACAATATGCATCTGCAACTCAAAACGCCACCCCTCACACAAATGCCAACTCCGTGTACGGTGCACCTGCTCCGCTCCACGCTTCATAACTTCGTCAAGCGCAAGACTCACCGTCACTAAATCACAAGTGCATCGCGCTGTGTATCAGTTATGCAGCATAACCGTAGCCCTCAAACCCTCTCGTCAAACGTGATCGCACGTCGATTCTGATGATACATTTCGCTCCCGAGGTATCGACAGCAAGTGCGTGCAGTCAATGCGAGGGCGTAACAAACTGCACATCGCAAATCCGTGTGCACTAGCAACGTTCTAATCTCAATTTCTGTCAACGGAAGCATTGCCGAAAGCAACCAAACACTGCGCGATTTCTCAAATCCAACTTGCCTTCACCACTCATAAACGCCTTTGAACCATAACCACCACCGTTCGCACTACCGGCAACAGTGTTTTCCAGTGTCCTGCAGCCCCATCATCAGCGAGCCGGAAAACGCCCAGAAAAAGTGCGCGAGTCATCGACCACGAACTGTGGACTCTTCAAGTGCGAGGTGTGTATGATAGCCCAGTTATGATTATTACGGGTTTTTAATTAGCACCAAACGTTCTTATTTTTAAGCCTGCGATTTTGGGCCGGTTCTTATCTCGAAATAGTGTCCGTTTTCTACCACATCCACAAAGACGTCCTTTCTGCCTCACCACTACCCCATAATGAGCGATGACGGCAATGACGATCTCAACACTGCGGTGTCGTTTCTGTCGCAGTTTTTAGCGCAGCAACAGCACACCTCTCAGATGCTGGCTGCAGCAGACTCTGCAGCTTTTACGTATCGCAATCGACACAACCCTGAAAGCAGCGACGAAGAAGAACTGCAAACAAAGCCCGGTCGCAGTAATACTTTGTTCACAAAGAAAGCTAATTATGTTCGTAGAGAGCAGTCAAAGTTCTACGAAAAAGTGCAGTATCGCAACGCAAATACATATTTGTTTAAGAAAATTACTCACTTAACTGCATCAGAAATTGATGCTCTCTATGATCTAGTGGCATAAAAACTTAGCAAACGATTTAACGTAAGAGAGAGCTTTACACAAGACAACCGTATCCCAAGGAAAAGGAAATAGATATGCGAGAACTGCTGTTCTTTTTTGTTTGACGTCTTAGGAGGATCAAATGAAGAAGGCCAATGTTTAGAACATATGGCTGTAAAGTATGTTTGGTCTACTGGGACTGTTTCGAACTACTTTAGACATGCTCTCTTTCCTTTGCAAAAATGTCTTGGTGCTGCAATACCCAAGCTTCTATATTGGCCAAACGCCGAAGAACAATTAAATATGGAGGGCTTGTTGATTGGGTTCCCATCGTGTGTCTTCTTTGTAGATGGAACAGGAAGGAACGATGAAGACCAGGCAACAACAGTGAGCAAGAAAGAACGTATGATGGATACAGGAAGTCTCATTGTTTCTCGATCCTTTTGTTCTGCGATATATTCGGAACGGTTATCCGCGTAGAGATCACGGACCAAGGCGCACAATCTGATCGTTCTCTGTACATTAGCTCTGACTTGTACCGTAGCTGTGAGGCTTATCTATCACACAGGCAACATGGGATGGCAGACATGGGGTTTGCCAGTGACGGGGGATTGTTTTTGTCGTATAAACGCACTGAGAGCACCTCATGGCTTTTCAGAACAGTTCATAATAGAGAAATACGTAAGCAGCGAGTGGTGGACGAATGGGGGATTGGTTTTATCAACAACCGCTTTCGGCTCTTCTTGGGCCGTTGCTCATTTGAAATGGAGTTGCTCCCTATCGCCTACCATACTGCAGCTATGGTATTCAATTGGCAGTTTGATCGGGACGGATATGCGCTACAGACGCGCGAGCGCTATCTTGCGAAGCTCTAGATGATGGAGCGTACTGAGGATGATTGATTTCTCGTTTTACCTTCCGCGCTCTGCGCGCGCGACAAGTCCACAGCGTAAGGAGCCGAAGGCAACCACAACGAAGGACTCGTAGAGCGCGCAAGGCACATCCATCTAGTTCTGTGATCCCTCGCTACTTCCTGTCGCTGGCCTCCCGCCATTCTCCCACAGTATAGTGGCGTTGTTGGTTTTCGCATCATCATTTGCATCTGGTTCCACCTCGTCGTCAGCAAGCAACGCACTTTCTTTCTCTAACGGCGACACCAAAACCGACGCGGGCATCACAGTGCTAATATTCGGAACCGTTAGATTGTTTTTCTGAGGGTAAAGGGAGAGGAAAGCCCCAAACTGTTCTGCTTGTTGAGCCACGACTGCAATGCTTGCTGCTGCCTCGTTTGCGCTCATATTCTCCGCCTCTAACAGATGACGATCGGCGTTGCGGCGTTCTTGCAAGCGCTTCTTTGCATTTGCTCTTTGCTTCTTTTCTGACTCTTAATCTGCCTTTCGCTTAGCGAGACGCACGGTTTCCTCTCTTCTTGACTCCTTCCTGCGTGCAAGATTTCTAGCTGCACTATCGTCCGACGACACAACCCTTTTCTCTGCCTCCAATTCGTATTCAAGAAGCGCCTGATTCAAGAAATGTTTTGCGTCCCTTTCTTTCCCTTTAGGTCTAAAAAGGGCAAGAGGAGGTCCTTCATCGTCATCCAATTCGCTTCGCACTACGGACTTCGCTTGCTTCAGGGCTGTGGAGGCTATGTATTGTAAATTGGCGGTTGTTATCGCTGCCATATATGAGCGTCGCCAAGAGAAACCATGTAAAGATTGCTGCTGAAGGATCGTTTGATCCGTTATGTGTCTGGGCTTCACGTCTTTTGCCACAGCGTCACAGGTGTTTTCCAAAGTTTTTGCTTTCTATGTGGGAGCACCCAAGGGAGCACTCAAAGTTGTTAGCTGCTGAAGGATCTACACTTTTTCCACTTTGTTTGGAACAAACCGCTATAGTATTGTAGGCACGATGACTGCTGCGTTTGGCTGTGTGATTCCTGTGCCATTTTTGGTTGGTTTTGTTGCCGCAGAGGCTGGTGCTGGTGCGGCCGTGGAGACTGGTGCTGGTGCTGGTCTGGCAGCATCTTGGACTTTGGGAGAGACGGACTGAGTATTCATGATGGATATGGTCTGGTGTGCTTTGGAGGTGGACCCTGTAAGAATTAGTGGAAGGGATAGTGGAAGGGCGGGAGTCTGGGTGACTATAATAACACGATTGTGGACTATCCCAAAAGAGCTGGAGATTTTAACCAAACTCTTGGTTCCTAATTAACACAACTTCCTTTGAAGATTACTAAAATCTGCTTGATCTAGCTGTCGTTTTCCTTAATTAAAAACCCCTATTAGAGGGCTTACGCAATGCCATATTTTTCACATGGGTTGTAAATTGAGGGAAACGTTGAACAAGTGGTCGACGTTTCCCACACCATGTGATTTTTCGCTTGGAGCTCGCTTAAGCGAAATAGGAAAGAAGTATCTCTGAGAGACCCCCTCCTGCAATGAACTAAGGGCACTCCTCCCGCCATAAGGGTGATGCTTATCAAGGCAATCCGGATCGTCTTGCTCCCCTATCGAGAAGGCTCCAGTCAGCTCCATTACGCCATGTCCACTCTCCCGCCCACATCACCGCGACTACCCCGGCTTACTCCCCCTCCACGCCAACCTTCAACTGATCACGACACAACCGGTTTATCAGCTACTATAGAACCAACTCAAACAAGTGCAGATCCACCAAACCCCGCGCGACACAGATATTTGCGCTTTTCGGCGGCATGAGATATAATCCTGCTTAAAGCAATCATTGCAGTCGATGGAAATCTCTCACGACATGGTAAGGCACAGCAACGATACGAAAAAGCACTCTCCATTTTCTTTTCCAACCTTCTTTAGGGGCTCTAACCGAAGTCCATGCCTCGACGTGCAAATCATTGAGTGATCGCATTAAGAAGATTGTGAGCGACCATTATCCGTCGTGAGGTTAAACAGCAACGCTTCCGGTATAATAGAAATCCGACGGGACAAGGAGATACTCTTGGATGATGTAGTTCTTGCGATTGACGATTGGGAGGAGAAGAGGAGGACGGAACGCGAAGAAAGCACAGAGCTCGATAGAAATTCGGCTACTGCGGGTGCAGAAAGCAGAGCAAATGCGCTTGGCCGGGAGCTGAGATCCGCGAAGGGCGGTATCGAGGATGGGAATGTGCAGAAGAAGGTAAAGTGAAGTGCAACGCCCTCAGGGAGGGATTCTAGGTACTTGAACGTTTTCCCGATATTATCGGTTGTGTAGTGCGTGTATGAACTACGCCCCACAATGGTGGGTATGGACACGTGGGACACGGTTTTGGTTCAATTGGTGGTTGGCCACAGTAGTGGATGTTGCCACGAAATGTGGAGTATTTTAGTTAATATTATTTATTATTTTCACACCCATTTCTGGGAAGCTAGTACTTAGTGCGACGGCGCACTGCCGTCGCACCAGTAAATCTTCCCCAACAAGGGACCCCAACCTGGGGAATTGGCTCTAGTTGTTGCCGCTTGCGCGCGTACTCTACTCCTCCTTGGAGGGAAACGCCGTAAACCACGGGACATCTAACCCCCTTGCACATCTAAAGAAGCCCATCCTTGGGAGTACAATTGTTCCAATCATATTGGTGTTTCGCCCTGTATAGGGATATTGTTACCGGCATCGCCGTATCTGTTCGTCGCTCTCGCGACTCACATCGTCCTCTCTTCCTCCTCTTCGCCCTTCCTTTTCCCCCTTTTTAGGGTAGCACCTCCCGCTATCCGCGGCCCTCGTGTGCGCATCCGCTCACACACCCCCACTTACGTGGAAACATACCTCTACTGAGGATCACACCCCGCTCACTCGGATACCGATTCTTCGCCTTCACCTCCCTGCGCGAGTCGCGACAGTTGTCCCTGGTCTTACAAACCGGCTTCGCCGTGACACCTCTGGGAGGGCTCTACCCAACTGGGTTCACCTCGTGAGAGGAAGATCCCGAACGTCTTTCGGTGTTTTTCCCCTTTGGGGCATTGCACCACGTAAAGAAGGGAAGGGCGAAACGTGCTGCGGTACTCGACTACGAAGCAGAAGAGCGGGATGTGATTAGGAAGCAGATAGCGAAGCGCCACGATATAGAAGAAAGGCTCCTTCGCATTGACAAGAAGGAAGTCTCTATCGAGCGCTACCGAGACCAATGCATTAGAAACCGCTGGGTGCACCAGCATGATCACGGCGCGAAGCGACTGCGGCTTGACGAGAAGCCAATTGAGTTAGAAAAAGAAAGAAGTGACGCCTGAGAGAGATGATCACCGTGAGGCGCTCCAAGAACGCAAAAAAATGATAGCTATGCTCTCCGCTTTAGTTAAGAAACTTCAGTAAATTCCCATTAGGTGCTAGCTTGCACGCCCCTTTGACAGTGTCGAGAGTGCGGCTCCGCTGAGTCCTCTGATACGACACGCTTCTCGCGACGCTCGTCGCAGTGCCTACGCTGCGGACTTTTTGCTCGCGGTACGCTCGACCCATTTCTGGGGCACGCAAGTGTGGAACGCGGTCCAGCGTTCTTTAGCCTGCCAGGTACTCTGCGAGTCCCGCAGGTGCGCAATTGAAGAATGAGCTCACTTGTCCGCCACCATTCATACAGAGCCGGAGGTTCCAGAGCAGCACCGCAGCTTTGTAGAGTAGAGCGATAGGTTCCTGTGTGATACAGTTAGGTCTGACCACATGGGCAGTGCAAGGCGGGCTGGACCAATTGGTGAGTGCGCCACGTGGGTTAGAGTGGCTAACTAATTAGATTACTAATTTATTTATTTATTTTAGATAGGTAGTGACACCCCGCTATTGAGGTGTGGGACCAGGCCACTAGGGCCGGCCCCAACCTATACCACGTAGCCGAGTGCACCTGAGGTTGAGCCTCGCTGACACTTAAGGTGGGTGCAGCGTTCCCTCACCAAACCTGGTAAAAGGCAAGCACCTCTTGGCTAAGTGTGATACCAACTGGTTTCTACAATCAACCTCATGGTTTAGCTAAGACTATTCCGGCTTTACTAACCCGAGTGCGCCGTACTATCCACACTACCAATTGGTTATGGTAAGCGCGGCTGGGTATCTTGCCCCCCTAGTGGTTTCGTGCAGCCACACCCATTCTGTTACCCAACTTCCACCCTTCAAGTCGAGCCCTCGTCGCGCTCCCGCCAAAGGTTTTCCAAACGGACAACCCGCTGGTACTTGACACCCGATTGGTTGTACCACATTTTTGTCTCTATACCTAGAAGTAGAACTACACCTATTGGTTTTGGAAAGACGAACTTAGGAAAGAAGTGTATTTTGGACACCGTTTGGTTTGTTTATCACTAGAAAGCGAGTTAGTGAACCATCAGTATACCAATTGGATATGCCGCAATCGAATCCAAGGTTCAGAGGTTCATCGATTCTAGGAACGAGCGCGGGGCTGTCCCAGGGATTCTTTGAACCAATATTGAACAACCCGGAGGAACTTTTGAGAAGAACTACCGTACAGGTCTACGCCGAGTAAGGGGAGCAGACGGCGGAAGATGCCGCACCCCCAGTAACCAATGTCGTAGAAACGGCGTCCCCGGTGGGGCCGAGGACCGGTGCCACATCTGACCAACTGGTAGAACAAAAGGAAGCGGAGAAACCTAAAATGGGGCTACCAAAGTTGGATTTGGATATAACTACCAAGATGATGGTTGGCCGTGCTACATACCAGCTGGCCAACCAAATACCCGCATTGCTTTTCCAATTCCTGGAGCAGAGCACTCGGGAATATGTTGACCAAATGGTACAGGAGTACCTGCAAAAACACCAAGTCGTAGCCCTACAGAGCCCCCATACCGTCCCAGTACTGACACCAACTGCTCAGGGTAACATACAGGTTCTATCGGTCACGCAGGCTATCTAGCCATCTCTTCCTATTAACCGAACTGGTGGAAAGCTTCCCGACCTATTTCGGAAACGGGCAGACCTTCAGGTAGACGAACGCCCAAGATATATATACCTTCCGGAACCAACTGGTAGAGCCAAGCAGTGATCCGAAAGAGAGGACCCTGATGGTGGTGGTTTGTCAAGCTCGGAGGATGAGCGACGACGGAGACCAAAAGGAAAGAAGAAAACCAGTAGGAGAAGGAGAAAGGGCATTGGGTCCTATCCTGACTCCTCGGACTCCAGAAACGATACAGAGCTGTCGAAGGATGACGAGCGCCGTAAAGGTAGGAAAATGAGGAAGGAAACACCGTCGAAATGTGAATAAAAACCGTAAAGGAAAGACCAAACGGTATGACTCATCAGATGACAATGAGTCCGATACGTATACCGACCTGGAGGTTATTCGGCCGTTGAACCGCCTTGGTTCACTACAGGACCTACAGGCTACGGAATTGGGATTCTGAGTACACCTCACAGGTGGCACAGAAGATTACCAAGCAGTACAAACGGCTTGGTTTCCAAATGGTTGATACTACCTTCACAGGTGATGATCCCATTGCGATCATTGATTTCCTTCAAAGGTTCAAGATTGCTTGGGACCAGAATGGTTTTTCAGAAGGTGCCGCCATGTGGTTATTTCAGTTCTACTTTAGGTAACAGGCCTCATCCTTGCTCCATAGTAGGATGCAAGAAAATACCATGTGGGTTGATGAAGACCAAACGGAGATGCTTCGAACTTATCCGCAGGTCTTCAATTGCATTCTGGAAACCTACGCGACCGATATGAGGTTATTCAGGAAGCTTATGCTGAGCGCCTAGGTTACCATCAGAGGTCAGGACAAACCGAATTGGTTTTCTCAAAGTCGTTGTTCGCGATGGCCTCCCGGAGTGGTAATGTATTCAGCACCACGCGGTTGACTTCGTTGTTAGCAGATAACATCGATAAAGCCATTATGTTGCAGGTGAGGAATTAACTCGCGACAAACCGAAAAGTAGATCGTAACATGCTTGCGAGATATGTGCAAGCCCTTGGAGAAACTCACCGAGCCGGTGGAGGACAGATCAGTACGGTTGTCAAGCCTGGTGTAGTGCAATGCCAGGAAGCGGGAGTGCACCGAAAGATGTTCGGCATCTTTCTTCGTTAGAGGTGAGCCCAGTTGGGAAGAGCCCTCCCAGGAGTGTCACGACTATGTCAGGTTGTAAGGCCGAGGCGACCCGTTGCGACTTGCGCAGGGAAGTTGAGACAAGAATCAGGTATCCGCAAGAGCGGTGTATGGGGGTGGTCGTCTTCTAGAGAGGTGACGTCTCCCCGTTAGTGGCACGTGCGAACACGAGCCGTGGGTAGCGGGAAAGCCACCTTGTAAAGGGAAAAACAAGGGGGAGCTGGGTTACGAGTGTCGTGACGAAGACTAACGGCAGTGCCGGTAAATAAACCTTATGCAAGGCGAACACCGAGACAGTTGGAATATCAATCCGAATACTCGGGTCGTTTAGATAGGAAATGGGGTTAGACTTTCCTTATGCTACGGTGCTTCCCTCCCAGGAGAAGTAGAGAACACACGAAGGCGGTGAGATCTAGAGCCAATTCCCCAGGTTGCGGTCCCTTCTTGGGGAAGGTTTACTGGTGTGGCAGCAACTCTCCGCCGCACTAACTAATAACCATCCCAGAAAGGGGTGTAAAAATAACATATAGAATTAACTAAATTACTCCACTTTGGTGGTTCATGCCCACTACTGTGGCCAACCGCCAATTGACTCTTCCGTTTCCCATGTTTCAAACCCATTATTAGTACTCATAGTACATGCAATGAATACATTACCGAAACATTCGGGAAATCAACCAAGTACCAAGAAACCCTCCCTGAGGGCATTGCACTTCATATCCCCCTCCTTAGTTGGGAAAGCAACTGCGAACGTGGGCGAATCCCAGCGGAAAATGGGTGATAAACTCCAAACCTTTCCGGGTCACCGGGTCCAACCTCTGCCTCAGAGAAACAACCTCCTGCAAAAGCAGCGAACCAGCCTTCCACAAGTGCCAGCTCCTCCTCTTCCTACTCAACTCAGTCAGATCACACCTTTTCGAAAGGGAATATGAACAACAACAACAACTAGCCTCCAAGAACGACTCAAGTCTGGAGCTTCACAACTGGTTTCCGGTCGGTACCCTTGCCACAAGGGAGGCGAACTCCGGCACAGTCAGCCAACATTGGGGCAGCGTCTCAGCATGGATTCCATCTTCCGCCAGAGGTGGCTCTTTCCAGACTGATCCCAGTGGCGACTTGGCCTTATTATACAGGGGGTGTCTCATGAATAGCGCACCTTTTTCTAGTGCACTGACGAGATAGCGCACATAAAGGGGGCTTGTCACAGATGTTGCCACGTGTACACGTATATCCCCTTGGCAAGGCAGAACACGCTGGTCATGTTCGGAGAGGTGCAAGCCGCGATCAAACTCAACTAGTCGCACAAATCAGCCATGGACATCACCTCCACAACCCCAAAGCTTCACCGCACACGCTTAACTCTCTCGCAGAAAGCTGAAGTACTGCGACGTCTCAAACAGGGCCCCAGTCATTCACAGCTACAAAACGATTTCGCTTGCTCGCGAAGGACGATCTGCCAGATCAAGGCACAACGTGAGACCATTGAGAATGCCCTGCACACAACAAACAACGCATCCCGAAAGTCTTTCCACGTGCCAAGATTCCTAAATATTGAACACCGTCTCTATGAGTTTGTTCACATTGCCCGATCGGCTAAGTTGCCAATCTCTGCAGTCACATTACAATGCAAAGCAATTGATATCAGGGACAGCCTCATCGAATCGGTACAGACTGAAAAAGAGAAGGAAGAATTGGTTTCTTTCCAAGCTTCAAACAATTGGGTGCTGGGATTTACGAGGCGGCACGCCATGAGGTCTATTCGCCTGCATGGCGAGGCTGGGAGCGTACCGCTCAGTATCGTCGCAACGGGCATAAGCAGGTTAAGGGAACAACTCAATGATTTTGACGCTGATTGTATCTTCAATATGGACGAGACCGGCCTTTTCTTCAAGCTTTTTCCGAAGAGAACGTACGTCCTGGCAAGTGAAGACCGGAAGCGCTTGCGGGGAACCAAGGACATGAAGGCCAAAGCACGCGTGTCCGTCTATGTGTGCACGGATTCTACCGGAATACACAAAGTGCAGCTGGCTATCATTGGAGCCGCCAAAAATCCTCGTTGCTTCCGGAAAGGAGAAACCACAGTGAACTACTTCAGTCAGAAGAACGCCTGGTCAGATTCTGTAACGTATCGGAGATGGTTTCTAGAAGTGTTTATGCCCTATGTGAGAAGATATACGTCCAAGAAAGTGGCGCTTGTGATGGACAACTGTGGTCCGCACGCGACAGATGTTCTGGATGTTAGTGGTCAGGTTACAATATTCACCCTCCCACCTAATTGTACCTCTCTATTTCAGCCCATGGATATGGGCGTGATAGCTACCCTGAAGGCGAAGTACAAATCCAAGCTCTTACGGAAGATATTAAGTACTGTAGAGGACAACAAGGAGCTACGACAAGCTGCAAAGAATATGAGACCGAGTATGAAAGGCCTGGATGAAGGACACGATCCACATATGTTGGAGGTCACCGAGCTGCTTCGCTCTGCATGGGAAAGTGTATCATCGAGGACTGTAGCGAGGTGTTGGACAAAGGCGGACATCTTGCCAAGATGCATGCAAGCTGAAATCGTTGGAGAGCACTGAAAAAGAGATCGCATAGATCACGCAGCTGGCGATGCTGAAGTGAGAGAACTCTGCACATTGTTGTCTAGTTTGAAGTTGGCTGCCTACCCTGCTTCTGATATCGCTACCGATTTGAACGGTTTAGAAACTGAAGATGCAGAGTATGTGAGCAAATGGGTTTCTATTGAAGATGATTTAGAAGTTAAGGAAGCTATGGTTAATGACTATCTTGATTCTCTTTACGACGACAGTGGGTCACAAAAAGAGGGAGATGCAGTTAGCGGTGGCGCCTCGAGTGAAGATGATGAAGAAGTCTCATCGCAGAGGGCGCCCCATGTAACGTCCATGGCTGATGTTGGACGGGCCTTCCACGACTCCGAGGAGTACTTTGAGCAGGCAGGTGTTGATGAAGCTTTGTATTACCTGCGCAAGGCGAAGCGAGTTTTGTATGACGTGTATAATGAGGGACTCAAGCGGCGTAGGCGTTAGACATTGGTTACGGAACATTTTACGGCTTCGTAAAGGATCATAATGGATCCCTGTTTAGTGCTCTTTTGATATCGCACATTCGATTTAGCGCACAATAATGCTGTTTGGCATGGGGGTGCGCTATTCATGAGTATAGACTGTAATGCCCTCGTAGGCTTATATCCAATGAATCGGAGTCACGCCTCTTGGTTCCGGCTTTCACCGTGGCTCCATCCCATCGCTGCTCTCGACGAGGATTTGGTTTCGGCCTACGCAGATGGTTCCGGTACCCAGCCCGAAGACCTACCCGGCCTTGTTGACACTTTGTGGGACTGGCGGCATCGAATCGCCATCCTGGTGCACTATATCCGAAGAAACTGGGGAGAATCTACGACTGCAGCTCATGCAGCACCGGTGCGGATCGCATGTCATCGGCAGAGCCAGGCGATCTTCAAATTCTCGGTTCCTACCAGCTCTGGCTTCGACGTCAGTCTACTCTGCAAGCGCATTAAATTCGGTTACGGTGAACACCTGGCCAGCCTCGAAACCCTCGCGTGGAGGAACTTTCCCGCTGCGCGGCAAGAAGCCCTGTGTTCGGAACTGCCGATACTTCGGGCTGAACTCCGGTACCTTCCCCGGCAGTCCCGGTCCAACTTCCTCCAAACCCTCATCCGTTACGAACGGCGCTGGCGATTCCGATTCGGGTAGTTTGTGCCGTATCAAAACGTGGAGATTGAGCGGATTGCTCCGCCTCAACGACAGGGTCGGTACGTCGCACTCTTCGAGTGGTGGAGGTTCCATGAGGCCTGCTGAGGTTGCTACGTTGAGCTCCCGCCGGCACTCACGTGCCCCGGTTTCTTTTTTTGATTCATGATCCCCGGTCGGGGCTTTGGTCGGTAATGGTAACCGAGTGGGCTGCCCACTCTGCGGCGTATATCCTCGTTGAGGTTTCTGACCAGTATCAACTGTGCTTCTTCCAGCCGCGTGTGCGGGCCGCTATTCGCAACCTGGACCTCTGTTTTCCCCTTGGGAATATTGCCAACAATGACAAAGTACTCCAATTACTTTATTTGATCGACAGTATGGACCGGAGCGAGGTCCCGCTGGGACAGAGTGGTCAGCTTAACGGCGGTGGTGGCGGTACCGGTGTTCTGGGTGTTGGTAGAAACACCGCCCTCACGGGGGGATTTCATCTACTTCAATCCCTGGGAGTTCCGAGAGATTTCCTCCGAGGAGGCGAGGGAGCTCCCCGACGCACTGCGGCACGTGCCGGATGACCACCCGATTGGGTACGTCGACTTCGACGATTACTACCGCACGTATAGCGGGGATGATCCGATGGTCGATAACGAACCGGAAGAGCCGGGGGACATGGCACTAGATGTGGCCGACATGGTCGTGGACGAGTCCCCCGAGGGGGTGCCTCTGGTTCCCAGTCCTCCGATGGCTAGCGCGGGTCTTTCACTTCCCAGCGGGGTACTGTCAATGAAAGCGATGTCATTGCCCGCTTCCTCTACGGTGCGGATTTAAGCGCTGCCCAGTTTTCGGGTGACGTTACTGCGATGGCGGATTCTCTGGTTTACCGCGTTGCTGGTGGTCACGCCCCGGACGATGGGAAGGGGTTGAACCTCTAATCCAGTATCCTGGTATCTCTCGCTGGCTTAGCCAGTAATGTAGCTTAGCATCACACAGGATTGCGAGGCTCCTGAGTAAACTTTCCCGTTTAGAACGGCGTTCTCTCTTTCATTCTTGTCCTTGACGGAGTACAATCAAGAGGGGGTTTACTCTTCTTTCCTACGTTCCTCGACTTTGCGGCATTTCTATCCTACTTGGGGGTTGCACAGCGTAGCTGGATTTGCGGTACCCGCACTGCTGTGATATTGGACCACCTTTGAACGCGGAAGGTGTTTGATGTGTTCCATGGTGTCCCAGCTTAGGTCATATCCGTACCAATGGACGCAGTATCTTAGGATACCTTCTTGATTCCAGGTATGCCCGACGATTCTGTCAATCACAAACTCTTGTTTGTAGACTTGCCGTCCTTGCCGTGTTATGGTGACCTCGCTTGTCAGGGGCTGTCCAATGGACGGGATATTTCCCCTCAGGGGTGCGTCAGAATGCAACGTGCGGGCTTCGATCGGAGGATGCGGCGCAGAGTGCGGAATAATATCCCTCAAAAGGGTGTCTTCGTGGAACGGTTGCCGCGTACCGCGTTAATTGGGTCGTACCGCTAGTCTGCGGGGGTCCTCCGTCCCATGTTGACGGTAGTGCGGTCGAACCGCGAGCTTGCGGGCATCTTGCCGCTTTGGCAAAGTTGTGGAGGTCACTCCCTGGTGAGGCTTTCCGCGTCGCGCGGTGATTGGTGCGGGGCGCAAAATCTTTGTGCGTTCACGTGACTCCCACGGCATGTGGCTCTGAACCACCTCCTTGCGTTCCGCCTCCCTTGGCTTGGGCCTTACACTGTCCGGCTGAGCCGTGCACTGCTGTGTTGGCACCCGGTATCCGGCGGTTACTTCCGGTGCTCCGGTGTGTTGCTTCAAACTCCCTGATAGGGCGTGGACAGCTGGCGCAGTGGAAACCCTGTTCGAGGACTTTGCCTCTAACTGAGGTGTGATCTCTTCCTCAAGAGGTGCATCATCCGGGACGACCGGTTTAACCCTGGTGACGACGCCGGATTTTTCCGAGACGCTCGGTATATTACCTTGATTGCGCGGAGACTTTGGCACTTCTATCTCCGAAGTTCGGACAACATTTCCGTTATGAACGGTTCTAAAGTCCGGAGCTGTAGAGCCAGGGACTTGAGTTGCAAGATGTGCATTCCTGACTTCCTCCCTCAAGAGGGTCTTTTCACTTTCCAGCGTTGCTGGTTTTCCAAGGTGTGCGTTGCCTGCTACCAGCGGTGTGGATGGTGCTGAGGAATCCGTTTTGGTGGGAAATTCCGCCGACGACGGTTCTGCGACTACACCCTGGTGAGGGGTCTGCGAAATGATATCACTATCCTGATTCAGGGAATTGCCCTCGTTCAGGGGTACGGACTGCGATGTCGGTCCACTCTCCCGTATCATACGGTGTAACTGCGTCGTTCCGGAACCCTGTGTGGGGGATTGTGAGGCTTCATCGACATTCCGTGTTTCACGGCTCAAATCCCGTTGCGACGGTAATAAATTTCCAGCTTGGCGATAGATCCCCTCCCCCTCCTTAGACGGAGTAAGGGGAGTAATAGTAGGATATCCCGCATGGCGGGTGTAAATGCACGCCAAAGGGACGGTAGTGTTAGGAGTAGAGAAAGGTCCGTTTGGACCTGAACGATCCGGCCAAGCTGGGGGTTCCGACAAAGTCCGTAAATCTGAGAGGCCCCGAGTAGGGTGTGGTACAGTAACCAGTCGATCTAGTCCGGGGTTTCCGGCGTTGCTGAGTCCATAGAGACGGGTTTCCCTGTTTCCAGGATGACCTCAGACAAGGGGGGAGGGGCACGCACAATACAATCGCGGGAAATCCGCTGGCGTGCCCTGCCCATTTCCACTACAACAGTGTCGGGGCTAACGGATACCACTTTGAATGGTCCATCCGCCACATACAAAAGCTTGTGACGCTTCCCCCGTTCCGTTTTATAGTATTGCTTACGTATAAAGACGTAGGTATTAGCACGTATGCGGGGAGCATTATCTCGTAGACGAACTCGAAATACCGCTTGTACGCGGCTTGTGTGCGTTCCGTAGACTTCGGCGCTGCGGGGACCAGTTTAGTAAGCCATTGCTCCCATTCCTGGCGGTAGTGACGCACAGATGGGAAATTGTCCACGATGGCTTGAGATTCCAACGCCACAGGCGGAGTTGAACAAGATAGAACCAATTCGAACGGCAACACTGCGGTACTCCGGTGAACTTGCGTATTGTAAGCAGATTTTAAATCATCTGAATACAAGTCCAAAGTTTTTGGGTGATCAGCAAAGTAGGAACGGAAAGAGGCCAACAAAGTCCAGTTGAACCGTTAGACTTGCCCATTACACTGGGGATGGTAGGCAGTCGTGAACAAGTTCTTCACGTCCAGGATGCGACAAACATCCTGGAAGACCTTGGACGAAAGCTGCCATCCGTTATCGGAGAGCACCACAGGAGGACCGTAAAGAAATATCTAGTGCGTTACCAGACTCTGGGCAGCCGTGAAAGTGTTTATCCTGCAAAGAGGGACAGTCCCAACAAGCTTCGAAAAGCGATCGGTGATCACAAATAAAAACTTCTTAGCTCTCTTCGTAGTGAGAAAAGGTCCCAGAATATCGATTGCGATAGACTCTAGTGGCTCCCTAGCAGGGAATAACTTCATTTTCTACGCGGTCCTGTGGAGCTTCACCCAGTTCTTCGAGCATTCGGTACAAAACCGCACAGTTGCGTAGCAATCAACCGCCATGGCGGGCCAGTAAAAAGCCCTTCGCAGAGATTGTAGAGCTTCCTCCCACCTACGTGGCCACTGAGCTTCGCATAGTTCGAGAGATGTAACATTTGCGACTGCAGGGAATGAGCTACCACAATCTGTGGGCGACCTTCTACCAACCGAACGAGGTAGCCCTTATCGTTCTCCTCGAAAGGGAGGTCTTCAACAGTGTTTAGACGGGCACGAATCCTCATACAGAAAAGGTCACCTAATTGTCTTCGGATCAATTCCTCGGGTGAAACTGGTAGAAAACTTCCCGGTAGGGGATTCTCAGGGGTCTTGCTGGATGCGAGTAAGTTGTCAAAGCCAGCATCGTCATCCCAGTCTTCTGGCCATTCCTCGAACTTCCACTCCAGCTCATCCGGTTTTCAAGCCATGAAGCATGGAATGTCGTCATCCTCCGTTGGAAGTGCTTTCCCATTGGTGGGTAAACGCAATAAGGCGTCGGCCTGGGTGTTGAGCGCACCCTTTTGATATATGACTTGGAAGATATATTCCGCAAGTCGGAGTCTCTAGCGCATAAGGGGGCCGGAGGGATCGGATATGTTTGTTAACCACTTCAACGAGAAATGATCCGTGTATACGGTAAAATGAACTCCATAACATAGGGCAGTAGGGTGAAAAGCGCCCACACGACGGCAAGACACTCTTTCTACGACACGGAGTAATTCCGCTCGTGGACATTGAGCGAGAGTGACCAATAACCAATTGGCCTTCGGTCCCTCTCTAGGGTGGTTTCGAAAAGAGCACAACCAACTTTGTAGTCGCTCGATTCCGTGTCCACGGAGTACGCAATTCCTAGTGTGAGTAAAGGTAAGGTAGGTGCTGACGTGACAGCCTCCTTTAAGGACTTAAACGCTTCCGATTTCTGGGGCGTGAATTGCCAAAATTGTGGGGGCTTTTCCTTTGCGTAACAACGCGTTCAAAGCTGCAGCAATATCCGAAAAGGTCGGGATAAATCATCAGTAGACGTTGACCAGCCCCAAAAAGGGGTGGAGTTCCGTTTGAGTGCAGGATTCCTTAGCCTTAACGAGTGACTTCACTCGAGCCTTCTCGATCAATAACCCTCATGTACAGATGATATGTCCCAGATACTTCACTGTATCGGTGAAACACTCGCACTTCCTTAACTTGAGGGTAGTTCCCGCATCTCGGAACACCGTCAAAACGTCCCTGGCGTGGGTAAGATGCGTCGGTGTTCTCGGAATGCTAGATAAGGGTGCTAGATCGCAAGTTTGTTAGGCAATCACTCAAAAAAACTACGAAAACGCTAGATTCTGCTAGTTCGTGGTGGTTGGCAAGCAAAAAAAAAAATTTTTCGGAAATCACTCTTTCATATTTTCTATTGTCATCCGTCCCTAGTACCGCACTTCGCTAGTTTCAAGTTTAGAGCAAGTTCTTTGCTCACTAAACGCTAGTTAGAGGGCTCGAAATGGCGCTGGCCGCGTAGCGGCCAGCGGCCCCACCCCCATGCAACCCAAATTAACTTACATATTTCCATCTCGTGGATTTCAAATTTCAAATTGTCAAAGTTTGGAGCCCAACTGTTCTCTCAGCCTCACTGGGTGGCACCCACACTCTTGAACACCAAACATAAAACCTCCCTTACCATCCTTACCATCCTTCTTCTCCTTATCCTCTCATTCCACGCCTCCTCTTCAACCGACTCTCACCTTCTATTCCTTCGTCGTCCTTCTCCTCCAATCTCTTCCTTACAGCCCCTCGACCGGGAGTAACAGGAGTGCCTTCCCCGACAACAGCTCTCCCTTCCGCATCACACACCTTCTTCTGCATTTCCTCGATTAGATGCACAGCCCTACCAACCAGTAAAAGTTGCTTCTCCAACACCAAAACCCGTCTACGCATCTCCTCGTTCTCCTTCCACAGTCTCCTCAGCTCCTCACCCACACACGCCACAACCCCATCGACATGCATTTCCGCCCACACCCCAGCCTCCCTTGCCCTCCTACGCAGCTCAGCCACAGCACCCATAGGCACCCCTTCCTCTGAAGAACTCAGCACCATCCCCCCCATCTCCACCACAACCTCCTCGATACACTCATCCAAACGCTCCTTAAGCCCTCCGCCCACGCTCCTCACCAGTTTCTTCACATCGCGGTAAAACCGACTCATTCGCCCCGCCCCACCTCCTCCTCCTCCCCGTCCTCCTCGACTTCCCTCGCCCTCACTTCCCTCCCCCCCATCCCCTCCCATCATCGTCCCAACCCCAAGCTCCCCGAACCCAACAACGTTCCTTCCCTTGCCCTCTTCACCATCACCCTTCCCTTCCTCCTCCTTCTTCGTCCTTGGAGGCGTCTCGGGGACCTCCCTCTTCTCCGCTTTATCCAACAACGCCAGTAGCTCCTCATCATTCACGTCTTCGCTAGACATGGCTACTACACGCCCCACCACAACGGCGCTCCCGTTCCTAACCCAACCACCAAGCGAGCACTCCCCAGGTACTTATCCAACCGCATTTTTTCACTCGCCCGTTTTCGCGCCATTTCCCACCGAGTCGTGTCCCACCAATAATCTGAAACGAAAAATTTAGAACGACATTAGTTTAACACTTCCTTCAGTTTACAACTCTATCACACTAACTTAGGTATGTACAGGTAGAACTACGAACGTGTCTAAAGAAATGGTTCAAAACGAGAACCAACAGGCCTACAGTGCTCTCCTAGATTCGCAACATACCTTCGAAAATGGTACTCCAAGTCCATATCCACAGCCATACCCAAAAGAAGCAGCACGAAAAAGATAGTATTCTCCACTACAGGCGCGAGTCCCCTTACCTTGTGCAAAGAAGTATCGCTCAGGAACGTGAAAATCAAGTAGGTAAACACAACAGGGAACACCCTTCCGATATAGAGCCTCATAGTAGCCACACCATCTCTAAACCCAAGCACCTTATTCAAACCACCGTATACGGTCCTGCACACATCCAAAATCAGCCCAACACTACCTCTCTGCACATATGGGAGCTCTCTCTCATTGTTAATGCTGTCCCTAGTCACAAAAAACATCGTTAGCCATTCAACCACATACGACATACCCCCAAACATGAAACCACCAGTGAAAAATGCAAGAGCACCAGTCCTAAGTTCCATTCCAATCGAAATTGGCGCTTCCAAGAAGTGATAGCCAACAAAAATACAAACATTCAACGGCAAAAGACCTGCCATCGTGAATCCAAGTAGTCTGTTTCGAATCACAGAAATCCGTGCCATTCGCTGGCTGTCCCGCAAAGGTACGTATGCCAATGAACCAAAATGCCTTCTATGCAATGCAAACACCATATCGAAGATAAAAAAATGCAAAACAGTCTCCAGAATTACCACAATCAACATCTTCGGAGACATTCGAACATCCCCTACCACATAATGCATCAAAAGCGGTTTCAATACCCCATAAAGAGCACCAATGGCTAATGAAAACAGAAACGCATATGCGCACCAAGCCCTGAAACTGAACATATGACGAGGGCTTCTAGAAAGGTTTGGCGCATTCTCCAGGTATTGTATCAAATGAGTACTCCCGTACAGCACGTGCAAAAAATTTGAATTCGTTAAGATATAATTATGTGTCGGTACTTCGTCTAGAACCTCGTATATCTCCGTCACATCCTCCAAAACACCCGCGGTGAGCAACCTTGACGCCCCTCGCACAACACCCTTCTCCGTATCCGTACTATACCGAATTTTAAGTACTTCGTCAAACCGAATCACCGTCTCATTCGGAAAGATATTCAGATACGCACGAGTCCTCCGGTCACTCTCGGAAGACTGCAAATAGTAGTCGTGGTGCTTGTGGATGTTCTCGAATGCCATGTTTGAATGTCGATCACGATTGTACCTCCTCCCCACTTGAACCAACCTCTTCCTCGCTTATATGCACAACGTACCATCCTCCGACTTGCTAAACCCTCCCAATTCCAAACACGCGAAGCAGTGTTTTGAACCAGTACACGATAATGCATTCAGTGTCTACACTCCTTTTCATAAATCAAGCACTGCTTGCACCCCACACCGCATTCTGATATGAAAGGAACCACTACCTTCACTATGGACACATTTGGGAACCGCAGTCTTTCCCTGTAGCAATGTCGTGCTTCACATCCCTACAATCTCCTTTAATTCTCATAAATAATTACATATTCACTTTCATTTACATTCATATCTCATATGATTTGTCCACTATACCTTTCTTTATTCTCCCCACCGATATACCCGCCCACCAAGTTTCTTCTTATACCTGTACCTCTCTTAATAAAATATAACAGAGCTTCATCTTTCCAGACATCATCCCTTCACTATTAAACATCATCCAACACAAATGGCGTCATCTTTTCCACTCCCATCACCCTGTCCCTCTATTTACATCTATTCAACATGTCAGAAAGTCGCTTCCCTCCTCATCCTTATGTCGCAACAACACATCGGGAGGAGGTACCCGTCGTGATGAGAGAACTTTTGCGCCTTGTAGCTCTTCATACACGAATTCATCATAATACTCTCACCAATGAGCACTCCATGGAAGCACTACTCAAGTACGGAAAATCCCTCACATCCCTCAAGGCCTCCTTCTCTGAGTTTCATGTTCGAAACGGTTTCTTCTACGAAATCTCAAGAAAATTGAAGGAAGCTGGAGCTAAGGACCCAGCCCCCCTCCATACAAGGCTCGTAGACGTTATCCAGTTCCATATTGTATGATAGTACTCAATAGAAGACCCATCATGAGTATGATACTTGCTCACATCCATTTCAAAAGAAACGAATAAACACATTGCACTAATTTAAGTCAAGTTTTACAAACGTTTATCACCATATATACTACTTATCATCATTAATCACTTTCATCGTCCTCTCCTATCAGACCCTGCAATCCTTTAGGGACCATCTCTCCCTCCTCATCATTTTGCATTGGTATTCGAAGTTTGTTTTTGGGGGTGGCGGCCAGCAGTTCCGAAAATCAAAAAATAGTTTAAAATTAGTGTCTGGAATGAACGGACATCTGCGGTACGACCTAGTAGGTCATGGGCGGAAGATGCATGGTTCATTTTACACTAATTTTTTGATTTTCTGAACAGCTGGGTGGCGAAGGTCCGTGGATGGAGAGAGTGTCTGCGGAGAAGAGTTCTTGAAGAAGTTTTGGAGAAGCGTTTGGATTGGATCCGAGGTACTTTGCAGCAGTGAAGATGTCGTAGAATGAGATTTGTTTTCCGTCGCGTACAAAGCATGGTTTTCGGGGTTCGGTTGGAGTTTTTGATGGAAAATGAGAAGCAATAGAGGGTTCTGCTGAGAGTGGATTCCAATCCTTGATGGCGGTGGAGCGGTCTATAGCGCGGATGGTTTCGTTGTGGGCAGTGGCTCTTTGTTTGGATGTCTTGGAGTAGTGAGATTTGAAGAGGACGTGGGCATGTTCGAATATGCCTGCGTCGTTGAAGTGCAGACCTCCGTATCTACGTATGTCGTCGACGATGTGATCGAGGAGATGGAACTTGAGGGTACCGAGGTGCGAAGAGTGGTAGGGTCCGAGGACGGTGGTGGCTGTGAGTTTGAAGGATCTGATCTGTCGTTCGAGTGATTTGAGAGAGTCTTCGGTCCATTCGGAAGTGGAGTTGTATCGCATGGCGTAGAGAACGAGATCTGTGTACTTGGTGAAGACGGAAGTGATTGGGGAGGAGTCGATTTCGTTGCAGCATCTGTCGAAGAATGCTCCGATGAAGGGGAATACCATGTCGAGTGCGCGGTAATCTTTTGCTTCGAGCATTCCACGGAGTCCTTCTGTGGTGAAGAAGCCGTTAAGAGCTTGAGCGTTGTCGGAGGTGGAGAAGTCTATGTGGAGTCCAGTTGCAGGGGAATCTTTTTCGATGGCCGCAAGAATGGAGTTGGAGTGTTTGAGGATGGAGGTGCGGATGGATTGGAAGGATCTCTTGGATTTGCTGGGACCGACAATGGAGAAGAGGGAATCGGATCGGAGACGTTCGATTGCGGTGGCTTTGATGAGTTTAGAGACGCCGAGGTGGAAGTTATGCAGTGGCTCGAAGGCGAAGATGTTGTAAGAAGAGAGAAGCGGAGTGATGTTGAAGATGGGGTATGATTCGAAGAGAGAAGTGTACTTTGCGAGGGAGAGAGAATGAAGTGCTGTTGCTGCCTCTTCTTTTTTGGTGCGTGCCACTTTTGGTTTCCGGGCGAGTTGCGCTTCCTCGGATTCGCGGAGAAGGCAGGTGTGCTGTCTGCGATTGGTTCGAGTTTGGAGTTGTGTGCGGAAGGGGATGGGATCTGTATTGAGGAAGAGGTGTTCCCGAGGGACGGTGCATCTCGGGCAAGGGTGCTGCGGCCGTGTTCCGTGGGAGATGGCGAGGATGTCCTTTGCTTCGGGGATGTCTGCGCAATAGCTGGCGAGGATGGGGTGGCAGTGGCGGAGGACACCGTGAGCGTCACGGAAGGAGAATCCTGGGAGCGCAGAGGTGAGGAGTGGGTTGAGGATGGTAGAGATGGCGCGCTGAATGAGGTTCATTTTGGTCTCGCGTGGGATGTTGGAGGATGATTTCGGGACGTAGTCGCCGCCGTCGTCGAAGGCGGTAAACGGGGAGAAGGAGGTTGGAAGGTATCCGAGGAGTGTGAGATTTTCGGATATACACTTTCGGCGGAGGGCATCGGAGAAGTTGAGAAACGTGACGTGGAGGGGGTAGGAATTGACGGAGGAGCTTTTCAGGGAGGTTGCGGACTTGTCCGAGTAGAGCTGGACGAGGCCGATGAATGATTCGATACCGGTTTCCTGGGGGGTGTGCCAGACGATGTCATCGACGGGGGACTGCATAATTTCCTGTTTGATGGCTGGGACGACTTTCTTTCCGAGGGCTGCAGCCATGGGATGTGCGAAAGCCGGGTGACCAGAAGACGAAGAAGATGAGGAAGATTGAGATACCGGCTGGAAGAAGGTGTTGTTGAGGTGTGCGAGTGCGAGTTGTTGCTTGAGGACGTCGATGGCACGTTTCTGGAAGAGGGTTGCGGAGAAGGTGTTGCGCTTGTCTGTGATGGTGGAAGGGATGAAGCCGTTGGAGCTGATGCGTTGCTTGAAGAGGTCCTCTTGCAGTGCGAGGCACTGCCTGGCGGAGGAGATGGAGGTCTGGAAGGAGGACTTGGAGAAGTCTGGATGGTTGAGGATGGAGATGAGCTCGTCTGCTTTGCGGGTGCTGACGGAGGATGCGATGGAGGAGATGTAGAGGACGAGTTGTTCGAGATGAGGGTTGTCGGCGAGAGGGGAAGGGGAACGAGAAGGGGGCGGGAGAAGGGGGTTTGAGGAGGAGACGGAGCCGATGGCGTGACTTGCGATATGGTAAGCGTCTTGGGTTTGAAGAGAGAGGGAAGCCTGTTGAAGTTCATATGGATCATCATCGGCGAGGGGGACGTTGTCGGAAGGATGGTGAGAGGGAAGGGGAGGAGAATTGATGGAGAGGTTGGGAACGGATTTTCGCTTCTTGGTCCTGGGAGGGAACTGAACTGGAGCGGTGGCTGTGGAGGAGGAACGCTTGTTGGCGGTGAGGCGATGGGGGCACCTGCGTTGGTGACTCTGAAGAGAGTATGTGGTGCGGCCGTGGAAGGAGCAGCGAGGGTAGCAACAGGGGAACATGGTGCGGGAAGGAGAGTTGAAGGATTGGAAGGAGAAAGGGGAGCAAAGGGGTTGTTGGAGAGCGAAATGCGGGAGCGTAATTATTATGGCGCACGGGGATGAAGTGGAGCAGGTGATGCCGAGCGTTTTGCGCTGGCTCGTGGACTGGTGCATGCTATGCAAGGCCGCAGACACTGACAACGAGTGAAGGATAGCGAGGGCTGTCATGTTTTGTAAACTCTAATGTATTTCCTATATATGTATTTATCTGAGCATCCTATCCTTCTATTTGAAGGGGCAGTTCCGGTGGTCCGGTCAGATTTTCAATCTCACGTTCACATGTGAAGGTATGTAGTAGTGGAGTCTGGACTCCACTTCGCGGAGTCCGGACTCGGTTTTTGGTCCGAAATAACTTGGAAATGTGAAGTGCTTTACTAGTTTATACTTTCAAAAAACTAACAGTGTTGAATGTGTGAAAATATTTTGATGGAAATTGATTCATTCAAAAGTGGGTTTTAAGAGTCGATATCCGTCCATTTCAATTCTTTCCCTTTTGATTGTCAAACTAGCATTCCGAAAACACCGACGTGGTCGTAAAAATTATTGGAGAATATAATAAGATCATCCAGGAAGACCAGGCAGCTCTGCCACTTGAAGCGGTTCAATGGAATATCTATTGCACGCTGAAAGGTAGCGGGAACGTTTGTCAAACTAACAGCATCCGCTTGAAGCGATACGATCCGGCGTAGCAGGTGAACGCGGTCTTATCGCGATCCTCCTGTCTAGCAGGGACCTGCCAATAACCCCAATTGGCGTCCAAAGCCGTGAAGACGGTAGCGTCTCCAAGGCAGTCGATGCACTCGTCCATACGAGGGATAGGATATGTGTCCCTAATGGTCACGGCATTGAGCCTGCGATAGTCGATACAGAACCTCCAGCTTCTGTTGGCCTTTAAAAAAAGTACAAGTGGGGATGCCCAGGGTGATTGAAGGGGCTCTATCAAACCTGTGCGGAGCATTCGGTCTACTTGGGACTGCTCCTCTTCCCCAGCTTTCGGTCCTGCCCTTTAAGGGGGTTGTGCCATCGGCCTTGCACCCGGGAACAGATCTATTTGGTGTTCCGTAGCAATAATCTCAGCGAGCAAGCCCTCCCAAATCGTGGTAAATTTCCATATCATTTCACGGAGTTTGTCGCGGTGTGACTCCCACAAGTGGCCGAGGTCTATCTCTTTAAGTGATGTTGTGGGGTCCACTCGGTTAGAACTCGCTGTAGCATTGTCTTGTGATACAAGTTTGGCCGTCGTTTCCGAGTTATTCGGGGTGTTCGACGTTAAAACAACGGTTTCCTCCCCCTCCTTGGACGATAGGTCGTCGGTGATGGGGGTAGGTTTCTCAGAAGAGGCGACGACTCCGAAAACGTCGGCGGTCGTCATCTTCTTTGGGAGCATCCCAAGGGGGTGTGGAGTGAAGCTTCGAACTACTTGGTTCTTTACCAGATAATGGGGGTGTTGGCCAAGATTGGCAATTAGTATCCGGAAAGGAGCATGTACGGTAGCGTGAACAATTCTGTTCGCCAGCGCGAGCTGGTACTTTTCGTATATTGAGGACAGAGTTTGAATAAACCAAAGACCTTGTTGATGGCAATCGAATTACACCCAGGCTTGGGACTCAGGCGGTATAGAAACCGAGGCTGCGACTCGAAGTTTGATGGACTCGCGAGATGCGGGCGGTCGATCTTGCGCAGCAAGTAGTGGGACTTGCTTCTGCAAAGCACGCTTCAGCGGGCGACGGACGATTGGGACTAATGATCAGTCGTCGAGTTCAACAAGACTAAGGCGGGACCTGATTGCGTCGAAAAATCTGTCGCAGTAGTTACATCCTACTATGACTGGAGCGTCCAAGGACCGACAAACAATAAAGTCGAGCTTCACCACGAAGGTGCTAAACTGCACGACTATGGCGACGGTACCCACCCTTTTTAACGGATTATTGTTTGCATCTGGGACGTCGGGACCTGTATCGGAACGGATACGAGACCGCACGTGCAGGGGTACCAATGATTCCACGATGAAGTTGTGACCTGCACCTATGTCCAGGACTGTTAGAAATCTCACCATAAAATGGGTGTCAAGACCAAGATCGGCATTAACCTTGTAGTTGCACTTAGCCATGACCAAGAATCTATCCGCGATCCGGGGATTTTTACTCCGTATCCACGGTAGACACAGCACAGAAAGGTGTGCAGAGTCCGCGTCTGCGGTGTCTTTCCTTAAAAGCATTTTCCCCGGGGAGTGAGGCGGGGACGCCTCGGGCGTCAACACCCTCATTTCAGAGGACGCCTCTCTCAAAGGGGAGACTAACTCAGTTAGTTTTCCTGGCGGTTTCCCGCCGTAGGCGGTAATCCAGGATCTTCGACCACGAGAGCTTCATTCTGGGGGCCGGGGTTATCCGCATAGGCGGTGGTTGCGTCGGACGTTTCCGCTACTTCCCGATTCCGGTTAATTGAAGCTAGCCGCGTGCGCGAGATGTGTGGCAAGGCATGCCAGAAGTCCATTTTAACACGAAGGTAGGAAGCCTTCGGGACGGAGCGTTTCTTCTCTGGAGTGAGGGCCTCGTAATTTGCCACCACCTTGCCCATATCCTTCAATGAGCAAAGACACTGAGGGGACGTATGGCCAAGGGCATAGCAAAGGTGGCACATCAGAGCCAACACTGCGAAGTGCCGGTGAATATCCCGAGCATCGGAGAAACGTACCGCAGGGCGGATGTCATCCCATCTATGCCGTTGATAACGGGATTGACCTTTCATAAACGGAATTCGTGGTGGCTGAACGCGACTGTTCCCTATGTACAATACGTGGTTGTCTTGCACCTTTTTGAATGTGTCCCCCGTCGTTGACGGTAAGTCCTTGGTTGTTATAGACACACCATTTCTCTGTGCTAAATAAACGGTGTCGTATACCTGTTGAGGGGTTCTATCCGTTGAAATCGGGGGCGATGAGGAATCACTCTCCAGCACCAACGACTTGGCGGGCTTAGACCGATGATTTGGAGTTCTTGCACGAAGTGCCTCCCCTTCCGCTCGAGCGTGTTAAACGAGCTCATGATAGGTGATTCGCCACTCGTCCTCGCTGTGACAAGTGAGAAGACTCTGGATTGCCAGGTCAAGGCCGTCCATGAACATGGTATAACGTTCCCCTGCGGGGTATACAATCCCACAACGGTGGAAGGCCTTGTTAAGGCGCACCGAGTAATCGCTTTCAGTCTCGCCTGAGCACTGACGAGTATCTCGCAAAGCAAGAATTGCCCCCTGAATGATGGTATTGGTGGCGTAAGAGGGCAATAAATATTGCACAGCCTCCGGCCAGCAGGTTACTCCTCTCTCTGAGGCTCGAGATGATCCTCGGATAGAGGTGTACTGGTCGTCTGCCATTCCCCATAAGAAAAAAGGTAATGCCAAATAGGCTTGTCCCTCATTCATTCCGAGGATATCGGCTTCCGCTACAAAGCGGAGAAGAAAGTCCAACATCATAATTGGGTCTTCTCCAGTAAAATACTGATTACGCAGTGAGAGTTGCCTACTTTTTATACACTCTTTCACCTTCCCCGTGCCACGGGGTGTACATCCTAAAGAGGAATCTTCGAGCCGGTGGTACTGGTATGACAATATGTTCCGATACAACGGGTTCGTCGGTTTTAATTCCATGAGGCCAGGGTGTCTTCTCCCCTTGTTGTGGGTACGAATCACACCTTGGGTGGCGGATGACCACTTCGAGCGGGAAGAACGGCCTCGTTTCTCGTCCTCCGAATCAGAATCCAAGGAACTAGAACCATCTGACCCATTTCGGGATGAATCTGATGATGTCGTAGAATCAGAATCCGAGTGATCTCGTTGTGTTTCCGCTTATAGCGGCGCTTCTTCCTTCCATCCGGGGACAGTTTATCTATGAGGATAAACTGCTCTAACGTCTCCAGAAGGGCACGAACTCGATGGAGTCGAGAGTCAACTCCTCCTACGAAGGTGGCGGGGTGCCCCAAACGCCCTGACATAGAGTTGACATCAGACTGTAAGATACGGACATCCTCTGCAACCACCTTTAAAGGGGGGTCCATCACCACCTCACAGAGGGTTTTTAATTCGTCCCACAATGGTGTCGTGGGCGGTCCACAAAGCGTGAACTTGAGATTCCACGGAATTCCCCTGGGGGGTGTTATCGCCCGTCAGACGGGGTTCAGGTGCGGCGGCGGCCATGGCCGGAGCGGGATGAGCACCATCCACGACATTCGATAACGGGGTTGACGTGGAGTTCCGTGGATACCGGGGTGGGTTTGAAGTAGTAGACTAGACACCCCTCTAATGGCTGGATTTCGGCAGAGTCGGGATCCCAGAAACGAACCGAACTTCGGGATTATCTCTACCATTGTGGAAGCGACTGCACGTAACCGCAGACTCCGCAGAGGAGGGCGTCGTTGACATGAGGGCGAACCGTTACGACGGGAAACAACGGAACTTCCGGAAAACAAACAAAAGAAACAAAACCTCGAAACAGGGAACCCAACACAAAACCGATTCTAAGTCAGGAGACCACTTTGTAGGGCAATGCCCGAAAGCGGGCGTGCACCGAAAGACGTTCGGGATCTTTCCTCGTTAGAGGTGAGCCCAGTTGGGTAGAGCCCTCCCAGGAGTGGCACGACTATGTCGGGTTGTAAAACCGAGGCCACCCGTCGCGACTTGCGCAGGGAAGTTGAGGCAAGAATCGGGTATCTGCAGGATTGGTGTGTGGAGTTGGACGTCCTCTAGAGAGGTGAGGTCTCCACGTTAATGGCACGTGCGAACACGAGCCGTGGGTAGCAGGAAAGCTGTAAAGGGAAAAATAAGGGAAAGCTGAGTCACGAGTGTCGTGACGAAGACTAACGGCAGTGCCAGTAATTTAACCTTATACAAGGCAAACACCGAGACAGTTGGAATATCAATACGAATACTCGGGTCCTTTAGATAGGAAATGGGGTTAGACTTTCCTTAAGCTACGGTGCTTCTCTCCAAGGAGGAGTAGAGAACACACGAAGGCGGTGAGGTCTAGACCCAATTCCCCAGGTTGGGGTCCCTTCTTGGGGAAGTTTTACTTGTGCGACAGCAACTCGCTGCTGCAATAAGTACTAACCATCCCAGAAATGGGTGTAAAAATAACAAATAGAATTAACTAACCTATTCCACTTTGGTGGTTCATGCCCACTACTGTGGCCAACCGCCAATTGACTCTTCCTTGTCCCATTATTAGTGGTCATAGTTTATGCAATGAATACATTACTGAAACTTTAAGAAAATCAACCAAGTACAAATAATCCATCTCTGAGGGCATTGCACTTCACCTGGCAAGGATAAACCAATCGGAGGACCCTGAAGGTGGATTATTCATCATCTTCAGAGGACATGGCGGACAATGTCACACCAGTTGGATGCATGGTCGACTTGGTACACATCGGGCCCGCAACCGCATCGGTCTCTCCTTCATCTGCCTGGAGGTCCCCAATGGTAACATCAGCCTCGAAGGTGTCGACGCCAGCCACGCAGATGTCCGTCCCTAATCAACAGGTACCTGCTATACAACCAAGTGGTAGGAACCCACCTCAGAGTCAGTGGTCTTAGTACCATATGGCGCGTGTCCAACCGATGGACAGAACGCCAATACGCAGAACCTGAATGGCTTTGAGTTATCCAACCACTGGGAATCTGCTTTGTTGATTTTGCCTGTCACCTCACCACTCGGCTACGATATGTCCTAATGTCACCCCTCATGTTATAGTAGCGCTCCTACAGGTGCGTCAGCAAAACCATCAGGTGGTATCTGGCCAGGCGGGCGGAAACCGACAGCTTCAGGACAAACAACCTCCTGGAAATCAACAGGTGAATCTGGTCACTGGTGCAGAAACGGCAGAGGAAGCCGCCACCGTACCACCACAGGCAGAAAACGTCTAAAAGTTGGGCCGCAGGCCAATCCCAACCAGTCCCATTCGGAAGGCCAACCGGCACCAGCTGGTTCTTGTATGTATGTTTACCTTTTGGTCACTGAAGAGGAAGCAGTAGAAGACCAATTGGTACCTATTTGTTTTCTCAAGCATGATAACTACAAGTTACACATGACCCTTGGGTTTTCTGTTAGCCATTTGTGTGGTACAGCCAGTAGTGAGCACAACGTCCGTAAAATAGGACTTTAAGATTTGGCCTAACAGATGAGTTCCAATAGGCGGTGGTCTCCCTAGTATAGGAGCGGCGACGGAGGGAATCCTGAAAGGAAATCCGCAAGCACCAAGCGGAGAGCGGGTTAAATGGGCAGACAATAATCCTACAGGGGCTGCTATGGGACGCGCTTGGTATCGGCGGCTTAGAAACTACACCTAGAGGATGATGTAATATTGTACTGAAGGTGAGTATCACGAGGCTGAACCAGACGAGTTAGACCAAGCGTCGAGTGTGCTAGGTTTACATCCCCGGAGGTTGAGTTTTCGCGGCGCACTGTATACAGTGCCGTGAGCTGACCTCGATGGAAACTATCTACTGTACCCTATAAAAATCTAAGTTAGGTTGTTCTACCTAATCGAGTTACAGTGCGTTGGAACGATTTCTCTGGAGTTGTATGCTACGGGGCACCATTTAGATAATACAGATACTCCGTTAGGAATCTTCTGTAACAGCCCATCCTTAGGAGCATATACAATACGCACTGTACTACATACCTCTTTTCTTGGATTGCACCACTTCCTCGAGGTGCATCACGCCTAAGTGCTCGTCTCCTTCGGTGATTCTGCGAGTCCTCTACGGTCGATCCTTGCAGCGGCTAGTCTTGTTACCTCCATTGCAGGTGCTGTCCTTGCTTACGCTTTCCTTCTGCGCGGTGTCCATTCGGAACCTCCAAGGCGAAGAATCGGCCCTGATATCACGCGTATCTATTTGCGTTCGCTCACACATCAGGTGCAACTCCTTCTGGTCACCAGGTGCGTTTCAGCCCCGTTTCTCGACTTCCTAGTGCGGGCGATTTTCATATCCTGGTGGAACGCCTGAACGCGAAACTATGAATCGGTTCCGCATTATGGCGCGGTCTACGTTGTAGTACAGTGGGTACTATATATGCTTCTAAGGATCAGCTGTTACGGAAGATTCCTAACTGATTATCTGTATTTTCTAACTCGTGACACGTGGGCACACCACTCCGGAGGAATTTCCCAGCGGATTTTAATTCAATTAGGTAGGATGACCTAGCTTAGATTTTTATAAGATACAGTAGATAGTTTCCGTCGACGTCAGCTGGCGGCACTGTATATAGTGCGTCGCTGGAGCTCCACCTCCGGGGAAGTATACCGAGCACACTCAAGGCTTGTTCTAGCTCGTCTGGTTAAACCTCGTGATACTCACCTTCAGGTACACTATTACGTCATTATTTAGGTGTGGTTTCTAAGCCGCCGATACCCAGCGCGTCCCATAGCAGCGAGTATAGGTTTATCTTCCGCCCAGTGAACCCGCTCTTAGCCTGTTGCTTGCGGATCTCCTTTCAGGATTCCCCCCGTTGCAGCTCCTATATTAGGGAGACCAATACCTCTTGGAACTCATCCGTTAGGCCAAATCTAAACGTCCTATTTTACGGACGTTGTTCTCACCACTGGCTGTACCACATACGTCTCCTGCATCCTCCGAGGCGTCACTCACACGAATTCCTCTACAACGTCGCGATAGTCCCGCGATTCCTGAATGACATATAAGCGGCGGCATTCCTCTGCAGGTATGTTCCTTCTTTTCTGGTGTCAACACACAAATTTCTCCTGCTCTTTCTGCTTTCTTCTTTTTAATTGAAACCTATCAAGCTTACAACGATCAAACGTTGACTCCCGTGGATTCTCAGGTGTACCAAACCTTTACTGGTGCGCCACTCCGGCCTGGGGAGCATCTCGATCATCGCGCCACTCGGATGTTCGTGCCTTTCCACGATCGGCCAGTCAGCCTACCGTGCTCCGTCGGTGAATACATCCACCATTTCGCGCAATACCTTCAGGCGAGACACTTTCACGCGGTTCCCGAAACTCCCTGGAGGGAGGGCAAACAGAACCGTGAGGATTCGTATCGCGCCCATTGGCTCCACGTTCCTGTTCATGGCGATAACGCTCCGACAACGATGGGGTACTGCGATACCGTCCACCTTAGGTGTATTGAGGAAGGCGACATGCAGTCACGTCTGCAACGTCTTCTTCAGAAGGAATCCATTCATCATCTGGAGCACCGTCCTGGCAGCCTCTCGGATGGCCACTCTCCTCTGATGCTGCTTTCTTGTGACTCTCCCTACGACGACCTTTATTGGTTAAACCGCAGTAACTGGGGTACCAACTCCGCGGACGAAACACATATCAGGAACACCTTTAGATTCCTCTTCAGATGGCACAAAACGGAGCTCCATGATATCCCTTCAGGTCAGCGTTCCAAATACTACGTGCCCATTGTCAAATTCTGGAGGAGCCATTGGGTGTCGCCTCACCTGGGCGTGGCGACGCCTCTCGTCCTTGCATATCACACATCTGATGTACTGGATACCCACGGCCCTCTGAGGGGTTTCTTTATGTTGATTGCCTTTATGGAGTTCGCTGTGGGGGCGCTTATAGCGTACCGTCAGGCAGCAGACGAAGGTGTCCTCTTCTATACGCGGAGTTGCAATGGTTGCCTCTATTAGAACTCGTCATACCAGCCTATACCGGGTCGTTTACGTCCCCTTTCGGTGGCTATGATTTGGTACATCTGCTCCTTGGTTGTCCAAAACCATGTCAGGGGCACCACGTGGAGTGCGGAAGAAGCGAAGGCTGTTCTTGATTACAACCTTCAGGTGGACTGGTCTGAAATCCCAAGTGTCCAGTGGTAGGACTATGACGAAGACAAGTTCTACCCCATCAGACGAAGTCCGAACGGTGACGATGACCAACGCGCATATGTTGCTTTTCCACGCCATATTGAAGAGAGGGCGCTTAAGGTGCCCCGAGTGCATGTCTCCGATTATGATCCTAAGGTGGAGAGTCTGTCGATTCGCACGCCAGTTCTCTCGCCGGTTGGAGGATTTTCCGTAGCCCCTGCAATTAGTGGTGATGCTTCTCCTACTTTTGCCTTTGATGCTGAAGCTCCTGGCACTGTCACTCCGTCGTCGGTGCCTGCGGTCCCTGCGGTGGGGATGGATGTTTTGCCTATGGAGGAGGATGCGATCGCACCTGCCCCAGTGGGTCCAACGCCTTCGGTTCTCTCGGCTCCTGCGATGCAGCACACATTGAGGAGTGTGCTACCGCCGACTTACTCCCCACCTCCGGTGTGGGCGCCTGTGGCCATTTCTCCGGCTCTTCCGTTGCCATCGCCTTCGGTGGCTGGACCTGCTTCTCCTATCCAGGCCAGTGCGTCTGCCCCAATGATGGTATCTGCAGCTCCTTTAATGGTCGCTACGGCCGTCAGGTCACCAGAAGGTGCGATGGCAGTCGCCTTTCAGAAGTTGGTGCAAGCCTGCCTGGTGGTGGGCATCATTGCACCAGCTTCCCCCGTTGAGGCTATGCGCAAGGCTTGCGGCTGGGTGCTGGAGCTCCGGAAGCCACGTACGGATAACGATTCCCTGGACGCGATGCGTGACAGCGTGAAGGTGTTCATCGATAACCAGGCCACGGTGGCAATGCTGCGCTTGAATGCAGAGTATGCGGCGCGCTTTGGCCGGAAACTTTAGGCAGTGACATAGCCTGCACAGATCCAGTTCCTAAATTCAATAAAGGTATCCCTTAGGTGTTATAGCAGTTCCATCTAAGGTTAGTGTTAAAGTGTGTTCATTAGTCCCTATAGGTGCGAAAAGAAACGAAAGGAAACCTGTAAGGTAGTGAAATTTGTGTCTCCTGTAAGTGAAGAAAGCGGGGTTAGACCATTGTGGGTCCCCCCCCCCCCCTTTTCTTAAACGAAAAAGCCTATGAGAAGTTGCCGTTTCGCTCCAGTTTGTCATGGTATTGCCTGAGGAAGTGCTCGGAGATGTGTTCCGGACGTGCATTCGTATCAACTGCTGAGGTGTAGCGCTACCATCTGACGCGGTAGTTCCTGAACGGGTTCGACGGTGCGATACGATGTGATCCACTGCATATAGGGTCCCACCCTGCGGTGTCGAGAGTATGTCCGGGGCTTCCCGAGGAGTATTGCCTAAAGGAGGGGCATTTTCACTCATGGAACGGCTATGGGTGTCCACTGATACTACACTAGGTGAACAGGGCATGCCAAGTTTTGTCGCCGGTGACACTTGCGGTGGGGGATGAGCAATGGGTGGCTGCTGAGGTTGCTTCCGTGAGAGAGGCTCTGGGAATTTTGTCACCCCGTCTCGTGACACGATGTCGCGGAGCCCGTCTACCTCGATGGCCATCATATCCTTATTGGTCACGAGGATTTTGTAGGGCTGTAAGGTGTTTGGCGCCAATTTCCAGGTGATGTCTGGCGGTTTTTCTGACGTCTTCTGGGGTTTATCAAGGAATATTTCATCCCCTTCCCTCATTTGTGAGCTTCGCTTCACCTTTAAGTCCAAATCTTGTTTCTATCTCCTGTGAGAGGTGGTCAGCATAGCTTTCGCAGGCACGAGTTCGTTCTCATACCGCCTGATGGTTTCCCTTTTTGATTGGGCAGCCGTGGGTGCCTCAAGACTGTCTGAAACGGGTGCCTTGGCCCGCTGGCCAATCACGGTGCTTGGCGGGATCCATGACAGCACTAGGTTTAACGGTTAAGTCCCTGTAGAGCGATGCACCAGAAGGCTATAGGCATACGTGAGCTGGCCCACGTACGCGTCCTAATCCTTCTGGTGGTCCACAATAAAGTGTCTTAAACTTGAGACGGTGGTCATGTTGAACCTCTTCGCTTGGCCGTTCGTCTGGGTATGATAGGCAGTGGTAAACAGCTGTTTCATCCCCAGCATTCCTGAGATGGCACCGATATATTTCGGCGTAAATTGGGAACCGTTACCCGTGAGGAGGTACAGTGGTATCCCGAACGGGTAGACCCAAATCTACAGAAAGGCGTCGGCAATAACTACAGCCGTGGAACTCCTCAGAGGAATGGCGCCGGTGAGCTTCGAAAAACGGTCGGTGATATCCAGGATATAACGGTATCTTCGCTCCGACCTCAGTAGAGGGCCCAATCTCATGGTGAAATACAAACGGGAGCCGCCGGGGTGTCCTGCGAGGCGCCGATAATGCGAAAGAAACAGAACTCTAGCCCACAGGCTGGCCGGAACCACCTTTCAGAGTGCGCCGTCAAGGGTTGCGCGGCGCACCAACAGGCCATCACTATCTATATCGAAGAGGAATGTAGAGTGTCCAACAGTGGGGAGGCTCTCCTTACAGAAACGTTCCGTGCTCTGGTACTTAAGGAATTTCTCCATGGTTATGGGGAGTACTTCCTTCTCCTCCTTCACTAGGCCGATCACCTCAGGAATACCGGCATATTTTCCACTGCGGTTATTACATTCCACGGAATGTCCTTCATGTTCGCTTCCTCTCTTTGTCCCGCATAGGGTGAGGCCCAGAATGGTGTCCTCCAAGGGGGTTGTATCTTCTCTATCGGTGGATGTACGGGACAGAGCGTCCACTGCCTGGTGCTTCACGCCTGGGCGATAGACGATATCAAACTCGTACTCCAGCAGGCGCAACCTCCAACGTTCTAGGCGTTTGTAGGCGTCCGTCGAGGAAACTATACACTTCAGTGGAGCATGATCAGTCCTCAAGGTGAAGCCCGTACCATCCAAGTAGGGGCACAGTACTAGTACTGCCCACACGATAGCGAGACATTCTCGCTTGGAGGTGGAGTAGTTCCACTCCACCTGAGAGTGGCTACGACTCCACTAATCTATTGTCTGCAGTCCACCTTCCGGTTGTTCCCGTAGGAGACTGCATCCCACCTGGTACTTACAGGCGTCCGTATCCAAAACCATGCGTCCCTGCCATTTCGGTAGAACGAATATTGGAGGTTCAATCAGCTTCCCCTTCAGGATGTCGAAAGCTTCGTACTCCTCGTCCGTCAAGGTGCCAATTTGCATTGCTTCATTTTTCTCCGAAAGGCAGTTCAATGGGGCCGCTATTTGGCAGAAATTAGGGACAAACTTGCGGGAGACGATGCACAATCCTAAGAAATAATGTGGCTCCGTCTGGTCCGTGCGCGGTTTGGCTTCCTTGATGGCCTCTTGGTCTTGCTTCATACCTGTAGGCGACCAGTAAGCATTACATGTCCCAAGTACTCCACAGAAGACTTGAAGAAGAAGCATTTCTCCAGCTTCAGAATTAGGCAAGCATCCTTCAGGAGTTGGAGGACCTGTCTAACATGCGCGAAGTGCTCCTTCACGGTGCGCGAGTAGATAATGACGTCGTCAATATATACAAGGGCGTATTGCCACTTCACCTTTCACAGGATTATGTATACTGCCCGCTGGAATGTGGCTGGGGCGTTTTTCAATCCAAAAGGCATCCGTAGGAATCTGAATGTGCCACAAGGGGTGGTAAACCTTGTTTTTTCCTTATCGGCGTCGTCCATCTCGATTTGCCAGTATCCAATATTAGAGTCCATAGTAGATAATACCAGCGCATCACCTAAGGACTCGATACATTCATCCATGCGGGGTATCGGGTAGGAACCCTGCACAGTTACCTCATTCAGGCGCCTGTAATTGATACAAAACATCAGTGATACATCTTTCTTCTTGGCGAACACCACAGTAAATGCCCATTCGGAGGTGGACGGCTCAATCACGCCCTTGTCTAACATGCGTTGGATCTTCTCACGCTCGAAATTGCGTGCATGGGGTCCTGCTCTCCTTGGGAGTTGGTGTACCGGTTTCGTCTCAGGTGTTAACTGGATCCGGTGCTTGGTCAAGTTCACTTCTTCCAAACGGCCAGACCACATATTCTCAAAGGTCGATAACATTTCTATTGTGCTTTGGCGATACTTTAGGCATTCTTCGCCAATTTGGACCTTCTCCTGCCATGGGGCAGGGGTTGTCTCTTTAGGAGACGACGGTGAAGAATCAGTCTCCATGTCGGTGACAGTGTCCTGTACGGTAAGGTATTCATTTGGCGGGATCTGGGCCAGTCCGGTAGGAGCGGGCAAAGCTATCCCTACTACGGTGCCATTGTGGAGCCTTAAAGGAGACTCCTTAACGTTGGCAACGACAAACCTGAAGGTGATGGTGGGCACTACATGACACCATTCGCCATCATGGAGTGTTGCATCGTAGTAAGGTGAGGGCTCCCATGCAAAAATAACAACCGTGAGGTGGATGATTGCACCCAGACTTCGGCCTGGGTCCTTGCGGATATCTAAACACTTTTCACCACGCGGAGGTGATTTGACTGCGTCTCTTCTCCTTTGGAAGTCTACCCACTTGACGTGCATTTTGCGATGGGTCCCGGAAATGGGGACACGATACCAACAGGGGCAGCATTATGAAATGTAACCTTCCGCAGGCGTGGGTAGATGCCACGCACATACACTTCCACAAAAGACGTCCCCAGTATGCAGGGTGCAGCCGAGTTGTCGACCCCAAAAATCACATTCTTACCGTTAAGGATCCGACAGCGAGATGTAAAGGCAGACCCCCGGAGTAGTTTTAACGTTCGCCGCGAGGCATCGCGCGCCATTGGCAGCTTTTGCATCCTTAAGAAGTTAAGGGCCGACCTGGGGATCATGTCGACATGAACAAAGTTTGGACCGGCGCCTGCGTCAAAGATGGCACGTGCAGTGCTTGATGTGAGAGGCGAGCATCCTAAGGAAACAAATACTGTATATTTCTCACGTCGGAGAAAATATACTGATTTGTCGAAGGTGGTGGATGGGTCCGCTGAAAATGGGGGGCTCCAGTGATTTCATTGCGTTTTGACGTGGGAGGTCCACCAATTTCATTGCAATGTGGCCCATGGATTTCCATTCTTTCCTAGAGGCAACTTCCGTTGGACGGGGGCTCGATGGAAAGGAGCCACGCGGAGCCTCTACGCGCGGTTCTGAGGGCTATTCTAAGTTGAACGTGTCCGAGTTCCCTGCGCTGTTTTCACTTGCAGCGGTGCAACTGGGGTTAAAGCGTTCCCTTGCAAGGTGATGGTAGCTGTAGGCGGGGCAGCTAGTTCCTGCGTAGGTGGTGCCGGCACTGGTTGAGCGGCTTTCCCCGATGGGGTGCGGTATCCATAATGAACTTGAGGGGAACAGAAATCGCCATAAGCCGTATGGTAAGTATCATTCTCCGAATAGGTGTCTTTCGCTGCATGGAAGTTCTTCTCCCTCTCTTGAAGGATGGCGGTCCTCATTGCCAGGGTGAGAGTGGTGCAGTGCACCGGTTCTCGGACAACTAATCCTAGAAGGAGGTGGGTAACTTCGAGGATTTGCGAAGCGAACATTCCAAAATGATCCTGCTGAGGTTTATGAGGTGGGTGACGACGTTGTCCGTGAACAGGACGGTCCCCCTTGGGGTGATGCGAAGCTGAGAGCAAGGGTTTCCTGCTCCTCTTCAATCGTTAGATCGTCTGCGTCTCCTGAGGTGCTGGTGTCCAACGTAAAGGCCATAGCCGTGCGATTCCTTGAGGCGGAGGGTTTTTCCGAAAGTGTAGGGTGGCTTCGCCGTGCAGCGCGGTGGGTGTCCCGGTAGGATTACACGAAACGCCCTAACTCCGTATAGGTGGTCCGATGATGCGTTGTGAAAAGGTTGCGCACCCTTGCACGTATCGAAGGAAGGAGTCCCGTGACGAACAGCGACTTTAACCGCCGTTCGGAGTAAACGTTTCCGCACCTTAAGGGCTTGCTCCAGAGTTTCTGGTAAACTCCGTTTCGTTCATTCCCGTGCTCTGCCGGTAAGAGGTCACGGCAGCGTCAGCATCCGCAATCACGTCGGCTTTGGCGTACCGTTTGAGGAGGAAGTTGATCACCTCGGGCACGTCATCAGGACTTCAGTTGCAGGATCATTTACAATTGCGCTTTCTCCTGTGAGGCGGGGTTGCAAGAGGGAGTGCGCCTGCCCAGTGAGGTAGAACTGAAAGCACCACATGGCGCCACCTTCATGCACGCTTTTAGTGTTACACGCTGAACGGAAGCGTGTAATAAAGTTCAGCACTGAGATGGGGTCTTCGCCTGAAAAGATGTATTTTTTCATTTGAATATCCACTTGGTGCTGAATCTTCGTAAGTCCTTCAGCGACCGACGTGTCGTAAACAGTGGAGCAATCATTCAACATGTAGGTTTCATAATCCACCACTTTGGCGAATAGATCGTTTAATGGGACGATCTTCCTGACCCCTGGTCGTTTCTCCTTCAGAGGCGCGTCGTCCTCTGAGTCGGATCTGTTTTCGGAATCAGAGCCCGTACTACTCTCTGAATCGGGGTGTCTTCTATTTCTTCTTTTGCACCTCCCTTTTCTGCTTTGTCTTTCCTGAGTGGTGTCTGGGGGTCTGACGGGGTTCCTGCTATCGTGATTCACCAGCCGAGTATGCTGTGCTCATCTCAAAAGATGAGTTTTGTTGCGACCGGTATCCTGTCCTCCTCTGTTGGTTGTCAGGTCCAAACGGTTCATAGCGGTATTCCTAAGGCTTGCGCGTGTCCTTGCGGTGATATCCTGTCCTTATCCGCCGCGAGTAATGGCAGTATCCTGTCCTCCTCTGCCTGGCGCTACCTGAGGTGTCGATAGAGAGAACCTCTCTTGTACCGAAGATGCACTTTGTAACCCTGCTACCGGTTGTAGCTGCGTGGTTTGGAAGCGAGCCTCCGCTCGGATAACATCAGAAATCACCTCCCGGAAAGCATCGGAATGCAAGAGGGCGTCTACCGCCCGGTGCGTACGTTCGATCGCAATCTCCTCCATTAGGGCGTGGTAGCCGGACCCAAAATGCGCCTCGATACCTGCAGGAGTCCGTTTGGCGAGCTTTTGCGAGAGCGAATCGGTGAGGCATGGGACCGTAGACTCGATAAGTGTATTGGGTTCTATCGCACCCTGGGCCTGGATCTCCTGAGGCGGCAGCGGTTGTGACGCCGTTTGGGGTTCTTCAACTTCCACGGCAGCATTCTCAAGAGGTGTGGTGGAGTTATCTGGTATGCTCAGATCATTTAGTCTCCTTAGACGGTGTCAGAACTGGTCGATACTGTAATCGGCGTTCCATAGGACACGTTCAGGATCATCCAGCATGGCGGTGGGTCCTTGGGGGTCGCTGCGCGTGCTGCATACACCCCGGGAGCCCAGTGCCTGAGGATACTGAGAGGGGGTTTCTCGGGTACATTCTTAGATTCCATGGAGGAGTAGGTCGAGGTGATCTGCCTCCAATTCCAAATCAGCTTAGAAAGGAGTCCACTACGAGGGGGGACCAGAAATGTGTGTGTAGCGCTTATTTGTCACGCTCTGTTAGATACACCTTAAGGAACGAATCATCTAGGTCAGGAGACTAGTTTTGGTACAACCAGTGGTGAGCACAACGTCCGTAAAATAGGTCTTTTAGATTTGGCCTAAGAGATGAGGTCCAATAGGTGGTGGGCTCCCTAGTATAGGAGCAGCGACCGGGGAATCCTGAAAGGAGGTCTGCAAGCACCAAGCGGAGAGCGGGTTTACTGAGACGATAGTTCTACAGGCACTGGTATGGGACGCCCTGGGTATCGGCTGCTTAGAAACCACACCTAGAGGATGATGTAGTAATGTACCTGAAGGTGAGTATCACGAGGCTGAACCAGACGAACTAGACCAAGTGTCGAGGGTGCTTGATTTACTTCCCAGGAGGTGGAGCTCCAGCGGCGCACTATATACAGTGCTGCGGGCTGACCGCGATGGAAACTATCTACTGTACCCTATAAAAATCTAAATTAGGTTATTCTACCTAATCGAATTACAGTCCGCTGGATTGATTCCTCTGGAGTGGTATGCTACGTGGCAGAACTTAGAAAATACATATACTCCGTTAGGAATATTTTGTAACAGCCCATCTTTAGGAGAATATATAGTACCCACTGTACTACAATTTGGTTCCGTGTGCCGCCATCTTGGATACGGGAGCGGGACCGAACATTAATGCGAACTTCCTATCCCCAAAGGTATTAGAAAGGATACTACGGAGTACCATCACAAACCCTTTGGTGGATGCAGACAAGCGAACCTAAGTGGTCCGTGGAAGTGTAGACCTAATGTAAGCCGTGGAGAACCTTAAAGTCCAGGTACGGTTTATCGTGATCAACCAATTGGAAACGGATTGTAACCTTGTAATTACGTTTATAAACAACTATGTCCGGGGAATTTTGCCTCGTACCAGAACGGTTTGGTTCTATAAGGGTCCAAGAGTGGCCATTCTAGGTCGTCACAAATCGAGAACCGCATCAGGTCAGAGACAGGAACCCCGTCGGCGAGAGTACCCAATAAGGTTTGATTGGCAAATTCCATTCGAATTCCGCCCATGCACCAAGTGGTAGCCAAAGTGGTATGCGACTGACCGGGTAGGCTATCACTAGAAAGCCACCATAAGGTATTGGAACGCCACGTGACGATGATAGCGAACGGAATCGTGAACAATATACCGAATCAAACTATTCAGGTATTCTTAAGCAACTTCAGCAACCATATGGTCCAATCACCCAAGAAAACTGTTGTTGGAATCGCATCTCCTGCTCAGGGTAGCATGTTTTCAGTGACACCATTACAGTCGTTCGGAGAACTCCACCCTAAGGAGGGGGGAGGGGAAACCAACTGCGGAAAACAAGAACTCAACCACGCCAGTAAATGCAGAAGCAACACCGACATAGGACGGAAATACCAATTGGAAAGGGGAAGTAACCATAGGGTCCGAAGGGAAACCTTTTAAGGACAGCATCCTTCAACTATTGAATCCGTTCAGTGCCATGTGGTCAGGCTACCTGGGGGTGATCAAGGCGACGCAACACCGTATCGACGTGGTTCATGGAGCCACGCAGGTACACCAACAACCAAACCGCGCAGGTCCAAAAGCCCAACAGGTTGAAATCCAGGAGGTGGAATGGATGTTGAAGGAAAAGGTTATTGAGCACTCATATGCGAAGTGGGCCAGCGCAGTGGTATTGGTTCAGAAGAAAGGAGACACCAAAATAAGGTTTTGCATCGAATATCGAAAAATAAATGCCGTTATGGTCAGGGATTCGTATCCGATACCCAGAATCGAAGATTGTATCGAATCCCTCGGGATGCGAAAGTCTTCACTACACTGGATGCCAATTGCGCTTACTGGCAAGTGAAGATACCTGAGGAAGATAGGGACAAGACTACATTCACCTGCCATGCTGGTCTCTTCCATTTCTTGCGAACGCTATTTGGTTTACGGGACGCTACCGCTACGTTTCAGAGAGCTCTTGACATAATCCTATCGAAAGTAAAATGGAAGACCATGCTATTTTATATAGATGACGTAGTCAACTATTCTCGATCTTTTAAAGACCACTTTGGGCACGTCCGAACGGTGGTACAGCTCCTGAATGATGCAGGGGTGAAGCTCAAGTTACGCAAATGTGTGATCTCCGACCAAACGGTGGAGTATCCAGGCCATATGATCAGCCCCGGACGTCTACAGGTAGCCGAGAGAAATATCCAAGCGGTTCAGGGAGCTAGGTTCCCACGGACCCAAGCGGATATCTGCTCCTCCATTGGTTTGTGCAATGTGTACCGTCGGTTTATCAAGAGGGTTGCTACGATTGTAGCTCCCCTTAATAGGAAAATGCAAAAGAGACAACCATATAGGTTTGGATACCTTGAGGAGGACAAGATCGAGGCCTTTCAGAAACTGGAAACTGCCCTGATCGTTCCACAAGTATTGGCTTTACCCAAGTCTGGCTATCACTACACCCTTGATACGGACGCGTCTTCCGTTCAGGTAAGATGATGCGTTATGCAGGACCAAGCGGATGGCACCAATTGTTTAATGGACTAGGGCGCTCACCAGAACGGAGCAGAACTACACCGTGACGGAAAAGGAATGCTAGCAGTGGTGTGGAGCATGCTGATGCTCCGTCCTTACCTGTATTGAACGTAGTTCACCCGGCGGCAAGATCACGATGCCTTAAGGTGTATATTGGGCCTCGCAGACCCTTCCGGATGGATAGCTAGATGGAGGTTAAGACTCTCAGAGTTTGAGTATGAGGTACAATACTGCCCAGGGATAAAGCATAACGTGGCCGATGCCATGTCACGCTTGAATACCAATGGGTTGGAAAAGGAATCAGTGGAGGAAGATATTCCGTGCTTCACTATTCAATTGTTTAAGGATGGACAGGGAAAGAAAACTGAAGGATGTACCTTCTTGGGTGAAGAGCAAGAATTCCGTCAGGTTATCGTCGCAGACGATCCCCCGAGTGGAGTTTTGCAGTGGAGGAGGAGGAATATCCCCCTATTGCCAAAGAGGAATTCTTGCGAGAGAAGGCAACCGATAAGTATTGCAATTCATTGCTACACCTTGTTGGGCAGAAGGACACGCAGTTCGATGTGGACCATGAAGGCTATTTAGTCAGGTGATCCACCTAGATAGCTGTAGTGCACGCTTTCTGGGGGTGGAACTTGAGCACCTAGTAAACTTCCGATTGTTTGGCTCATCTATATTACTGTGGCACGGCTTGGCCGGACGCACTTTGGCAACGGACTTTGCATGTGTTACACGGATGTGCCACAGTACTGAATAGGGTTTTGCTATCTATTCAATTATTTATTTAGTTATTACAATGGGATAGTTAGGGTACAAGAAGGGCTGTTGTCGTCCGGTGTCGTGTAAGCGTGCAACATGACACCCACATGGTACTTTCGAGGAGGGCCAAACTCCTCGGAAATCACATGGGTCGTCTCTTTCAATGGATTTTCTTCTTACCTCCGCAAGTTTCTTTTCTTTTATGAGAATTTCGCTACCAGAAGAACGTCGATTGAGGAACGGGCATTGAAGTTTCTTGGCTACCTCGAAGGTGAGGCATTCGAATTTTATTATTACAACTTTGCTTCAAATGAGGATTGAACTACTGATGCAGTTAAGTACGATACAGTAAAGGTGGCCTTCTTGGAATGGTATGGTAGGCCTGAAGAACGCGAGGAGTACATTCGCCAAGCTGTCTCCTTCAGGTTAGAGTACGGTGACTTGTTGGGATCATTGAAACGAATAGACACATGTGTTGAGAAGGCAGGACTCAACTCCGAGGCGAAGTTTGGTTCGGTTCGGAAGGCTATGATGGAATTCTCAGATCTGGCTCAGTTTGTTATCTTTCAAAGAGCGGCAGACTATCAAGCATTGTAAAATCTTGTAAGGGCCTTTGTGGCTGGTAAAAAGGTGCTTAGCTCGCATGGTGCCCTACACGGTCTTGCGCTCCCAAAACAAAATTCTACAGAAGGAAAAGCCAGGATGTCATGCTCCTCTCGAAGGCAAAGTAGATGAACTCACACACCAGCTTGCACAGTTAACTTTGTTAGTCAAGAAGAATCAATCTGTGGATAGAAGCAATGAAGAGGATCGACTCTGCGCATATTGTCAGCAACCAGGATATTACTCAACTAGTTGCAACTTGAACCCTCATCGCAGTACCCGATGCGGGCGTTGTGGCAAGGTCGACCACGCAAGGGCCACGTGTTCGAAGAAGGATTTCCATGTTGAGCGCAGGGTTGGATTCGAGGACGTCCGTGTAGAGTCCGAAAGTGAAACTCGACTCAAGAAGAATGACAAGGGAGATAACGTGCAGAACAGCCAACAAACAGTATTGTCTGCGTTGTCATCGAGAACGAAAGTAATGGGGAATAAGTGTCCACGACGAAGAGAACAGCTGATGGTGCGCCAGTACGAAAGCAGCCTCGAACGGAAGGACCCATGCGGTTACTCTCCCTGCTTAGCCCATCAGTAATAATAGAGAAGGAACCTCATGGCTCGCCGAAACACGCAGTAGGTCCTAGGAAGCCCACTAAGAAACAAAAATTGCCGTCTAGGAAGTCTTCCAGCAAATCAAAGCTAGAAAAATATGCAGGAAAGTACAATGTTCTTGAGGAACTTGCAAATGCATCCTCTGGAATCACCTTCGGTCAGCTTGTTCTTGGTGATGCTGACGACGCTAAGAAGTATCTACGTCGCATATTATCAGGACGCACGTCTACTCGGCGCGTGAACTACGCTGAAGCCACAAAAGAGACCCGACGGCTAAAGGTAGTCCCGGTAAAGGTTTATGGAACTGAAGCACAAGCCTTGCTGGACTCAGGAGCAATACCGAATTTGCTGTCTGCAAACCTCGCGCAAAACTCATCGCTGGAACCACTCCCGACAAATAAGAAGATTAAAGTAGCTGACGGCATCACCACCCTTGTGCGCGGAGTCCTTCATGACGTTCCGGTGAAGTTTGAGGCAGTACGCGTTCCATTAGAGTTCCTCGTGGTTGAGAAGTCTCCCTTTAGTGTCATCATAGGTTGTCCTACCTTAGAACGCCTAGGAGCATGTATTGACCTGGGGACACAAGAAGTATTACTCAACTACCAGGGAAAATCTGTCACTCTTTGTTTAGACCATGAGCGTGGAAGGATGGGCGACACTCCCATAGACTCTGGAACAGACAGTGAAGACTTTAAATTAGATTCAGAAGCCTTTCTTTCCGATACCGAGAATTCGATTCAGAACAAGAAGAATTAGATGTTGTCATGTTGGAAACAGAAAAGAAGAATGCCGGACTATCTTCAACCTCATTAAAGAAAATATCCGCCGAAGAAGTGTTAGTTGTGGGCATGAACACCAATGAGGAACGAATTTAACACGTCCCACATAAGGTGATAGGTGGTGGAACACCACCACCTTCTCTGGAGCAAGCGTCAGAAGGAGACCGAGCCCACGAGCAACGAGATGTTCCAGGGTACTTAAGAAGTGAAATAGGAGGTGATGAAACTGTCTTCCACGATCGTTTTACAGATGGTACGCAACCAGAACAACCCATTGAACGCACTAAAAGTGTCGAAGAGGGAAGATACGAAGATGCCGAGAATAACGGTAGCGTGGAGTCATCGACAGATTCCGCTCACTCTGTTCCGCCGTATCCAACATTGCAAATCCTGATTATGGATCATGCAATTGTACTTCCAACTCCTGAGACCATCCGCACTTTAGATGCATTTGAGATACTTGTCGAACGAAGGGAGCCAGAGGTGCCTCCAGTATATCCCATACTCCTACACGTTTGAGACTTCCCGATCAATCATAGATTTCGTTTAGAAGTGGAAAATACAACAGATTTCGACCTCGTTCTTGACCCCTCAGGCAATTAAGAAGACGGCTCACAAGAAGTTCGAGATCGCCCTGAAGTGCAGGGTAGCGAACAGGACTTACATGAGAGCGATTACTGTGCATCTGAAGGCGAACTTGGCATTGATGAACAAGGGAATCCTGTGATAACATACCCTGGAGGGATAGTTGAGTATGAGGTTCATCCCTCACAGAATTTGCATAATACAGGGCATGATCAACAAGAACCGCAGGAAAGGCGGGACGTCGGTGATACTATCCATGTATCCGAAGATAGGCGAGGACATTTCATTCTCCGATATCCTGATGGACGTACAGAAATTCTCATACCTGAGGACTACGAAGATCCTCAAGCCAATGGCTCTATCAACAACAAAGAGAACGGTCAATGTGAAGCTGCCCAGTGATCTGATACGTCCGGGCCAACTGAGAATCAAAGGGTTCCGAACAGCTCAGAAAACGAGCCCATTAACCATCCCATGGACGAGACAGCAGCACGCATGCGTCCCTCTGAAGATCTACGGAGTGTGCCACGACTACGAGAAAATGATACAACGGAAAATACCAGAAACCATGTTTTGCTCGTATCATCCAACAACGATATATCAGAAAGGCCCGGTGGAGTTCATAATCTTACAGAAGCAGGCCCGCAAGATCCAGACCGATTGGTAATGCTCAATGACAATTGAAGCCATGTTCCCGAAGCAAGACGCTCAGAGTTGTTCGATACAATTGAAAACGCAGAGCTAGTCGTTTGGTCTTTGGATGACCTTCGACCAGTGAACGTACCAGTGATGCATGAGTTCACATTAGAAACCGATACACCTATTCATTCTCGTGTACGTAGATTGACACCGAAATACGACAGGGTTGTACAAGAGGAAATCGACAAGATGTTAGTAGCCGGTATCATCAAGCCAAGCTGTTCGCAATGGTCATTTCTAATTGTCATCGCCCTCAAAGAGGACGGAAGGCCTCGCTTCTGTATCAAATAACGAGCGTTGAACTCTGTGATGAAAGCAGACCGTTGGCCATTACCTCACATGGATCAAGTGTTTGATGACCTTCGTGGATGCCAGTTCTTTACTACTTTGGACTTCTTTTCAGGCTACTGGCAAATACGGATTTCGCCCAGATGTAAGGAGATGACTACTTTCATCTGCCGTCAGGGGACCTATCAATTTGAGGTAATGCCGTTTGGACTATTGAATGCACCCTCAATCTTTCAGCGAATGATGGACTCCCTATTGGGAAGAGTTGCGTTTGCTTGCGTATACATTGAAGAAGTTGTTATCTTCTCAAACACTCCCGATGAACATGTAAAACATGTCATCTACGTATTGAAATTCATGGCAGAACATGGCCTCAAGCTGAAAATATCGAAGTGCCACTTCGCTCAGCCTCGAATAGAACTGCTAGGACATGTGGTGGATTCCAATGGGATATATGTGGATATGAAGAAGATCCAAGCAATACGCGAGGCCCCCTTACCGACTACGGTGAGGGAGCTCAGAATCGTCCTAGGACTTGCAGGATACTATAGACGCTTCATCAAAGGGATTTTATGATAAAGCATCTATCTTGCACACCGCCACATCGGGTAATAAGAAGCTTAACTTTTCATGTGATATGAAGTGAGCATTTGAAGAACTGAAACTGAAGCTTACCTCAGCACCAGTACTGGCATTTCCAAACTTTGACGTACCCTCTCGTGTCGAAACGGACGCTTCGTCAGTAGCTGTCGCAGCAATCCTTGCACAGAAAAAGGAAGATGGCAAAATTCATCCGATTCAATTTGCATCTGGCACCATGAGTGATTCTGAACGCCGGTACTCAGTTTGCGAAAAGGAAGCACTAGCTGCTATGTTTGCGTTGATGAAGTTTCGTATCTACCTCCTAGGATCCAGGCCCTTCGAACTAGTCACAGATCACCAAGCGCTTAAGTACGCCTTTCAAAAGAAGGATATACATGGGCGACTTGCCAGATTGTTAGATCGCCTCGCCGAAACTATTTTAAAATCATCTACTGATCTGGTTCAAAAAATCTAGCTGCTGACTTTCTCTCGCGATACGCTCACCAAAAATGTGGTAGTAGTTCGAACGAAGACGATCCTGCGTTGTCTATCGCCAACCCTGGGGACACGTCTTTTTTCGGACTAGAGCCATATTATGCGAGTATTGGTCGATACATCAGTGGCATGACAATTGAGGAACCCGATACAAGATCAGATCAGCCATCAAAAGGAATTCGAAGAAGGTCGTAGCATGAGACGGCAAACTCTACAGATGCACAGGGACAAGCTTGGTACTAGTTCCTGTAATAGCTGATCGACCCGGACTAATTCAAACATTTCATGCCGATATTGGGCACTGGGATATAGCATCGACAAAATCATTCATTAAAGATCGCTTCTGGTGGAGCACGATGCTAATAGACATAACCAACTATGTACACAGGGCTGCACTAGCTGTCAACATGCGGCACTTCTTGTGAAGTATCAGAGGCTGCCCTTAACCCAACTATTTAACACCTTTTCGGTGGATTTTGCCGGCCCACTAGCAACCACGAGCTCGGGGAAACGGTTCCTTCTGATCGGAGTTGAACATTTCACTGGTTGGCCACTTGCAATAGCTAGTGAAATATCTACGGCAGCAGTTGTGCTCCAGTTTGTAGAGAAGGAAATCATACAGCCTTTCGGGTACCCTAACACGATTAATTCAGACAATGCTACGGCCTTCATGGCTAATTCATTTCAGGAATTTATGAAGCAGAAAGAGATGACCTGGAATTCCGTCTTGGCCAATGCTCCCATGTCTAATGGACGTGCCGAAAGAAGGGTTGGGACCATCAAACACAGTATACCCAAGATGATTTCCAACAGAAACTCAGAATGGGACCGTGAATTGGACAAAGTGCTCTTCGGATATCGTCAACGTAAGCTCAGTTGTGACTACTCGCCCTTCGAATTGTTGTATGGAGTGCGTTCTCGAATGCATCCTTCGGACCTCGGATCTCTCATTACCGACGTCACCATCGATAAACGCCTGCATGAGAATTTGGTGCGTTCTGCTCACCGAGCATGGCGCATAATTAAGCAACCAAACCCTCAGAGCAATTCCAGATACGCGCACAAGTTTAAGGTAGGCGATAAGGTGTTAGTTACTCGAGGAAAAGCTCTGAACCGCAATGTTAAATGGCGTCCATTCAAGTACAGATACTATGGTCCATGCAGAATTGTCCGCGCGAACCATCCGCGTTATATCCTGGTCTCACCGAATCAACGATACAGCAGGAAATCAGTTCATGCTAGACGTTTGAAGCTTTACTACCGCAGGCCAGATTATCTACGCCCCAACGCAGTCATGAATATAACGGAGGATGAACCTCAAGGCGAGTCTAGCCATGTCGAAGCAAGCAATATTATCACCGTCTTGCCTCTCAAGGTAGACTACAACATTTTCGACCTGGACGATAGCCTTCAGGACCTTGTCGTGGCTGGACGTCGTATATTCCTGTGGCTTGCAGACCTACAAGAATCTCCACCCGTACGGGAGAAAATCACCAGGACAGCTATGCATCTTTGTTTATCACTTTACGAGCTTAGTGGACCTCTGCTGGTTGAGAGTGTTTTCATGACGTTACGCAACTCTTTGGAAGAATCCACCGCGGCCTAGGACGCTCTGTTGACTCTGCATTCCTCATCTACCTGTATCATTTTAGGGTAGGTCGATATGGCCACATTCCTCGCGAATCCACCTATCAGGAGGAAACAGCTGCGTTCATACAGCAGATGGGACGTGGAAAAGACTTTGTGCTACAGTATGAACCTGATATCAATCGAATGATGATTCAATTTTCCTTCCGCTATCAGGTGATCTCGCCTGAGCCTCAGTAAACACACTGATGGACTGTGCTCCAAAACATACTCTACGAAGAAAACATCTCCAGTTCAGAATATATTTTCGTCTGCATACTGTCGTAGATCCTGCGTCGAATCTGGCCTATTCTGGAAAGCTATCTGGCAATTAATGGCAAGAATCGGCATGGCTGGAAGATTACGGTCGCCCGGGCGAGGTGACCGCTGAGTGGGGGAGTGTGTGACTGCCATACTTCATCCAAATTAGGGCTGTAAATTTGGGAGGTGTTCCCTTTTTGCCTTGATAGCAAGGGGCAGAGCCCTGGACGCAAATTCTGCCATCAAGGCAGGAAAAGAACCGGATTGCACAAGTTATGCACGTCCCTCGCCTCCCTCCTCTCCCACGACACTCTGCACTACCACCTACCCTACCCCATCCCGTCGTCCCAAAACACCACAATGCTCTCGTTGGGATTCTTTCCCTGCTTTCCCCACTGCGTTCGACTCTCTTGATTCATCTCAAAGTCTTCGTCTGGCCCACCTGCCAAAGGAACCCTGTGACAGTATGTCGTATGCATCGTACGCCTATCCGTCCGACCCGACGTCCCATTTCCGTCCGCAACTACGCCAGAACGCAATGGACGCGTTAATGTCGTACGTAGATCCAGTCGTTCAGAAGCATCTCCCCCGCCTACCCAAAATGATCAACAAGGAAGGATGCGGCTGCATGTGCGGCCCAAGCTGCAAGTGCTCCAACTGCAAGTGCAAAAAGGGCGGCTGCACCTGCAACTGAAAACATCCGTTGTATAACGTGCCCGACGCCACGAGCCACCATCGCCTCTTTCTGCTCTCACAACCCCCTGGTCATCTGCACAAGTGGCTATAGCAGCACAGCCATATGCTCGAAGCACAGCGACAACAACAAAACAGCAACCACAGTATCATAATGAAGAAGAGATATCCTTTATTTGTCTAGACGGATATCAAGCATACTGAGAAGGAGTGGAATAGGGCTGAAATTATTCAGAAGACGACAGTTTGCAGAAAACACCACTCCATGCAGTAGCCACGCACAAAAAGATGCGGTGCCTGGGCAATGAGGTCATTCAGTACCACAGCAGCTTCTCCATATTTCATTTCGTTTTCAGAAATACGACGTAGTACCTCTTGTAAGTCCTCTAACAAGGGAGGAGAAAATCCGAAGCCTTCCAACTGTGCCGGTACTGCATCTATACCCATCTGCACAGTCCACGGAGAAAATGACCGTGGTGAATTATCCTCTTTGCCTTCCATTTCGATAAAAAGGTAGTATGGAACGGAGTGCTGTGATGAATTGGAATCGGCTGTCATTTCACGAAGAATAGAAGTTGCCTGTGGCCTGGGAATGATGAGGTGGCTGGAACAATGTTCGTAGAACTATCTAGTGCCCTCACCAGATATTATATCGACGAAAAAATACCCTAAAAAGTATAATAACTTTTGCCAAGCTGTTTTCTATGTCAGAGATGTGTCTCACAATAAATGATTACGAATTTGTGGACAAGTGAAAACGGCCTTCGGCCGTGGGCGGCGCTGCGCGCCGCGTGGTTTTTGTAGCTTTGTGTATTTCGTAGCGTTCGGAGGCTCTCCGAGCACTTTGCTCGCTTGCACTCGCAATAGCGCTCGTAGAACCACGGGGCGCCGCGGCGCCTAGAGTATGTGGGGCCATTAGGGTTTGTGTTTAGGTATCTAAGTTGACTGCAGTGCCAGCCAATGATGAGAAAGCGCGACACGTTGCTTTGTGTATCTGGGTGGCACTGCAGTCATTATGGGAGTGCCAGCCAGTAAGCAGGAAACTTTGCTATTGCTGCTGCTGCTGAATTTTTTAAGTGGTAGGGAGGCGTTGCGCCAAATGGGCGATTTGCATGGGGAAACGGGGGCGTGCAAGACGATTTTGTGGCGCAACGCCTCCATTCAATTTAGAACACCCCCCTCATACAGGAACAAATCATTATAATGGAGAGACAAGTGGAAACGGCCTTCGGCCGTGGGCGGCGCTGCACTCCGCGTTGTGTTTGTAGCTTTGTGTATTTCGTGGCGTTCGGAGGCTCTCCGAGCACTTTGCTCGCTTGCGCTCGCAATAGCGCTCGTAGAACCACGGGGCGCCGCAGCGCCGAGAGTATGTGGAGCCGTAGGGGTTTGTTTTTAGGTGCATAAATTGACTGCAGTGCCAGCCAATGATGAGAAAGCGTGACACGTTGCTTTGTGTAACTGGGTGGCACTGCAGTCATTATGGGAGTGCCAACCAGTAAGCAGGAAGCTTTGCTGCTGCTGCTGCTGCTGAATGTTTTAAATGGTAGGGAGGCGTTGCGCCAAATGGGCGTTTTGCATGCGCAAACGGGGGCATGCAAAGCGAATTTGTGGCGCAACGCCTCCTGTCAGTCATCAACACCCCCCTCATACATGTGTAAATCATTAAGAGTGGGGTGTTGAGATAGAACTAGTATGCAACACTGCAGGATATGCGTATGTAACCACTGCCTATAAAGTTACCAGTTTAGAAACCTCCAAACCAACTTCCGCCAGACAATTTTTCTTGTTTTGGCCACCCCCATCTTTTATAAGAGCTGTCTGCTCCTCCTTGTCGCTAACACTACTCTATCCCATGTTTTCCGCATAAACATGCAGCTTTGTGTCTTGCACACCTTGAGTGACTTGGCTTCCTCCATCTTTTATGAGATCAGCTCGCGTGCTAGTTTGCTCCGAGCCACGCGATAGATCTAAGGTTTTGGTCGTGCGTCTAAAGTGAAAACATCCGTATCTCTATTGCGCTAAATCGAAGGTTTCGGTCACGCATCTATTGTCATCACTGTTCTTCTCCACCGCTACTAGTGGGCCGCTGTCCTGGGTACGCCTTTATCATCATCTATTTCCGCCTTGCCTTAGTCAAGGCCGTGCATTTCTTGTGCCTGCCGCCACAGTACTCACGTTGCTATTAACCCTTTTTGGTCTACTATCTATTGGCATTGCACGCCAGTGCTGGTACTCTCCAGCTACGAACATATTTTCAAGCTACTCTCCGGCAAAGAAGGGTACAAAAAGGGCTGTTGTCGTCCGGTGTCGTGAAATCGTGCAACATGACACTCACAAGATCCCTATTCATTCGGTTATTCGGTTTTCCGCGGCTGCTTTTGTGAGGCTGCGCATGAATGCTCCTTGCATGTTTACGATAACCACATCAACGCAAGCACGCTGCCCACAGCGGCAGATCTTACATATGGACAACTTACTCGCGTGTTGTTGAGAAGCCATGTCCACCATAATCATGATGGGTCATCCCTCACGAATAGCGATACAGCTCACGACACATTCGAGGAAGGGAGGAGGGGGGTGGCGCTTCTCGTCAGTCACGTTTGTGCAAGAACAACACAACCTTTCCAAACGAAACGTTGCACCGATATCAGTATTCCTCTAGATACAGCTTCGCCCACTTAGGAAAGAGCGCAAAAGGCGGAAGCGTCTACGTTTAGCAACACATCCATGCCCTTCTTTCGAGGCTGCGTCAAGCCTTTCTCACAAGCCTCGCAGGTTGTGAAAAAGGCGTTCTCCATGTCGAAGGAAACGGTCTGTTCCGAATCGTAAGACAATGCTGCCCGCGGAGTAGAATGCGCCAAAAGTCTTGTTGAACGTTGCCAACCCCAAACTATCGATACGTAACTTGACCTTGGTCTTGTTTGCATCAAACTGCTTCGAGATTGTCTTTACAACATGTCGGCTGCTCTTTCAGACTCAGAACACGACCGCGTTGACCAGGTATCCTGCCTTCGTTCCGAAAACAGGCCACTTCCAAGACCACTTGGAACCCATCGCTATTGCCCGACTTGGACTCTACGGAATGCCACGAGAGAGTTTGTACAAAACCCGTTAAGCGGATTGGTATACGCTCATTGTGTTACGCTTGACCAAGTTCGCTTTGAAAATTATGAACGCAGCAACCCCGGAACATCTGGCACGTGGGAAGAACGCTGACTAGTAAACAGAATCATCTGTCATAGCACAAATGCATCCAAGACTTTTAAGGTCATATACAATGGGAAAACGCAGCTGGTGCTACGGAGGTCATCCTCAGTGCAAACAATCTCTACCATTTCTTCACAGCATTCTTACAAGCCAACCGAGAAGATTACGGTTCTGTTATCTGCGTTCTTGTATTCTGTCCAGAACAATAGGTTGAGCTTGAAGAATGTGATCTGTTTAGGGGAGCTTCGAAGAAGCTACACGTAGAGTGACGTGGCGACGAAGTCACTGTGGCTGCAACAGTAGCCACGACTTATGTCACTTAACTCGATGTTTCTTCACTGAAGCTGGCAAGCACCATCGTCAGTTGCTCCATACGTAGCTCAAAGTATCTCGGAACTGTGTGAACAAGCCTTTGTCCAGTATATGACGTAGACCAAAATGCTCACAAAAAGAAACCAGCTACGCTCCTCGCTTTGTAGCAAGGTCAGCTGCTTACGTACTGACAAGTGATGAGGACTCTTATGTCTCACGCAGCTCTTAATGTTGTTCAAAACGCGGCTATGAATAGATCCTTTCTGCGAAGGTCGCTGTCATCGGTCACAAACTACTCGCAGTCTGTACATGGCATGTTAATTGCAACTTCCTCGAAACATGAGCTTCGGAATTAACTCAATTCTATGGGTGCCAAACACTTCTGGGTTGTTCTTGTTTGGCACCGAACGGGTTACGTCCTGTGTCATAAAGCACAGCTACTTCAGTATTATGATAAAGGGTTAGATTGCTAACTTGTAATTCGTGTTTACATGTCACGTGAATTTTTATTTAGACGAAGACCTTTATTAACTTCTTTGTTGAGCATTGTACAGACCCCTAAAACCGCCATCATGACAGTTTACGAACAAGCAACGCAAGAGGTTGCGTCCATCGTATAGGCACGCCTTGCAACCTCACAAGACCAGTTACCAGTAAAAGGCAGAACACGAAACAAGACAAACAATTCGTGCACTTACACTGAGACTCGAGACAGCATAAGTTGACCATCAAAATCACGGCAAAAACGCCAAACACAACTACTCAACAAGAACTGTTGCAATCCCGCTCAAGCTATCAAGTCCTACATGCGAATCCAAAGCATGCTCAATCAACGTCGCTACTCTAATTGAACAAATAATATCGCATCTATCGAGGACTCAGTTATCCAGCCACAATAACTTGGTGTCATGCAAACGCATACAAGAAAGATGCTTTCCACCCTGTCCATGGATACTTGATTGCGTACAAAGCATGTACTCACCTTTAGACACTAAACATACAAACAAGCCAAATCCCCCACATCCCAATACGAAGAAGAAAACAAACACAAACATCGTCTTACTTGAAAAGATAAACAAAAGGGAAACAAAAGGGACACAAAAGAAACGAAAGGAAATAAAAACAACTCCAGAAAGCATCAGCACCGCCGAAAAACAACAAAAAAAGGGAACAACAGATTAAAAGCGCATGCCAAACTCATTAACACCATCGAAAAGCAAAAAGAAAAAACCCGGCGGAAAAAGAAAAACTCATAACACAAAGATATATATAGCTGCCTCACCTTCCCGGGAGTACTTATTATGCATTCACCCGACGGTTCGACTTCGGTTTCCATTGAGGCCCCTTGACATGCTTCACCTCTGAGTAGCCCGGGAACTGCGACAAGTCCTGAAGAAGAGGAGATTCTGCCAACTCTCGTCTTGATATACCCTGCGGCATTTGACTAATGTAGTAAAACTTCTTGGGAACCATAGGTGCAGGGAGTACCGATTGAGCATGAAGCTTAAGCCAAGGCTCACTCACTCGAGCTCCACGTTTCGGAACAATAGCGCAGAACACTTCAGCACCAAAGCGCTTGTCCTTTCTTCCAAACGCCTTTGCAACGTCAACAGCAGGGTGATTGCGCATAGCAGCCTCAACGTCATCAAGTGCGACGCGTACCGTCTTCGTCAGCGCTCCTTGATCACCTGTGCTAGCCTTCACTTCAACAGGTTGGCTATGGTTAGTTCCATACGTCGCATCGGCCACTTCACGAGCCGCTTTCACCGCTTCACGGGTATTGTTTGCAGATGACTCGGCACTTGCCGCAGCAGCCATCACAGCTGCTTCCAGTTCCTCCATGCGCAGGTCGATCATCTTGCCATTTTCATTTACACCGCCAATGGCCGCACGTTCCGCTTCCGCTTCAGCGTCCGCAACTCTTCTCCTCATCTCTTCAATTTCAGCGGCGTTTCTCATTTCAACGTCATGCTGCAAACGACGGTGATTCTCTTCAATAGCCTCGAGTCGCGCCAGAATGGCATTAGCAGTTTCTTCGTCTAATTCGTCAGGGTTTTCAATACCAGCCCTGACAAGAGCTGCAGACCGTTCTGCGTGCTCCATTTCCTCAGCGACCTTCTTAGCCCTAGCAACCTCTTCCTCAGCCGCGCGTTTCATCTGTTCCTCCTCAGCTTCTTTCGCCAAAAGCTGGCGTTCTTCCTCTTCCTCCTTTTCGCGAGCAATTCGTTGACGTTCCGCTTGTTCCTCCGCCTCCACCTTCTTCCTCTCCTCTTCAGCTATTCTCTCTTGCTCAAGGCGGCGTTCCTCTTCAAGACGGTTCGATTCTTCTTTTTCAGCCGCCTCCTTTGCAGCTGCCTCCTTCGAAGCCGTTTCCTCAGCAGCACGCTTTTCCTGCTCAGCCTTCAAAATGGCCAAAGCCGCCAATTCCTTAGCCTTCTTCTCTTCCTGCAGCGCGACTTCCTCCTTCCGCAACGAACGCGAGTCGCCAAACACGGTGAGCACGCCATTTTCATCGAGCTTGCCACGATCACCAACCGCGAACCACTCGACCGGATCGGCATCTGGGTGAGATGGCGGTGTCTTAAAAACGGCGTTTTCCGTTGCGGATTCGGAGTTGAGGTAAGACGAACAAACATGCGTGCCAGATGCAGCGATCTCACCAGTGACACCAGGCGGGCACATTTCACGCGTTTCACTATCAAAGACGGCAATTTGAAGGCCGTCAACAGCCCTTCCTATAGTACCTGGAAAGACGGCATCTTTCCGGTTTGTGGTGGCGAAACCACAAATTTCAGCCGTACCGTACGATTCATACACCTTGGTCTTGAGACTCTTCTCGACTTTTTCGAGCAGTTCGGCGGCAATGCAAGTGGTTCCGCTGGAGCGCACAAAGGTGAGAAGTTGCTTTCCAGAGGAGGAGGAAGATTTTTCATTCTCCTCATAAAGGTCAAGAATCTGGTCGGCCGAAGCGGAAACCCATGTGATATTATGTTTTTTAGCAAAGTGCCAAAACTTGCTAGCGTCGAATCCGCCATATCCCGGCAACACAATATGTCCGCCCGAATAAAAGGTGGCGATGAGAATCAGAATGCCGTGAATGTGATAGAGCGGCGGCGCCAACATGGTGGACATGTTGACAGCGAGGTTATAGGTGGTGACAAACGACTTTGCAGCGGCGCATAAAGCGTTGTGTGAGAGCGGAACAATGGCGACTTGAGAGTGTACATGAACGGCCACTTCATCGGGGTCGAGCTTGAAATCACCCGCTCCACCGGACCAAGCGGCGCCCGTTCCGAGGTATTGTCCATGCGTCTCGAGAACGACTCCCTCGTTGATGGTACGATGAATGTGCCAATCTTTTATCGAGTGCTTCTTGCAGACGGATGCACACTTGATGAAGAGCGGGTCATCATCATCGGCGTTGGGACTGACGAGCAGCCTAGCGCCGGATTGCGTGACAGCATCTTCAAATTGATCGTCGGGCAAGTCGGGGTCGACGGGGGCGGCAATAGCGGCGATCCACCATAACGCAAACAAGTAAATGATGGATTCGCAGGAGGTTGGTAGAGCGAATGCGCATACTGTTCCCGGTCTAACACCGGCTTCTCGCATTCTTCCGGCGACATTTTCGACCATTTTGTAGACCTCGATGTGGGAGAAGACGGCCTTTCTACCTCGGCGGGTGTGGGGGTAGGCGGTGACGGCGAGTTTGGTGGCATAACGTGATTTGGGAAGCTCGGTTAAAGTGGTTAGCTTGAGAAGTTCGTCCTTCTCGGCGCTGGGAAGCGCTCGAAGGAAGGAGGCGGAGGAGGGCTGCATTGTGGGGGAGGTCTTTGGGGGGGTGTGGGGGAGGGGGGGTGGTATGTGAGGGAGGGGAAGGGTCGTTGCGTTGTGGGGGGGAGGGGCGGGGTGGGGTGTTAGGCGGTGTGCAGGTGGATGGGGCGTAACGTTACAGCGTGTGATGATCCTTGTAGAGGGGAGCGCGCTGCCACGCGGCGCCAATAGCACTCCACCGTGGAATGCCCAATTTCAGATATTTTTTTTGCTTTTGCACAGGTGGCGCGGATCAACACATAGCTGTCCACGTGGAACGGCCGCCGCGCGGCAGCTGTGGTCGACGCCGCCCTGCACGACGCGCGGTGTGTGATGCACCAGTCGCGCCGGTGACGGAGCTCGCTGACAGTGTAAGCAGACGGACGCCTGTTCCACTCGCCCGCTTTGGCGCCATTCTGCTCTTCCGTATCTCCGCCAGCGCGTATCTCAACCGTCGCGTCGAGACCTTTCATTGGCTCGTGCCGACGCAATCATCCAATTCACCCTTGCTCCCCCTTACCAAACATCTCATCCCTCACTCCGTCTTCTTCCCCCTGCCTTGAGCGAGTTTAACTACCCCAAAACTGCCACAAGCTCCATTCCCTACTCCCTCACTCCAAGCCCCAATCCACCTGCAATGTCGCGTCTCAGTCTCCTTCGTCGTCTGTCCACCCTCGCTCCCCAAGCCCTCAAGCACCCCCATCCATCCCGCTTCGCCGCCACGCCTCGCGGTCCAGAAGACGCCATTCTCGGCATCACCGTCGCCTACAACAACGACACCAATCCCAAAAAGATCAACCTAGGCGTCGGTGCATATCGCGATGACGCCGGTCTCCCCGTCGTTCTGGAAGCCGTTCGTCAAGCCGAACACAACGTTTTGCAGCGTGGCTTGGATATGGAATACCTTCCCGTCGCCGGTAGTCATACCTTTGTACAACGCGCTATATGGCTCGCTTATGGCGATCGCATCATCCACGAACGTCATAATCGCTTCGCCGCTCTGCAAACCCTCTCCGGCACGGGCGCGTGCAGAATGGCGGGGGAGCTCTTGACTCGCTTTCTTGACTACGGTCAACGCACTACAAAGCCCTTGGTCCTGCTTCCAAATCCATCCTGGGCCAATCACAAGCCCATTTTCACAGACGCCGGTTGTGATGTCGCTTCATACGCTTATTACAACCCTGCTACGAGAGCTCTCGACATTGACGCATGCCTCTCAAGCTTGCATGACGCCCCCAATGGAAGCGTCGTTTTGTTGCACGCCTGCGCTCACAACCCGACAGGCGTCGATCCCACCCCGGAGCAATGGGCCGCTATCAGCAATGTCGTCATGGACAAGGGGCATCTACCGCTGTTTGACATGGCGTATCAGGGCTTTACTAGCGGTGACATGGACGTGGACGCGGCAAGTGTGCGACTTTTCGCCGACGACGGCCATAGGATCCTGCTGGCGCAGTCCTTTTCGAAGAACTTTGGGCTGTATGGACAGCGCGTGGGCTGCCTTTCCGTCATGACGGACAGTCAGAATGAAGCGGACGCCATTAATTCGCAGTTGAAAATCATCGCCAGACCGATGTATTCCAACCCGCCCATAGCGGGTGTGCGTCTCGTCGAGGAGATTCTCAACTGTGACCAATTGCAGCGTCTGTGGAGGGATGAGATGAAGGGCATGGCGCGTCGAATCATGTCGATGCGGTCCATGTTGAGAGATGAGTTAGTGCAACTTGGCAGTCAACATAACTGGGACCACATCGTCCATCAGCATGGAATGTTCTGCTTCTCGGGTCTCACGGAGCATCAGGTGCAGCAGTTGAGAGAGCGATTCTCCGTTTACCTTACCGCCAATGGACGCATCTCCATGGCGGGCGTCACCTCGGAGAACGTGCCGTATCTGGCAAACGCCATACACGAGGTCACCAGAAACGCGTAAGAAAAGGAATAGATTAATAGCTAGAGGGCGCGTGCTATAAAAATGTAGAAAAACACACAAGTGAAATGGGGCGTTGTGGCGACAATACCGACCACTACTTCTACGGTGTGTTCATATTTAAAAACAAATATATACCTGGCGGTAGCATCTGGTTCACAAAAACAAAAAACACGGCTCACAACTCTGTACCGGCCATACTCTTATCTTATGCATCATACTCAGCGTCTTCCTCCTCTTCCAACTGCAGCTGCTGCGCCTCCTCAGCAAGTTCATCCAACTCAGCTTGGTCATCGTCCTCATCGGCGCCGCCATCCTCAGCATACAAGACCGCTCGAATTTCCTTAAACACGGCCGTCAAGTCAACCGCCTCCGCTTCATTCTTCATCTTTTCATCCACGCCTTGGATTATAACTTCAACATCTCTCAGCTTGGAAAAGTAGAATTCACGATCCGCTTCACAATCAGCCACGTCATTTTTCAGTTTTTCATTCTCTTCCTTCAGCGCATCAAATTCAGCTTTCCTCACCGCAACCGCCCTACCCGTAACATTTCTCTCCCTTCCATAAGCGCCCTCATGAAGTCTTGGTCGATTTTGCGCAAGAGCCGTTCTACCCGATCGAGCGCCGGCAGCGGCGGGCCTCTGCATAATGCTCTCCCTTCTACTACGCCCGTCATAGTTCAACGCTTCCTCCGAAGCATGCGCGTCGTAAAAGGCCTTAATCCACTGAATAAACTCTAAGTTGTCCTGGTACTTGGCTTTGATAAGTTTTTCAACGTCGATGCGCTTGCGAAGCTTGGCGCAGTTGAAGGCTGCTTGAAGGATTTTGTAGTTGTGGATGAATTCGTGCGAGTGTTTCGCGTTGAATTTCACTTTTTCGAGCTTGACGTTACCGGGGAAAAGCGCGTCAAACACGTGACACGCGAACACACCCGAGGCGGTTTGTTCGATTTTGGTGTAGTTCAACCCGGTGAGTTCGTTGATCCAGCGGAGAAGTTGGTTGCGTCCGACAAAGTACGCGCCGGCCATCATGCCGATGGAGTCGCCGGACACCTGCATATGTGCTACGTGGTGGGGTATGGTACACGAAAGGAGAACAATGAGGGGGGGGGGGGTGAGGGACGACGAGGGACGTTGAGGGTCGGCGAGGAACGGTGAAGGATGGGGGCAGGTTGGGTACGAGACGGGGGGGAGGAGGAGGGGGGGGAGGGGGGGAGAGCGGTGGAAGTGGTTGTTTTGAGTTGGTACGAGTAGACGGGCCGCGGTTGAGGGCGGGTGCGAGCAGAAGGGATGGGCTGAATTGGATTGCGACAAATAATTTTCGAAGGTTTGAAGGTTTGAAACGAACAGACTCCGTTTTCAAAATTCAAACGGCGGCGCGAAAGCGCCAATCGCGCTTGCGCAATCTCACGCCGCCACCTACGCACGAGCACCCGCGCCGCCTCCCACGTCACCACCACCACCACCACCTTCCCCGGCGTCATCGGGACCAGCGCTACAATACGCGTAGCCAACAATCAACCACTCGTCGTCAAGTACCTTACGTCTCGCCCTAGCAACAGGCCAAAGTGCATGGTCGCCGTACTCAACGTCATCATAATCCTGATCCACGCTAATTTTCCCCCACTCCCTCATGTCAAAGTTTCTCAAGTCGTCCTGCACAGCGCACGCCGCCTTCATGCGTTCCCTAAGCGACGTGTGCGCGCCACGCGAATGAGCGTCCGTGCCGGCGCGCAGCGCGCCATCGCTTACGCCAGACGCGCCTCGCGCCGCGCCCATGGCGTGCGTGGCGCCCTCGTCAAGCGCGTCCATATGCGCGTATTCGTCCGTCATGATGAGCGTGGACGGCGTCTCCCCGGCCTGATTGGCGGCGAGCGCGGCGGCGCACGAGCCGGCGGCGGCGGGCAGATTGGCGGAGGGCGGCGGCGGAGGCGGTGGCGATGCGGAAGTATCGCGATGCGCGCCACTAGGTCCAGTGGCACCAATTCCATCACTAGCACTGCTGCGAGGCGAATCGGCGAATAAAGCAGTGCCCGCTGGTTGTCTGGATAGCACCTTGTGCCAATCGGTGCCGTGAAAGAATGGGTGCTCACGAACTTGAGCGCACCCTGAGGGTCCGCAGCCCAATCTGGTGTCCGGGTTCCAGTCCAGTAGACGTTTGACCATGTTGACCAGTTGTCCGGACGTACTCGAGGAGAATCGAATGCGTCTATTATTCATATTAGCGATGACTTGATCCAGTTCACGCGCTTCGTACGGCGTGCGTCCCCTCAACATATGGTACACAAAGACGCCAAACGCCCATAAATCAACCGACTTTCCGTAGTTGCGCACGGAAAGCATCTCCGGGGCGGCGTAAGTGTGCGTTCCGCATATAGTATTAGTGAGAGAGGTATCCGGTAGAAACTTGCACAAACCAAAATCAGCCAGTCGAACATGTCCGTGCGAATCGAGCAAGACGTTTTCCGGCTTGAGATCACGGTACACAAAACCGAGACTATGCAAGTGCTCCAAAGCGAGCAGCACTTGCGCGGCGACACTTTTCACTTGCGGTTCGCTAAGACGGCCGGAGTGGGTGGTGAGATACTGGTGCAAATCACCGCCGTCGTAAAAGTGAATGGCTAGGTAGAGGTGCGTTCTGGTCTGAAAGGCGTACTTGAGACGGGAGAAGAACGGGTGTCCGTCGACCATTTGCAGGGCCAGACGCTCATGTAGGGCGTGTCTCAAGGCGGTCTTGGACTCGAATACTCGTGCCTTGTCGAGGACCTTGAGGGCGAGCTTTTGGCCTGTCTTCCTGTCCGCGACGAGGAAGACCTTGGCACTGGCGCCCTTTCCAATGGGGCTGATAAACTCAAAGTCTGAAATGGCGACATTGCGCTGTGTGGTGGCGTTGTTCAAGGCGGTGTGCCAAATGGCGGCTGTGTGGTCGTCATCGAAGCGAATGCAGACGCAATGTGACGAAGCGGCTCTGCAAATCTTGAGCACGGGCGCATTGGCGCTGCGGCGAATGGAGCATGCATGCAAGGAAAACAAGCCGACAAAGTGTGCCGAGTCGGCGGTGAGCAGGACGAGAGTGGAGCGAAGCTCCAGCCAGAGTCGATCGGAGCGCGCGAAGAGGGGATGTCTGGCGCATTTGACCAGGGCGGAAGCGGTGAGCGTTGGGGGGATTCGCTCCAGCAGAGAGAGGGCGTCGTGGTGGACTCGATCGGTTGGGGCGCGATACAAGCGCGTTCTGAGGTTGAGAGAGCGGCGGAGGGGGGGGATGGTTGGAGGGGCTGGCGCGGCGGGGGCGGGGGCGGGGCGCTGACGAAGCGGAGCGCGGGGGAGGGAGCGCGTTTGATGGAGCGTTGCGGACGCGGCCATTGCGCGGGGGGCGGGGGATGGGGAAGGGGGGAAGGGGGGGAACGGGGGGAACGGAACGTTCCGTGGCGGGGTGCGTCGACGCGGTGTGGGACGCTCTTTCCATTGGGGGGGGGGGGCGCCGTTTTCTGTTCGTGGATCATCATTGCGTCACGCGCTGGCGACCTGGCACGCGCGCGCGGCGCGTGCGTTGCGTTGCGCGCCTGCGGATCACGGAGCTGATCTGCACACTGTATTCAGCGGATCACGGAGCTGATCTGCACACTGTATTTAGCGGATCACGGAGCTGATCTGCACACTGTATTTAGCGCACCACGGAGCTGGTCTGCATGCACATCTGCAAACTGTATTTAACGCCGGCCGCGCAGCGCCGCCGCCGTCTTCGTGCGCGCCCCCCCCCCCCCCCCGACACTTCGCGCAGCGCCTGTGGTAAAGCAGATGCCCATGCCCGTCGTTCCTTGTTCCCGCCGCGCGGCGTCCCCCCAGCGCTCCGCACCAGCCAGCGCCCACGTCCCCGCGCCCAAACCAGCGCCGCGCAGCGCCAGTCCGCGCTTCCGACCGTTTCGCACGCGTACTATGATAGCCACACAACAGTCCGCGCATCGGCTCCATCCCTCTGATATACGCTTACAACTGGGGCCATTCCCGATCTACAATGGGTCTACTTGCCTTACCGCCGCATGCAATAACAATCCCCCCTCGCCGACTCATCTCGCGCGCGCGTCCCCCACTCGCGCCGTGCCCGACACGCGATGTACACACCCCTCAACAACAAAACTGCCCCCCAAATCACGAACCCGAAATTAAAACCACACATCCACCTCTCCCCTCCCAAATCTCCAATCCCCCGCCCCACCCCCCACCAAAATCTCCGTCACCGCCACCACCCTCCCCCCGCCCCACAACACGTCTTCAGCATGCCTTTCGCCTTCCTCCCCGCCGTCCCCGTCCTCCCGGCAACCCCCCCGCCCCCCCACCGCGTCCCCTACGCCCCCCGCTGCGTCGCCGCTCCCTCAACACATCCCTCCCTTCCAATAGCAGCCCTCAAAGCCCTTTCAGTCGCCGCCCTCTCCCTCTCTCTAACCCTCACCCCCCCCCCAGCACAAGCCGCATTAACAAAGCTTCCCCCCATAGATCGCGCCAATCCAACCCGCTGTCAGCCAACCTCCTCCGCAATCGGCCAGGCTAACGCCGCAAGAGACACGCTTCTGGATCTTCGCGAATGCAACCTCTCCAGTCGAAACCTCTCCTCCTACGACTTGTCAGGCGCCATAATGTCCAGCGCCAACTTTGACAACGCCAACCTCACAGACGTCCAATTGTCAAAGAGCTACGCTTTCTCGGCCTCGTTCAGAGCCACCGATTTCACAAACGCCATCGCCGATCGCGTTACCTTTGATAACGCCGATCTTACCGACGTCATTTTCGTCAACGCCGTCTTGAGCGACTCCACCTTTGAAAACGCCATTCTCGAAAACGCAGACTTTACCGACGTCTACATTGGTGATTTTGCGCAACGCTCTCTATGCAAGAACCCCACCTTGAAGGGAACCAACCCGCTCACCGGCGCGCCCACCAGGGAAAGTCTCGGCTGTCGTCGTTGAAACCTTGCAACCTCCGCTCACTGTTTGGAGAAAGCCACAAGTACGCCCGCGCTCACAATCATTGCCCCGCCGAGAACCTCGTTCACCGTCAGAGTATCCACTTGTAGCAATACCGATAAAAGCGCCGCCCATACAGGTTGAGACGCGTAAAAAACTGCCGCTCGAGTCGCTCCAACTCGTGCCTGCCCTTCTACTTGCAGAAAAGTCGCTGCTGAAGTCGTGCATCCTCCCACCCATAACGCCCCTATCAACGTCGTTAACCACCAGTTCCACGTTTCGTCACCGCGAAATACTCCCTTTACGAACTCCACATTGTCTCCGCCTGAAAACAGCCCCACGCATACCGCCGCTAATGCTACTTGCGTGCGCGTTTTCGCATCCACTAAAGAAAGCGTCGACGCGCTGCTCGATACCACGTCCAGCCGCACTACATGCGCACTGTAACACGCTGCCGCCAGTAGCGAGAGTGCGTCACCTACATTCGCCGCCTGCGAAAGTGCATCGTTTGCAAGAACGAGTGCGCCGCAAATGGCTAGAATGCATGCTTTCCAGATGGACGGCGCAATGTATTGACCGCGTATCCGCTGCAACAGCGGCACAAACACAGTTGTAAGCTGCACCAGAAAGGCTGACCGCGGCGCAGAGGTGTACGAAAGCGCCGCCAAATTCAGCAGAGAACCTACGAATAGGTACGAGCCCAGTTCCAGACCGGCGCGAAGTGGAAGCGTCGACTTGTCGTTTGTTAGTGTTCGAGTTAGTGATATTGCTAATTGTGCAAAGACGAAACAGAGTAGGTTTAGAAGTACGGTTGGAATTGTTGGTTCCACTTGATTGATTAGCTTTATCGCGGGCGAGTATGAACCCCATAGGAAGGGCACCGCGTTGATGATTAGCGCATTCTGAACAGCGCTTTGCCCGCATTGCGCTGACTTTGCTGCTTTGCTGCTTTGCGTGGGAAGCAGCGGCGGTGGTGGTGGCTTTGGCATTGACGACTCCTTGTGCGTTTCTTGAGGAGGGGGATTGTGTGAGGGAAGGCTGCTGCGAGTTGAGTGAAGAGGCGTTCCGCGCCGAGGTGCTGTTGATGTCAGGAGTCGCGGCAGACGTGACGATGCATGAAATGTTAGTGGGCCAGCTTTGTGGAACGTCAGAGTCGGTGGCGGGATGCGATTCATGGCGCAGTCAAGGAACGTGGCAAACAAAATTGGTTTATGAATGACAGCGTTTCCGGTGTTCTACTATCTTATCGATTACTTTGTGCTGACCGCCCCATCACTCCGTCGCATCCACTCCCTCTATGTGCGCGGGGGCGGTGCTGTTGAGAGCCATTCGGCTCGCCATGACAGCGTTCCGTAGCTATCCTACATGGCACATAAACTGCGATGTGCGGCTGCGGCTGCCCATTGCTCTCCTCCGTACACGCGTCACATGTGTGATTCATCAAGTCAAGTTGCATCATGGCCAGGCATGGTCATCCCAGAGATACCACACCCAAGCGCACCAAGCAGCTGCTAAATGTTTCCCTTGGTATCTCAAAGTGGAGTCGCCTTACCAGTTAGTTGCGACCAATAGATGATGAACGATGCCTCAGTGAAGAAGAGAACGACGTGGGTGTGGTACCGGCAACCAGAAACGGGCTGTGGGCCACACTTCCCACCGTTTGTCCATAGAAGGAGCCAACTATTTCCTCCTCTTCCTCGAATTCCTCTTCCTCGTCAATCACCATCGGGATAGATATATGCCTTTTCTCTGCAAGCGCTTCTACAGCTTCGTACTGCGTCACCAGTTTAGTATCAGGCACACCTTTGACCGCCTCTGTTGCCTTTTTGCGGCGCTTCTCGTAGTCCGCCTTTAGGTTTTCGAAGTTGTACAGAATAGTACCGAAAACAAGCAACGAAAAGCCAAACAACTGCAACCACGAGTACTTGTTCCATGCTTCGCCAAGTCTTCCACCTGAAAATACGTAGTATATTAGAAGATCCACTATCCAAACGGCTAGCGTTCGAAGAGTTTCTATCACCACACGGTGAACGGCGCTCAACGAATCGGTCACTTCCATGCCAAACAAGTTGTAAAACAGCATCATTGTCATGTCTGTGAAAATGATTCCTGCCACAGCCCAAGAATGTGTCAGCATGTAAAACGCATCCACTACGTCTTCCAAATGCCCGTGGTCGCCACCAGGAAGGAAGTACACAATAGGGAACACCCATATAACGCAGTGAAGAATCCCAAACACTCCTTCCCAAGCAACCACTCTTAAAGAGGACATTCTCAAGTCCTGCAGCAAAAACTCTTCCATCACCGTTTGAGCCGCTTGCAAGATCTGTCCAACCAAGATGATGGCGATTCCGAACAACGTTTGAGATCTTGAAGCTGGACTTCCTTCAGCCCATACATTTGCCATTCCCACCAGTGCTATGCCTAGCACGCAGAAGAAGATGCCGCCGTAGTTGAGGGCTGAAAGACGTCTGCGAAGGAATATGATGGATAACAGTGCCGTCCAGACAAGCATGGCGCCGCGTAACATTTGGTACACAGATACGCTGGTGTACAGCAATCCAGTGGTACCGCAAGCGGTGGCAAAAAGGTCGAACAACGTGGGAATACTGATAATCCACACCGATGGCGAAGGATGCTGCGGCCTCAGCAGCGGGTTTGTCTCGCCACTGTGAAGAGCTCTGGCGGTTGGGCGGGGCTTCTTCAGAAGGTCGAGCACTACGCACACGGACATTCCAACAAACATGGCAAGCACTTGCAGCCACGGTTTCTCGTAATAATCTCTTCCGCCGTACACACTGGGTGCATGCACCGAGTAGATGAGCTTGGCAAGCAAGGAGCACATCGTCCCGAAGAAGATCATGCCCAATACGGACGTTGAGGTGGAAAACTTCATGATGGGGGGACGCGTGTCGATCTATTAGAAAAGCGAGGAGTGACTACGGTGAAGAACAAAGAAAGTGGATGCTGGAGCTGTTTCGGACCGCGGCGGTGAGCTTGAAGGCGACGATGACGACGACGAGGTAACGACGACGGCAAGAGAGGACGGGAGATCGAAGTGCGTCGGCGTGTGTCAGCTGCATGTTGCAAGACCTTCGCAGGAGAGGGTTGGGTGAATCCTGTTGGCTCACGGTTTGGTGGCTGCGGTCTATGCCACTGGCGCATCATGGATGAGCAGCCACTCACGGGGCGAGAATTCAGTTTGTGCGCAAGTGCGCTCTTTGCACATAACTTTGGATCAGGCTTAGGGCTAACCTGTGTCTTGTTTTGAGGTTACGAAAAATGCTTCCAGATGCGCCCCTCCTGACCAGCATCTTCGGGGGGTGCTCATAGATATGTCGACAGCACAGCTTCGAAAAACTGCAGATCGCTGTGTCTTAACTGTTGGGGACGAGTCATAATTGAAGTGGAATTTCAGTTCATTGGTGATCCCCAACACATAGACTAGGTGTCCACTACCTCTCCACGCCTTTCGCCAACAGTGAAACTTGGACTCAAGATACCTCATGGTTCTTCCAATTAACTGTTGTCAGCCGATTCATGTAATCACAATCATGGATCTATACTTGCACTTTGCGGTGCGTGATGAATTGTCAGCCCCAAAACCATATACTCTAAAAAAAACTCACCGTCGAAAGCCACGCTGTCTTCTTGATGGAAGCAGTTTTCGAACTCACAAACACCACGCAGCCATTTCAATATTATCGTAAAACTCATTCGTTACTATAGCCACCCATTCGCATCGCCGATGGTCCAGCTTTCTTGAAATCCCACATTTTCTCCATTACTGCATCGTCCTGTCCCTCGTTTTGGATTCTCCCACCGAAGGATGAACCGTCACAGATGGACCGTCTCGTCCATTAGCCTTCCACGATGTACTACGGAGTCCGGATTAAGAAAGCCCGGCTCCTTTGAAACAAGTGAGAGTACCTTGAATGAATTCTGGATGCACTATAGTGGCAGATCTCTGATTGCCATGAAATCTCCATCTCAAGAACAAGCGGCTTCATGTTCCTAGATTCCTTAAAAATACCTTTTTGAGTGTTAAATCCTACAGTCTCTGTCCACGTTCAAGCCTACATTACTTTCGTAACTTGTATTCGTATTCGATCAGATGCAAAGTGCTTGTCAACTGCGACTTGCAATCACTTTGATGGCCGCAAAGGCGCCTCTTCAACCTGAGCGTCTATCATCGGTAAACTAAAAACAAAAAAAACATGTCACTATCTTTACTCGTCGTGGAATCTTGACTACACATACTTAACGTGACACACTGGACAACTCCAGTTCATGAATTTCTATAAGCTGCATCCAAACTGCATGCGGCAGGTCCGGTGGTACGACGCTAAACATGACGCGGATCATACGCTATGGCGCTGCATTCCGATTCCAGTGGTACCTTAGTTGCGAATCCCCATCAGTCGGTCCAGTTCGGCTTGTTTTATCTGAATAGCTTCAGTCATGACCTTGATATCCTCTTTGAGTACTTCACAGAATCTCTCCTTTGTTTCATTCAAACTGCGTTCAGTGTTCTTCCTATCAACAGCTCGTTGGATCCCTTCTTTCACAGTGCTCGGTTTCGATTTAGCACTAGTCGTGCGTATGTTACCCTTTTCTTCCAAACGTTCATGAGACCTATCAGCGAATAAATGGAGATCAGTCAGCTGCTTTCCGGCATGCTTCTTCTTGCGGGTCCATATTTCCTTCCGTCCAAGCGGCATACCAGGTAGACCAAGACTGGTTATCTTTCTCAAAATTGATCTGGGTGAGGAGACTGACGGCTCATCGTAGCCCAATTCGTTTTCAGCACCGGTCGAGTCTGATGCCGATGGCTTCACATCTCCAGCTTCAGCAACCTCAGCAAGGCCTATTCTCTCCTCCTGTGCTGCGTTGTTTTCTCTCGAAATGTCGCACCTGCCATCCAAATACGGCCCAGTTTGATTCGTTACCTTGGCTCCTTCTCGTGCTTTTTCCGTTTTCCTAGCGTTGTTAGTAGGGTGCATAACAGGGGTTATCTCGTCATCAGAGGCCTCTTGATTGCACTGTAAATCCTCTGTTTCCTTCTCTGGTGCTCCTTGCTTGTGACACACTTTAACGCTTTCCTTCCCTGAATTATCTTGATTCTTCAGCTCTTCCTCACTTTTCTTCTTGGCCTCAGCTTTTTCTTCACCTCTAACGGCAGGAAGCTCACTGACTCTCATCGAAATCAATTCAAACCACTCCTGAGCATCCTTTAAGCATGCTTCCATCTTCTCTACATAAGTGATGGCCAGTTCAAGATCGATATCGCCACTGAATGCGTCAATATACGTTCCAGAATCCAGTTTAAAAGCTTGCAATGCAACATTCTCGTCACGAAGCAACTCATGACCCTTTCCGAGATCATAGACCACGGTCTTGCATCCTTTCAGCATATTCTGCGACTCTTGCAAACCCCATTTACTCACCGAAATGTTCAGCTTGTCATTAACAGAACCGGCCTTGTTTAATACGTCCTGAAGCTTCTGTGCAAGAAGGCTCAGAGTTGGTCGTTGTAAGCTTAGAGGGTTTGTTCCTTTTCTTACCTTCTCATCATGCTTAGCTCGATGTAGAGGTTTGGCTGGTTCTCTCTCTTGTCGAATGGACTCTTTCTTGAAGATCGAATCTCCGTTCGCATCATCTTTCGAATCGCAAAGCGATGTAAGCGCTTGCAGAAGCCCCGGTTGGGAGTTGTGGATATGTCTCAAAAGCTCTTTACATATATCTCGCAGCAATGGAATCAGCTCTGCGGGTAGTTGGTCATATTGTTCCATTAGATACATGGACCGCTGTTGAGCATTCAGTTTTGGAGCGTTTGCAGCAAACGAGTCATGAGAAAAAGCGTGAAAAGCTCTACTGGCGCTTGCGCTCTCTTTGGAGTTTTGGAAGAGGACAATTGTGTCTGAATAGTCAGAGGACGAATCGTCCATTGCAGAGTGAGACTGGTCGATGATAGTCCGGAGCGACAAGAAATGGTAAGTGAAGTAGTAGTTCTCTGCTGAAAAACCAAGAATGTTTACCACACGTAGAAGAAGAACGATCCGCAGCACGGTGCTCCGAGTGTATCAAAATGCTGAAAGAATCGAAAAACGCGGAGGCTGTATCTACCGTTGGTACGTTGTGGGAACTCAATGAATCGAAACCACCGTGGCTGGAAGGTGAGCAAAAGAACCGGATTATGTAGAATGATGTAATAAACGCGCCGTGACGGCCCAGTAATGTTCTTTTTTCGCGGCTTGAAGAGCGCTAGGATATCTGTCCAATGCTCTCTCTAGACCAGACATTTTTGGCACTGCTGATAATGTTTCTGCCAAGATCGTCTGTACTGGAGGCGGACAGAGTCAAGTCAACATGTTTGCGGCGGCTGTGCTGCTGCACTCACCGTATTCCCTAACTTGAGAGGTATGTCGTCACCAGTTATAGCACAGGAACAAGAGTTTCTGGTACTGATGCGATAGCTAGTATTCGTCATTTGTTTGCTTGTTTAAGGGACTTCTATTAGACTTTTCTATCTAGTGAAAAAGAATGGATCAGATTGAGACGATTACCTAAACTGGCATTCATTGAATAGAGATGAACTCTTGAGTTGGTACGTCGTTGTTGTTGGAATCGATGAGCGGGGAATCGAACTCACAAATACGATCGAATCTACCATAATCCTATGCGATCGGTTCAGAGCAGTACAACGCTTTTCATGCTTTATAAAAGAGCTGTTGCGCATTGATGAAAAGAAGGGATATTCTTGTATGCACTTCGACAGATCTGAAAACTCCTTTCTGCGTCTTCAACGATGACTGTGTTCCTCTGTTGGTGCGTGGACACGGGAACTGAAATCTCCATATCTCAATATGTAAAGATGAAGGCTTGAGAAAGTATCAGGAGAAGTGAAGGTTGTGAGAGAAGCAGAAGAGGCGAAAACGTTCGACACCGGGGGTTCCAGACCGATCCCCCATGTCAGTACTAGCGCTAGCCCTGCTCAATGAGGCTTGGCTTCGCGGTGCGGGATGGGACACGGCGCTTCACTTCTTGATATGGACGAACGTAGTGCCCTCTGGCTCAAATTGGATATTTAAACCATATTTTGATTTCTGGCGAAATGCATGCGAAGAATTCAAGTCTTCTACCGTTGGTAGTACCAACTCGGTAACATTAGAAAGGTAAAGGGTTAGCAGTCCCTAACCCGTAGCAACGGCAAACAACAAACCGTCCGTCTCCTACGCCCGTGCATACTGACTTCCGATACTACCGTTTAAAGGCGCCGCACTACAACAATGGCGAGTAACAACAGCGTCGTCGCGAAGACCGCCGCAAACATCGACAGGGTCAAGCAAGAGATAAACCTCTTCAAGGCCCAAATCACCCAGATAGCCACTCCAACCGCCGCACCAGAAACGCGCAACGCCGCCCGTGAATTGCTCAACCACGTCAAAGCGAGTGAAATCAACCTCGAGAAGGCCGAAGCAAAGGTCCAACGACTCCGTCCCATAGGCCGCGTGCTCTCCCGACCCACCGTTCCCGTGCCTGCCTCAGAGCGTGCAAAACGCGCCTTGACCATCCTCAACGCTGCTGATCCCTCCCTGGCGCACGGACGTTCCGTTCGACAGAAAACTGCCCGTCCGCGATATCTCACCCTCGCTGGGAAGAAACCCGCTACTCCCATTCGAGAAGAAGACTTGCCCGCCTTGCTGAAACGAACCTCGCAACTTGTGTCCACCAACATTACTATTTTGAAGACCAGTGCTGTTACCTTGGACTGGCGTCATATCTTCAGTGCGTGCATATGGTTTAAAGAGGTCCCAGCCCCGAAGGATGCGCAGCCTAAGCCAGGTGGCAAATCCCCAGTCTATGTTGTACCCGAACACATAGCGTGCTTTCGAACCGACGAAAACGCTAGTCGCTGGTCATGTAGCGATCACGCCGTCTTCAACGTCATGACGGAGCGTGCGCAAGCCGCCATTCGATACTTCATGGCGCGTGAGGAAACTGGAGAAGACGCTTTTGTCGAACTTATTCTATGGCTCGTTAAGCACCACAACATCTTTTCCGCCAAGTGTGACGACAGACGTCTTGCATTTGATGCCTCGCGCGGAATCTTTTTGCCGCCTTGTGTGCATCCTTTCGATGGTTCTGGACCGGCTAGATTCACACGCGGAACTATTCCCGTGCGAAATACTTCCACGCAGCAAAGTAGACTTGCCCATCCTTCGCAACAGCAAAGTGGAACCCATGCTGCTGCCGGTCATCCTTCTCATCTGCCAAGAGTGGACCCCAGGGCTCACCCGCCGAGACCGCGAGAATAAACAGCAAACTCAATGCTTGACTAACCGTTGCAATACACATTTACATGGTCCACAAAGTCGAGACGGCCAACATTCGCTCCCCCGCACCCTCTTTTTGCAGATTCCAGCGTCTTCCTTGTGTCTGTCGCACTTTTACAATACTGTCCAGCATCCTCGCAACAACCGCCGTAAAATGAGCTTCTTATTCTTATCACAGATTGTCACCCCACGGGCTAGCAATTGCTATCCCGACCTTTTTTTGTTAACAAGACTGGCAAGGACTTGGCGCGTACGGTACCGCAATTTCTTCTGGGCTTTCCCGCGGTAAACACATCGCTCAGGAGGTTTATCACAGTAAGGACACGGTTTTGAGTTGCGCAGACACGACATGAAGCCCTTTTCGCCGGCCGTACATGAAACAAACAAGTGCACAGCCGAATTTCCGTTCAAGTCACAAAGTTACATTTCCGGCTTGACGAGTGTCGCATCAATTGCATACTGGTAGATAACTCGCATGAAGCAAGTGATGGGGGCGCTGATTAGCATCTAACGTTGGCAGAGACAAACAAGACAGGACTGGTCACATACCCTTGTACTGATTTCAGCATGTGACCATTCGTAGGACCAGCTGTATTTCACTTATCTCTGTCGACAATAGATGCTATATTGCTGATCACGTGGCGCTCAAGCTTTAATCGTTTTATCATGTCGCCGCTCTAAATTAGATCTAAACAGGATGGCTTTTCTCTAGCTAGCTAAGCTGAGATAGTATCTAATTAGCTTAGCAATAGTGGCAAGAGCAGGTATCTAATAGGTACCTGCTCTTGCCACTATTGCCTATCTTGTATCCTTGCGTTTCTCAGGACGTCAGGCGGCTCACTCTTTCACTCATACGCGTGCGTCCCGCAGAAGAAAATGTGTGAAACGACATGCTCGGCCAGCGCCGCCAATCACAGATATGGTATCGCAAAAGTTGTGGCTATGCGCTTCAACGCATTCAGTGAACGTTGTTACATTGACGGAAGCCGTTTATGCTTTATCCGAGCCAACTCGTCGACAATAGCCGCTGACAATCGCAACGCATGAGGTCGGTTTCGTGCCACCAGCCGCTACGTCGGCGAGCACATCACGACGCATTTCAACTTAGCCACAGCACCGGCACTCCGGTCAAGCGTACACAACGGCAGTGGACAACAAAAACAAAAGCGCATCACTCGATACAGGGGTCTTTGTGCTGATTATGTATGGCATCAATCTTTTGCAACACATCGCGGCTGAGTTCAACTTGGAAAGCGTCAATGTTCTCTTTGAGCTGTTTGATATTAGTAGCACCAATAATAGAAGACGGAATGAACCACCTAGACTTACAAAACGCTTGAGCCATAGTTGCCAGTGACATTCCATGCTGCTTTGCAAGTTGAGCATATTGCCTGGTTGCGCGGGTGCTCGGTTCGCTTAAATAGCGATGCATGAAGCCTCGAAACTTAACAAGTCTACAGTCTTTAACCGAACTGTCGAGTGGATTGCGGTGTTCGTCTACCTTGTCCAGATACTTTCCGGAAAGTGCGCCTCCCGCCAGGATGGACCAGGGCAACAGTCCAACGTTGAAGTTTGACGGGGCACATGCCTCGGCCAGTTCTGATTCGAAACGTCTGTCAAGAAGACAGAAGGAGTTTTGAATGGTTGCTGGGCGTGGCATGCCGATCTGATCGGCCATGTGGACGAACTGACACAGGCCGAATGTAGTTTCATTTGATAGGCCGTACGCACGAATCTTACGTTGATCAAGCAACTCTTTGATGGCGAGAAGAATATCACGAATGGGCTCGGAATTGCGTTCAAGACTTGGGGTGTACACCCGCTGGCCGAAGACGGGGACGTATCGATCGGGCCAGTGTAGCTGGTAAAGGTCGATATAATCAGTTTGCAAACGGCGAAGACTAGCGTCACAAGCTGATAATATGGATTGACGGTCGTGTCTAGCGGGCGGATAAGGTGGATCCAAAGGCGGGTGATGTCGATAAGCAACGGTTTGTGAGCTGGGGCTGTAGCCGGAGATCTTGGTTGCAAGAACGAAGCGCTTGCGACGATCGGGGTGTTTCGCAAAGTAAGTTCCGATGTATTGCTCGGTGAGACCGGGCTTCCAGGCGGGGTGACTGCTGGGAATGGGGTAGACTTCCGCGGTGTCTATGAAGTTTATGCCGCGATTATAGGCGTACTCGATCTGCTCGTGGGCTTGTTGTTCGGTATTTTGAATGCCGAATGTCATTGTGCCGAGGCAAATCTCGGAGACTCGCAGGTCGGAGGAGCCGAGCTTGTTGTACTTCATTGTGGCGGATAAGGGTGTGCGTGAGCGATGAATATTTGTGGTGGTTCGTACAAGCAGACGATGGATGAAGCAGGCGGTGGGTATGGTGGTGGCGATGGGAACGGTGAGATATGGTTGAGTGATATGGCGCATTTCGGAGGTGAAGCGTGTGGCGCGTGAGGAGGACGCCGTTTGGAGGGCGGCAGATGGCGCGTGCAAAGTTTGAAGTTGCCTTCACGGGACACGGCGCATGAGCTGCAGCGGCGCACTGTCAGACTGTGGCGCTGTTTACAGCGGGCTGCGGGAATAAACGTGAAGCAGCAAAGCTCATTTCGGTTTGCTGTGCGCGCGACGAGCGGCAGGCAAGCATAGTGTTTCGTTTGGTGCAAGCGAAAAACGGCTGAAAAGCAAAACTTTGGAGATGCAGGAGGCGCTATGGACGGAACACGAGCCATGAGAAGAGCCACGTCGGCGCGGCGAACAACAATGCATGTGGCTGCATCTGGTGAACAAGCGCGAATACTACTGAGGCGCCGTTAAAACGGCACGTTGAGTGCAGTTTGCGAAATGATGAGTGACAAGTCGGTGGAAGAACGGTTCACGTCGGCGAGTATGGAGGCGGACAGGCTTGCGCGATCAGCAGGTGCTGATCGCTGCGGATGAGATAACAACAAGTGCGTGACAGCATGGCGGTCGAAAGGTCAACGGTGCCGGTGCACACACATGCATCGGGGAGAGATGCGCTTGCAATCGGTTTGGCGGCGGCGATGCGGTGGGCTGTTCCGTCGGTGCAGTACATATTTTCAGTTGCGACTACCACTAGATACAATCTTTTTCCGTCAGCGCGCTGCAGAGCCAAACCGCAGACTGGAACCGTTCCGGCGGGAGTGGGAGTTTGTTCCTGTACCGCAGAAATAGCGGCAATAAGAAGAGCTCTTTCTGAGGTTTCTATTAGGACTTGCTTTGGCTGGAGAGGGTTGGTGAGGTTAGTAGCAAGAGGTAACAGAGTTGCTAACAATGACTGGTGATTTGTGCCCAGTCCAGGTGGTCTGGGTGCGTGGACATTGCCGAATTGATCGAAACGAGACTGCAGACAAGCTGGCCAAGAGTGGTTTACCGATACCGCTGGCAGAGCAAGAGAAGGTTCCGTTGGACTTCCTTGAAGTGTTGTTACTCAACCGCCAGTTCAGAAGGTGCCGTAATCGCTCGAAGAAGATGTCGCTCTTAGGGCTTCGCAGACAGCTGTATCACAGCTCTTCGTGGGACACGCGACAGGGTTACGAGCTAAGGCATAGAGTTGAAAATACCGTTGATCACTTTGTCATGAGGTGTAGAAAACGCTCCAAGCCCAGGCGAGACACGTTCCCGTCTGCACGAGAAACACAACGAGTTGGAGTATCGGAAATAGTGAAGAAATGGCCGGAAGGGTTGTTGGAATTGTTGTGGAGAGAGCGATTCATCAACAAGAGAACGTACATACATACGTACATACTGTACATACAGAGCCAAACGGAAAACGTTTGAAGGTAACTCGAGACGCCCGAAAACAGGCGCCAATTAAAGCGGCAGCAAAGTAATGCGCACAACGGGTAGTCGCAATTGGACGCGCTGCGTCTCGCACGTGTCGCGCGCACACGGCGCTCACGCGCTGTTTGTGCTCTTACAGCGCGCGCTCTCCGCACCGAGTTGCTGTTGCGCACGTAAAACGCGCACCGCCGCAGCTGCGTACATAGTCGTCGCTTCGACAGTCGCCGTCGCTGCTCCCCTTCGTACCCTCCGCCCATCCCGTCCGCCTTCGCCCAACCCCCGCCATCTTCCGCCCCCCTCCCCCCCCCCCCCCCAAACCATGGGCGCTCCCCCCGAAATGCGCATCGACGTCGCCCCGGACGGGCACGTCCAGCTGGCCGTGTCGCTCTCCCAGTCAGTCGATCCCACCCTGGTAGCCAGCGTCGTCGCCGCCGTACGCCACGGAATAATCCACTCCGCCCCACCCGCAATCGCCGCCCCACCTTCATTACCTCAACCGCCCCCCTCCACCAAGCCCGCCCCAACCGCACGTCCCCCCTCCCCGCCGCAAAGTCCCGCCACTCCAGCCCCGCCCCAAGTCTCCGTCAAGCAGCGTGTTCGCGAGTTTGACGCCGAGAACGAAGCCCCTCCCCCCCCCCTATGCCGCCCGGACCTCCAGCTGGACGCCGGTCTCCGCGAATTTGCTTCCTCTCCTGCCTTACGTATTCCTGCTAATAGACCGTCTCCGCCTTTCTCCTCACCTCCTGCGGCTGCTGCCGTTCCCGCCGCCACCGCAGTGCCTGTAACCACGCGTGACCCCCGCTCCCCAGTGCGGACGCATTCCTTACCTTCTCGGGAACCTCGACACCAACAGCCACTGCAAACCGCTCTCGCGTCGCGACAATCGTCTAGCAGTCGCTCGCTGTCAGATCTCACCGACGATGTATTTTTGCAGCCTGAGCCGCGCCACGATGCAGCAGACGATGCAGCCGAAGCCGCAGCTGTCGTTCCTTCCTCCCCGTACGTAGGCGTCGATGCCTTTCAGTATGAACACGATGCAGACGATGTATGGGACAGCACTGAATATATTGTCACCGAGGAATACAACGATGAAGAACCTTCTTCGCACGTTTATTTACGACATGACAATTTGACCCGTCCGGCGCCGAACATCCCGCTGCGCCCGAATACATGGCGTTTGTTTGCCTCCTTCGGATCGCTGCGTCCGAAACGACCTTTGCACGACGAATTGCATCAGGGTACGCTGGCGCATGCCCCGCAGTCGTCCCCAAGTCGGCGCATCACAACGCGTAAGAGAACGCGCGCTCGCGCCCTTTTTACTCGAGGCAAGGAGCAGGCTCAAGCTGTGTGCATGCAGTTTTCATCGTCGATCGCTGTGGAGCGCATGCTCGCAGAGGTGGGCAAGATTGTCAAGGGTTTGGAATATCAGGTGTGGAGACGTGCGGGCGAGAATAAGCTTAGATGCATCCGTACTGTGTCGGATTCGCATGAAATGCATGCTGTTATTGTGGTTGGATGTGTGGGATTGCCGGGTGGTACTATGAGCGTTGTGCAATTGAGACGGGCTAAGGGCGATCGTTATCGTACTGAAGCTTGGCGATTTGCTGTGCTGTACCGCGAAATCGTGGACCGTTTGAAGGCGAATGGCGTTGATGTTCGGGCTCAGCAGACGTGAGGGAGGGACATCTTGTTGTGGCTGTAGCTACTCGCTTCATAGAGCGTGTTTGGTGTATTGGTGTACCTTCCTGTTTTTGTTTCTTTTTGCTGCTGTTATATGAGTGTATTAAACAAGATAGCCTAGTGCTTCCGGATCGTTTGTACACTTGGAGGGTTCACTTACCGCGCTCTGTGTGCCCGTGTTGGTCACATGCTTCTGCAAAGCTTCTTGGGAGTCGTTTTTGCTGTCAGCCGCGTCGTGCTGATAAGCTTGTGAGCGTGTGTCAGCGTTCGACTGTGATTCTGTCTTGCGCCAAACAAAGTGTACGAAACTCTCAAGGCTTTTGAAACGGTTAGTACCCAACTCTCATTTTCTTTGTGCGTGTGTTGTGTGGTGCGTTTCCTCAGATGTACATTTTTTTCCTAGTATTCGAGTTCTGTCCGACATGTGTCTTTCGGTGCGGCGAGAACGACTTGGTCATCAACGGAACTGCCTATTCGAAGCTATAATCTCAGCTTACCTTTCTCATTCGTTTGCAACTTAAAGAGTATGTACACTATTTGTTGGCGCGCGTACTAGGTTGGACGTTCCATCCCGCCAAGTCGAGGGCGCTCACCCTTGTATCGGGACCGCGGGCTGAACCTGCCCCGCCCGCTTGCTAGGCTTTTATACCGGTTCAAATGCAAACCGTGTACCCTTGGTACACCGCATCCCTGTATGCAACCGCATCATTGTTTCCTCATAGACGTGCCACCGAAACACCTGGTGTCGGAAATGCAGGATTTGGATACCCTCATGATGATCTCGCGGGTTTCTCAACATAAACTCACGCGAGATTCTGGACTTTTTGCTTCCCACTGCAAAAGGTCGAAACTATGAGTAATTGAACTCGCTACCCGTAGTACCCTTGGTACGTCGACAAAATGTCAAACTGGAGAAAAAGGATGTTTGTCATCGTGCTACCGCCTTGTCTTTCTGTTCCACTTGTAACCTTATCCAGTTGGTTTACTCAGTCATCACAATCGGTCTTGTGACGAATCCGCGTGACGGCACTGACCAAGTGGACGATGCTGAGAAAGCTCTCGTACGTTTTCACACGTCTCAGAACCGCATTGTGTGCCATTGAATATGACTTCGAAAGCGTATTGATTCTGCGTTAGACAAGTTGTGGCGCTCTGACCACTCAGCAACTCTCATTTTCGTGACGTGACAGGAGGAACGAATGGTTCTCAAGATGCTTGGCGCAAGTCTTCCCAGACAGGTTGTTTTCACCGAATTATTGGAGTCCTCGCTCGTACTGGTTCGTAGATGAACGGGAGCAATAGAAGGCTACCGACCATGGCTCACTTTTCTGCAGCACCGCAGTGGTCCCGTCGATGGTTCACAAGCCCTTCGCACTACTGCAAAGCTCTGCACCGTGCCCGTTGAAGTCTTTTGGGAAGTGATGTGCAATATGCGTATCCGTAAGTGTAACGCTGCGTAGAACTGAATCCTGGGATCAACAAATCAGTGTAGTCCAAGATAGTTCATGGGACACGTTTATCATAGAGAAGGGCATCATTTTTCCCGTCAGCTTTTTGACGACATTAATAGGACAGCCTCATCAAAAACTATGATATGGAGTATCTCAACAGTGTGTGTGCGGAAAATACGACTATCTGATGTTGCGACGGGTACCCTTCGTGGAAGCAAAGTCTTGTTGAAGCTGCAACTCTGCCATGAAAGATAAGGATGGATAGCTTACACACGATTCATCCGTACGACAGGGTTTCAAGTCAAGTCAAGTCAAGGTTTATTCTTCTCCCTTCATTTCAATCTGCACGATAATCGCGTGATCAAAGGAAGGTGTCTTGAGATCATGCACGTGAATCGCAGATATTTATGGTATTTATAAAAACAAATGCTGGTTTATGATGGGTAACTTCTCTCTCTTTTACTCTCCGTTGGAGACCCAACCGAAGATCCGTTTCGCTTCCCTGAAGTAGAGGAAAGACAGGCACACCACGTGAAGGCGGATCGCTGAAGCTGATCTTCAAACTTCTTTGCTTCGCCGAGTTAGTTACGGATTCAAAAGAGCTGGTTTACCTTTCACATCACTACCTGGATTATGAACAGCTTCTATGCTCTCAAATAGGGTCTCAGTCACTGAGCCCGTCTGAGGGAAGGCTAACCTTAACCTTGGTTAACCGTCTCACTTGCACTGCCCACTCCAGTTTGACTTCACACACAAAAGCTCTTGTGTAGATGGAGGCTCGCGCCCAATTCTTGTCTCTAAAACAAAGATTCCAGAGAGAAATTTAACAGCATGATAGAAATGCCCCAGACATGCAGCCAGGCGGGGGAGAGGCACGGGGGTCAAGACCCTTCCTTCCTCTGTCCAGTAATGGAAATCGTTCGTTCGTTCGCAGTTCTTTCCCGTTGTTCTTGCTTTTACTCCCTGCTGCGTACAGGAGAATTGGCGCACTAAGTCGTTTATGAGATCTCCTTCCATTCAAACTCCGGCATCTATCTCGCCGCCCCTCTCCCCCGATCTCTCTGCTGCGAAAGGAGCTGTCTACTACACTGTCAACGGGAAACAACAAAGAGCAAACAGAGTAGGAAAGCAATCTTGAATGGGATTGTGCACTAATGCGACAGGTACACAATACGCTCTCACCATCCGTTCTTCCACTTTATTAGCTTCAACGTTAGCTGAAGTTGCTATGTAAAAAGTCTGCTCTGTGCCGCGTGCTTGCGACAAGTTGACTGCCAAACAATCCTTCGCGTATCGCATTCGGCTGCTGCGCGTCGCCAAACGCAGGGTGGACCCGTAGCCGGTCCACATGCGCTGCGTTGTTCCTTGCTGAAAACATGTTCACTCCACGGATTCTTGCGGCGCGTACCCTAGCTGCAAACTGATCGACACTCTTCCGTGCAACGCCCGGCACATGCCCGTAGGTGGTATCATCACCCGGATTCCAGGGCACAAACGATATGCTGCACATCAACTCGCCTAGGCTTCACGTAATCTGCTGCAGTCGTGAGTGGCTTGTAAGAACATGTCCCTGCTGCATACTATTCCTATCAATCGTACCTGGCACAGTCGGATGTTGAATGCGGTTTACGCCGCTTGTTATACTACCAAGGGGCGCGTACTGTGACGTTCCTGCGTGGGGGGAGGAACCGGAGGAAGTGGGGGCTTTCCATGACCATTCGGCACCATCACGGTGTCGAAAGCTTCCTTCTACAGTCCAGCAGCGCTGTTCACACCGCCCTCAGGCCGAGTGCTCACAGCAGGGCAACAGGCCAGAACTTGGTGTTTGGATAGGTTCAGTAGGCGGTGGCTGAGGTGCTGCAGATGGTTTGCCTCCATACGTCGCTGTCGGTTCTGCATCGATCGCAGCTGCCCTTTGTACCTCAAAACCGGTAGGAAACGGTACAGGTTCGACATACTGCGGACGCTGCGGCGGTGCAGAGAAGGTTGTGTCTCCTTATTGTAAGTGGCGGGCTCACAAGACACCGACGTGTGAGTAGGTAACGATCGTATCTGGACATGATCTTGGACTAGAGGGGCAGGGTTCGCAGAGCGAGTAGGAACGTGTTGTTGATCGGTTGAAGCCGGGAGTTGCGAGAGCCAATTATTACGTCTCGCGGCGTGGATTCTCTGGATGGAGGATGTGGCGCACGGCGAAAGATCAGTTCCCATTCTTGCTGCAACCTCCTGCATTTCCTTCGATTCCAAACCCAGGTCGTGAATTGACCACTTCACCTTCTATGGCTTCTTACCGCGCTTGAAAAACTTCTGCGCATGAGATCGTACCTGGGTAGGAGATCGCGTGTCCACACTTGTGGCAGCTTCTTTCCAACAAGCGCGACCATAGATGGCCAAGGCTTCCAAACAGACAATGCTCTTCTCGTGTCCAGCCATGCTTGTATTGTCTTTTCCGCGGAATGGCAGGCGAGCGGCTTTGACCTTGACCGGCGGTCGAATTTTGCTCAAGCTCGGGTGTGGTGGACGGGTGTGACGCTGTCAGGGTGATGGATGCAGGGACGGTGCCGAAGGTATCTGCGACACCTTTTACGGAGTTGGACGCGGAAAGCGGAGAGCGGTGCAGATGAAACGGACAATTACCAATTCGGCGACAGGGCTTGTCTTGCTGGTTCAGCACACCGCACATGCGGTGACCGTCGGAGTTGTACGGGGCTCCGGTGACAATGATACAGCCCTTTGCAGCGAGCTTCTGGATGTCGTACAAGGCAGGTTCCGCCCTCGGTAACGGGCGTGAGAGCTAGGGACATGAAGCGGATTTGTATTGTAAAGTGATGCTGCAGGCGGAGCCGGCCTAGCAGATTGCTGCTGTAATCTGGTGAACGTGTGTGCATGTGGAGGTGCGGCAGAGTGATTTGACGGAAACGATGGTGAGTGACGGTAGTGTGCGTTGTAGGGGGTTTGTAGGATATGGGAAGGTGGAGGAGGGATGGGCACCCGGGGGGTGAACGGTTTGAAGTGACGGGAAGCGAGGACGTATGTATGTATGTATGTATGTTTACGGGCGCACGCCACTAATTCCGACAGCGTGGTAGGAACTCTTGTTGAAGAATTCCTCTCGCCGCAAGAATTCAAACAACCTTTCCGGCCTTTTTTTCACTATTGCTGATACTCCAAGTCCTTGTCTTTCTCGTGCGGACGGGAAAGTGTCGAAGCAAGTATGGAAGGCAGACGGAGAGAGCGACGGAGATGGACTGGGATTGGAAAAGTTGGTAAGGAGGTATTTGAGGGGGGACGGGTGCAACGGGTAAGCGCTACCTAGGCAGTTGTGCTGGTAAAGGGTTGTGAACCGGGGGTGGGATTGTGACGGCTCCATATCAAGTAGTGGTGGTACGGGGTGGAGGCGGGTTTGGGGTATCTGAAGGGCGTGAATTGGGCAAGAGCGATCTGGGCGATGGAAGACGGATTGGTCATTGATGGAGGAGGTGAGAGCGATGGGGGCTTATAAGGTAAGAAGTGGTAGCGAGGCGGGCAACGCTCGGGCGTGGGGGCGGCGAGTAAGCACGGACATATGGTACACCGGTACCGAAGGGCAAGATGGAGCACGGGGGCTCTCGTGGCGCTTTTTGTATCTTTTGTAGCCGTAACGATTTGCTTAGAGCAGCTCCATTCTTTCATTAAAGAGGAAGGAAATCTACATATAAATGATTCTGTTAGATATAGGTCTCTCTACCAATTCTGTGCCTTCCCTGTGCTTCTTCCCTGCCGCACGTTAAACTTCCTACCGCTGCACTGAGAAGTTGTTCAAAGGACGATATCTGTATATCTCTACCTATACGTCATATTCGTGACGACGAGTAAAGCCGCAAAGCCTTTCAAATGGAGAAGGGGATACCGTAATGAGCCATTTGTAAAAGCTACTAAATGTCTATCGTGGTGTATCCTCACTGGATGGGCGTTTGTGGGCGTAGGAGTGATTTGAATTGTAAGAGTTATGTCCTGACGTAGCTGTTTCGATGCCTGCAGAAGGCGAACCACATATCTACAGACAGCGTGGCTGAAAAAAGACTTGTCGATGATCATTATCGCAGTTCCGTGAATGGACAAAGCCGATCCGCGGAAGAGAGTTCAACATATTTCCAAAGGAGCGTGAAACATACACAAATCGCGCTAGACAAGCGAACTTACATACCTATCTGTCAGAAACAGCTGCGTAGTCGTGCACTTAAGCTGCTTATCGTGGCAAGGCCGAGAGATGTTCATTGAACACTTCAAATGAGTTGAAAAGGAAAAGAGCCGCACCTTATCTGTTCTTCATATGGCTCTTGAGGGCAAAACTACTACCGATATGCACTTTATTAGTCCTGTGGGTCATATGGAATGTAATGGATGCATATAGGTGGGGATAGTTTACAGCCGCAACTCTCACTATGAACACGAGCTTGCGCGTGATCACAAAGACATGTATTTCCGAGCCACAGCAGTGCCATTATGGGATTGGAAGGGATATGACAAGAATAATGCGGCATGTGCCAACAGTCCGCATGACCGCGCCCGAGGTACACGAAAACCACAAAAGATTAGCGTTGAGCTTCCGAGATCATGAGCACCACTAATCTGATAGAAGTGAAGCTCACAACAAATAAGTGAAACGTGAAACGGTTGTTTGATGTTTATAGTGGAAAACGGGTCTGTTGAGTAAAGCGTTAGTCAGCCCGGAGCTCAAACTTCTCCATTTCAACGCCCTTCGCAGTGATGCGGCAAATCTCGACGAGATCACCGGTGTAAATATCACGCTCACACGTAGAAGTGAATGCATCCTTGACAAGCTCAACGCAAGGTTCGAGTTGGAGTTCTTTTCGGGTCGGGTCTGCGGCCATTTGACGAAATTCGACTTGATTGTCCAAAACGGGCTGCAGAAGATACTGACCGGATCCACTGCATACGGCTCGAACCTTTTCGTGTGATCCGATAGCGTCGTATCCATAAGACCAACCTTGACCTGTGGACGAGATGAAGAAAAAAGGGAGGAGAGAGTGTTAGAACAGGTGTTTGAGACGTGCATGGTCTGACGAGACGCTATCGTGTTCTCAGACGTCCAAGGTAAAAAATAGAACTGTGCGTGATCTCAATCAACACGTCTTTGTAAAGACGCAGATCTGTAGGAGCCAACACAAGTCCTCATAGAACAAATGGCTCACTCGCTCACAAGATAAAAAAAGACGGCAATAACGTACCATTCTCATCAATACCGCCCAGAACGTTGAAAGTATAGTACGGTTGGAAACGTCTGTAGTACAAGATGGTAGACAAGAGTTGTGAAATGGCCTCAAGGCTCATTTCCTTTCGGTGGCGATGTCTGTATTGGGTGAGTCGGATCCTCAAGACCTTGTGAAGAATGGCGATATCGGTGTGCATTCCACTGCTGGCCAGAACAGCCTTGTCAGTGAGTTTGATAACTCTGCTGACGTAACGAGTGGGAACGGAGTAGCCAGAGCCGAGACGCGTATCTGACGCGACTATGGTGTAGTCGCCACCAGAGACGGAGAGGACGGTACCGCCATTGTCCTCGTACGGGTGGAAGTGACGAGAGAGCGGGGCAGCGGGGTGGGCGACATCCAGCGGGTCGTAAGGATCGTGGTGCTCCCCAAGCTTGAAGCCAGAGGAAGCTACGCGCGGATCGGCGTTCGGCAGCCCGCGGACGGACGCGTTGGGCTGCAGGATGGACATTGCGTTTCGATGTCTGGTGTGGTCGTTTAGTCGATGACGGAGGGGAATGCTCTCTGCACCTTTTGTGAGTTGTGTATGTCAGGGCAGCGCCTGCTGGAGGGATCTGCTCAGTTAATTACCGTCCTTTCAATTTGTTGCGATTATTTGCAATGAGTCCCTTTGGCGCCAATTGCGTTCCGTTTCCGTTGCGGATCAAACCGATGCACAGATCTGCACATCGCCAGTGCTCGACCTTTCGCTTCGCTCCTATTGTTTTGAATCATAACCTTCGTCGTCATTCCGTCCCTGCCCTGTCTTTTGCCCACTCCAACAGCCCTCACTGAGCATGGAAGTTGACGATGATAATGAAAGCCACCATCCCTCCACAGATGAGGTCTGGCTCCGCGTCGACGACACCATTCGCTCTCTGCAATCAGACGTCCGAGTGCTTCAGGACCCTGCTGTACGAACTGCGCTACAGACGCCCACTGCTACACCGCGCTCCCCCGCCGAGTTGAACGCCGCTATAGTGTCGTTGCGCACCGAACTCAGCCTTCGTGAAAAGAAGCTCCGCGAGGAGAAACAGACTACTCTAGTCGCTCGGCAACGCGCTGCAAGGGCTGAAGGTGAGATTCTCGCCTTCAGGCGAGAGAGGGCGGAAACCTCAACTCTGCACGAAAATGCCGTTCAGCAGGCCGCGGAGCGAATTACACAACTTGAGAAACAGCTCGCGGATTATGAACATAGCGTCAATATGCAACGCGTTCGAGAGCGTGATCAACGTCAACGCGATCGAATGCATGATAATTCCTTCGCGGCAGAGCGCGAGATGTACAATACTCAGATTCAAATGGCCGACGCAAAGATCAGACGACTTGAACGAGAGCTCACTTCTCTTGGTGAACGCTTCCAAGTCCAGAACAAGCAGCTTCAAGACAGATACAACCTGGCTCTTACGCGCGCGGATCGCCTCGAGAAAGAGAAGGAACAAATTTCCACCTCGCGCATTTCGTTTAGCGAAGTCAGAGACAGGAATATCACATCATTGCAGGAGAACAACCGCAGCTTGGAAGCAGAGGTGTACAAACTACGCACGCAGCTTCGCGATCAAACTCAATTGCGCGCCCGAACGGTGGAGAAGCTTGTGGAAATGGAATCCGCTGTTGATCGACTCCGCGAACAATGTAGGGAGGCGGAGAGCAAGGAGGAGAACTCAAGGTTTCTTAGTGAAGAGATCACTTTGCTGCGCATTCAAGCGTCAGAGGAGGAGAGGGCTCAACGAAATGCTTCTACTTTGCAAAGCGAGAAGGAAGAGCTTACGCGTCTTATATGCGCGCTTTCGCCAACCGGTGATGCGCAAGAAGGTATTCGTACGTTGCGTAGCCTGGCATTGACACAGGCGGATTCGGGGAGTGTAGATATGGCACAGCGTGTTGCTATGCAGCAATATGAGGTTCGACTTGCTGCGATTGAACAGCAGAACAGTATTAAAGCAATGAGGATTCAAGATCAGCTAGACGACTGCAAACGGAGACTTGTTGAAATGGATGCTGAAAACAAGCAGGTGAAATCCGATTGGGCCGCTGCTCTTGATGAGAAGAGGCGGTATGAACGTGGAAGACGCATTTTGCAACGAGAAGTAGAACACCTTCGAGCAGCTTTACGCGAGATTGAAGAGGTTGAAATAGAGGGCACGCCAAACGTGGACGATGGGCGTTGGCGACGACGAGTGAAGGCTGCTGAAGATATGCTTGCTGAATGTCGCTCGGCTATGGGGAACATGGAGAAGGAGCTTCAATCCAAACAGAAACAGATTGTACAGTTACGTTCGAAAGGACAGGGCGGATTTGGTTCACAAGCTTCTTCTGATCAGCAGAGGGTTGAAATGCATAATATGGAGCGTAAGTTAGCGTCTGAAGTCTCCCGTAGAATGCAGACTGAAAAGCAGCTGGAAACGTTAAGTTTACGACTGAAGGAGGCTGAAACATCTCTGGAGCAAACGCTAGCAGTAAATGCTGCTCTCCCACCAGACAATTCCCCTCTTGATTATGATCCTACGAAAGTGAAGGTTGTTCACCTCGCTGATAATCCGTTGACACAAGCTATTCTTGATCACGCTATGGGTAAGAGCAAAGAAAAAACTTCGAGTCGCCAAGTAGATGACGGTGACGTGGATATGAGTGACGGTGCAAATTCTGAAATTCTGCAGCTTAAGAAACATATCAATGAATTAGAGAAAGAGAACGCGAATCTGACTAAGAACTCCAAGGTTGGACTCAGGACGAAAGAAATTGCTATGAAGAAGATTGGGGAGGTGCGTAGTGCGGTGTACAATCTACTTGGATGGTCAATGAAGATGGCAGGAGCCAAGTATACTCTTGGTTCCATATATGCGGAGAGTCCAAATGAAATCCTTGAGTTCGGCATAAACGAAAACGGGACATTTGCGCTTATGCAAAATCATTACACAAATCAGTTAACGGAGGAGATTGAGCAGTATGTGCGGAAAATGGACTCCGTTCCCAGTTTGCTGGCTCAAATCACAATGGAGAACATTGAGAAGACAACGCTAATGAATGTATGAAGACGATATATTGCAAAACAATAGGTATGAGGAGCGAACTTGCAGTGGTAGTCTGCTGAAGAGGGCGTAGTATTCAGAGGCTGACTGACGTTCACTCTACTGCTGACTGGACTTCTTGTTGCAAGTCATAGGCTGATTTTGACGTAGAACCAAAACCGGATACGCTGGTCTTGTGAATGTAATCTCACTTGACGCGTTGACACCGGCGTCCTTTGTTCCTCACCGGTCTTCTATGTCATGGCTGCTGTTCGGTACCTGCTGAAAGCGAATTTCAGCACGAACACATCCGTTGGCAGCGCAAAAAGCAAGAGAATGCGTTCTGCTGGATGTTTACCAAGGGTACGAAGGTAGCGATCGCTAACCCTTACTGTGAAATTCGTAGAACAAAAAAAGGGTGCGAGGAAGGGCGACGACGACGAGTTCAGCACTTTGGCTTGGAGCCACAAGAATGACAACGATTGCGTTCATGTATGGAACACGTGGCATCACGTGCACCTTGAAATGGCATCGGGACTTCAATCAGAGCGCTCATCGCCGCACAGTCGGCGTGTTGAAGCTTATGACACACAGAGAGCACTTGTCTTTAACATGGACGCGCGATATGAAAGCTAGATGCCCGCCTATAGACAACTCCAGGTAGAAGATCTATAAACGTTCGTGGAGAATGCAAAACTGGAGTCGAATGCTCCTTTTCGCACGTAGCGTTCTGCCTTCAAAACACACGCCTTACTCTGCAAACAAAGTGTGCAAATCCGTCAGGAGGATATCCGCGGCAGTTCCACACAAGGGCGCACAGATGACTACAATGGGTGCTGACGCAAAGCAGGATTCCCCGACACACGACGTCGTCGGTGCCTTGAATTGCGTGAGGGAGCGGATCGAGGCGTTGTCTTCAACGCAGAATGGGCGACGCGTAGACCTTGTCGCTGTCTCAAAGACAAAGCCTCCGGAACTTCTGCAAGCTGCGTACGATGCTGGTCAACGTCATTTCGGAGAGAACTACGTTCAGGAACTGGTTCAGAAAGCGCCACTGTTGCCGCCTGATGTAAAATGGCACTTTGTCGGGTCATTGCAGTCCAACAAGGCGAAGATATTGGTCTCTGTTCCGAACTTGTTTGTGGTTGAAAGTGTGGACAGAAAGAAAACAGCGACGGCGTTGCATAAAGCTGTTGCTAAAACGGACAGAAACGAGAAGCTGAAAGTGATGGTGCAGGTCAATACGTCTGGAGAGGAGTCCAAGTCTGGATGTCAGCCTGGTCAAACAGCAGAATTGGCAGAGTTCGTCGTAAAGGAGTGTGAGCATCTGGAGCTAGTGGGATTAATGACTATTGGTGCATTCGATACTTCAGATGAACCTGAAGCTTTCAAGATCTTGAACAAAGAGCGAGACGCAGTGGCAACGAGGTTGAACAGGTCAATCAAGGAGTTGCAGCTGTCGATGGGAATGAGCGGGGATTTTGAAGCAGCAATTCGAATGGGTAGCGACTCGGTACGTGTCGGAAGTACGATTTTCGGGGCGAGAGAGTATGGAAACAAAGTTATACAAGGCTGAATTTATTAGCGAAGTCACTTGGATCCGAAACGACTTATGATGTGTAGCGCTACGACGACGACGAGATAGATGATGGAGCTCATGACGACGAAGAAAGGTCCGACTTTGAATCCCGGGGCGGTGTCGTTGTACAGGCGAACGGAAAAGGCGCCGGACGATCCTCCCTGTCGCGCAGGCGCTGGGGATTGGGCGCGGCCTCGTGCCGGCCCTGCCGTAGCCATACGCTTTCGCAATCCTGCTGCTGATGGTCCGGTTCCACTCATTTTGGATTTGGATTGAAGGAGTTGAGGCAGAGTGATGGAGGTCGGTTCTTTCGGAGTCGAAGGAAAACGAACTGAGCGGAGAGGAAGAACGGAACGAGGCGTTCTGGTTTGTTGAGAGAGGGGGTGCGATGGGTACGGTATGACGGTTGCGAAAATGCATCGTATTTTGTATCACTGTACGATTCGGAGCTGCGTAGTATTTTCCACGTGAAGTCATTGCCATGTCAATCAACGTTGGAAAATTTTTTTTTGTCCAGATTTTGATAAAGATGTAACTTTCGAGTACTGTACTGTAGTACACAGCATTTGCGTTGTGTTGGGAAGAGCCGGGTCAGCATGTTTGAACGTTTTCCGAAGATTCTCGAGAGTGGATACCACTTTCGCTCTCTCTAAGCCAAGCCGTGACTCCTCCCTTACAAAACTGTGCGCTTCCGTAAGCGTCAGTTTCCTCTGTTTGCCGCCAATCGCCTTGGTCTCAAAAACTCGTTGACTGCTTGCTGCTGGAGACAGCCTTGAATTGACCCTGTCGTCTTTCATTCTTGCCGAGTCGGATTGGAGCTTTGCAATGGCAGAGAAACAAAACGAAGAACCGGATCATGGAGTGCGCGAACAGGACCGGCTCTCTAAGCCATGTTGTTCTCTTGTGCCTTGTATCAACACAGGACTCCTTTAAATTATTTGAAAGCGGTGTTGTGACCGAGGTGCCATTCGTTTCTCATTCTAGCCAAAACCACAGGTTCGATTCTACGTCCGTTTCGTCATCCATGGGAGCTTCGATAACGTACCGATTGTAACGTCCACGCATTTGATCTCTATACCACTGGTGACAGTAATCATCATTCTTAGGTCTAGACGGGAAATGCAGTTTCTCAGGTTGCGACCATTCTCAACGACGGGCACTGATGATAGCAGCCCAAAATTGGCAATGTTTTACCATTTCAGCCGGTTCTGCTTAGAAACAGCAAGAAATCTGTACTTACTACGGTAAGTATGATAAATCCTCTAGCACTCTATCCACTTTGTCCAGATAGATTGCATTTACATATCTGGATTATTAATAAACATGATGGGACCATAGAGCCCAACGCGGTCGCTACATACTACACAAAGAAATCGGCAAAGCTGAGTGGATTCTGTCATGATTCTCTGAACACTCTAAGCTGTTTTTTTTTTTCATTCGGGTGAGCACTCGCGCTTTTGGGCTATGTCGTTTCCACATGAAGCGCTTCGAAATGAAGGAAGAGAATGAGAGATCCTATTCGAAGCGTTGTTCAAAGATGTCGTGGGGCATCTTTTTGAGCCAGGTGTTGAGTCTCTGAAGAATATGCACTTTGAATGATTTTCCAAGGGAGTAAGATATGTTTTCGAAATTATAACGAGTATCAAACCATTCTTCTCACTTTACGTGGTTTCGTTAGCGTCATGAACGGCTCTTACGAAAATCGAAATCTGTCAATCTTTGAACAAATTTTGCTTGGCAGATATTCAAGGTCTTGCAACCTCAGCTTTACATACAATGCAGCTAAGGGCACGGAGGTGCGCTGTGCATTCTCAGCGATGAACAGGGCTTCTCTTGTTCTGTGCATGCTAGAGTGTCATCATGTGTTCCTAAATGTTGTGGTAGTAACTCTGTTCCGAAGAGCGAAAAGGAGCAATACGAAATATATCAATACTATATACATGCGATTCCACAACATACTATTTGCTACGATGTTAAATATCATGTGACAAAAAAGACATCTGTTACTGAAGATCAATACATATTCATCACGGTTGTAGCAAGCATGTTGCCTAAACGATTTTAATTCGTTGGCAGCACATATCATCTTCAGAATTTGCCCTGAGACTTGTTCAGAATTTCTTGTTCAACTTGGCATAAAGAAAATGAGATATCTGGGAAACTCAGAGTAGCGTAGTATATGTTCTGGGCGCAGGGTCTCCTTTCCGAAGAAGCATTCTTTTCGTAAGAAGGGAACTCGGGTTTTGCACCGTTTCTTTGCAAATACTTTTGCCGAGAAGGAAGATCGCAGTGGTACTACGACCGAGCGTGCCTCTCCTCGGTGCGTTCCAGGTTACAGCAGGAGCCTTTTAACATAATTGTACACGCGAGACAATCGGGGTGAGAGATGAGGACGAGATTCGTTAAAGATGATCTACAGGATCCCTCTCAAGTCTGTGTTGAAGTTTTTTGTGTCAATTCTCTTTGTCCGCGAGAATTTAACCTTCAAAACCTTCTAAGTGTAAGGACATCCCTACACCGTAAGGGCTCCACACTGTGAGCCTACGAAAATGTAAGTACATGCCGGTGAACACTGTCACATCACCTGACGATGGGTCTGGCCGGAGTACAGCGCAAGCGCCTCCATTGTAATTTCGCGCGCCAAGTCGGCGTCTGCTGGCCCAAACAAATATCTTTACAAGCGTACAGGTACAGAAAATGTGCGAAGAGACTTGTTGCTAACCCTTTATCATCTGAGATTGCGCACACTCGATTGTCGTCAGAGGGCTCGTAACATGTCATGTGGTGAGCCGTTTGATGAGTATCTCGTACTCGCAGATAAAAGACAGAACTCTTGTGGGGTGCAGTCGACAAAAACATGTTTGAGCGTTTATTTTGGTGAACTTAGCGAAAGAGGGGTTCAAAGGGGATGGCATATGTGTCGAGATGACTGCTCATTCCACCCCTGCGAGGAAGTAATTCATTGAATCGGGACATGAAAACACTTGGACCGACAGCGACTTGATTTATTTTCAAGCACACTTTCGAAATGAGTTATTCTTCATACCATATTGTACAGTGCAAGGGTGCTTAGTTGTAGTAAGTCAATAAACGATGAACTGTCACGCTGAAGCACCAAACCGCAAGACGACGGAGCGGGTTCGAGGCGGGTGTGAAACTGGTTGGAGACTGTCCAATGGAAGAGGGAGAAGATATATAAATAGTAGTGTGACAAGGCGTTTTGAATTTTGACCTTCAGTTTAAACTTGCGGCCTAGAGTTTACTCCAGGGCGGCGGGAATACCTTATCAAAGTGGGGTTAAGTAGAAACGATGGCTTCGGAGGATTTGTTGTGTGTGCCAAAAGCATAACGACAGCGCTTATCGCCAACACGCTTGCAGAGAATATCTCGGAATGCGTTTCGCCATGAGTTGGGAACGACAGTGTTCTTGGGCGATTGTGTGTGTTTCGTTCCACCAGTCGGGTGGAAGAAGCACAGAATCAGGGAATGGGCGAGATTCGCGGGCACGGGAAGGGCCGTCTGCTTGGAGCGTGGTGTACAAGCCTAGAGCAGATGTGCAAGGTTGATGTTCGTCGCGTGACGGGGTGCGACTAGTGGATTTTGTGTTTGGTCCGAAGTGAGGCATTGCGTGTAGGAAAGTGGAGCAATCAGTCGAACGGTGGATTTTGATGCTCGTGCGTAACGTTTTTGTCATCACTGCCTGCGGGTTTTCTCCGCTGCGGCGCGAGGTAGTGGTTTCGCAGTCATGCCAAGGCGCAGAGCAATAAGTTGGGAGCCACACCTGCAAGTTTATGTGGGATATCTGCCGCTGGTAAATGATGAATGTGTTCAAGACTTTGCTCAGCGAAGGGCACCATGAACAGATATTGTTCGGGAACGCGTTCGCTACTGATCATCATCGTAATGGTGGACTCCAGACGACAGTTTTTAAGGATGCTCTAATAGGCAGTAAGGGTTATCCCTATAACCCTTATCACTAACCGTCGGTGCAGTACACTACAGTATGATGGCGTTAACTGCCCAACGTTCACTGTTTCTCACCAACGCACAGAACGTCACATAGAATTGTTAGACTTGAAGCGTCAGGCTGTATGTTTAACTCTCTTACAATAGGCATACGAAACGCAGCGCGTAAATTCAGCCACGTTTGACACATTTGGAGGAAAGATGGGAGTGATCTGTTGTCAGCAGCAGGGCGCGCTGAATCTATTAAGGGCGGAACAAAAACCGCAACGAGGGTGCTTTTCGGTTCGCTGTGTCGAGACGATCGGAATGGCTGATGGGATGGTGTGATGGTGTGATGGTGTGATGCGTGCACTTTGGCTGCTTCTGCGCGCTTCCAATGGTCGTCGAGACAGTCTCGAGTCGAGACTCTCGACCCGGGAGCGTGTTCACGTTAAATCGATACAAAGGACGCACACTTTGTGCGACACTTTGCCACTTTTCACGCCACGCCGCATCTAATTCTCACATGTGTTCCACTTGTCAACACTCTTTGCGCTCAGCGCACTCTGTGGCCAGTGCAATGCGAGCGTGTGCAATCATACGCATATCAGCGTGTGTTACAAGCATGATGTGGAGTTGGTGGCATTCCAATTGGCTCATTTGAGATGCACAAACAAACCGTGAACAGCGTCCGACATTGGCATGTGCTCCCAAGTCGAAAGCTCAACACCAGGTACTCGATCAAATCATGTCGTCAACGCGCCAAGAGCGTGTGCGCCCCCACTTGTAATAATAGTCTCGGATCGGTTCGAACCAGCGCGACAGACTGTACAGAAACGAAATACTTGTGTGGCATGTGATGCATCACGATCAAACCGCAAAGCACCCAAGGTATCGTCGAGCACAAAGTGGGCTGTGTGGATCACGGCTGTGCTGTGCGCTCACTGTACAAATTGGATACCTTTGCGATGCGACAGTTTGAGCAAAGTGGATGGTGACAGAAATTCTATTCTTGTACTGGCGACCGTTGTGTTATCGATCGCTCAGCATCTGCGGGAAGAACAGACAGTTGGTTGGACACGCGCGCGATGGCGCAACGTGGGATGCTCAAGTTTGTGTGCCTCCGACCGGTCGCTTGTGCTGGGATGATGCCGTTAGCGTGCAGAGTATTTGGTTGAGCTTGTTGCGGCGCACACCGAGGGGAGGGCTCAAATCGCACATGTACTGCGTGCCAACGCTCTTGACTAACAGTGGGCCGATTCGTGCATGGCGAGTGGATACGTATTGCGAGGTGATGATCTTCTGAGATACGGTAGCCTTCGCGAAGAACACGGGGGCTAAAGCCATAGCCGAAAAAGTGTGCTCCAGGAGCTTTGGGGCTGGGCAGCTGATCTGGAACAAGTCATTCATTTCGTTTTGGTTGTGCAAACGTCGGGAAGCGCAACATCAATGGCGCGATGGAGCAATAACGGAACGAAACGCCAAGTGCCTGCCTCTCTCCAACTGTACAACTCACCGCCACCCGCCAGTCAGCGCCGCGAATGTCAGCGCGCACTGACGAAACCACGCGCGCGGCACGTGCCCGCCGCGTCACACATGCGAGCACCACAGTCACGCGCACGTGATGCAAATCACACGCGCAGCGTCCAACGCTCCCACGCTGCGCCGATGTGCTTACCGTAGTTCCCCCCCCCCAAAAAACGAGAGGCGCCATACAAAACGCCAACAACCCCCCCACCGCACTCTCCGCCGACCGTCTCCAATCTCCCCTTCCACCCCCCCCCCCCCGACCATCCCGCCACTGCGCGAATGGCATCCGGAATGCATAATCACAACCCCGTTCCCCGTCGCGCTTCGCTTCGCGCCTGTATCCTATCGCCCCAAAGCCCATGTCTCTCCATGTCCGCTTTGCTCTTCTTTCTGCTAGTCTGTGCGTATCATGTGCACAGGTACGTCGGCATGGACCCGTCTGAGGGACCCCTTTCGTCTTTGCGAACGGGACTTCATAAACTGGTTCTTCCGGGTAGTTTGCATGCTTTGGATCCACCGCCTCCGTCGCCGGTTGATGCTTCCACCGTTGTTCATCATGCACGCCATTATGATCGTTTCGCGAAGCGAAAACGTGTATTGCGCTCTCAACAACTTCGTCGCTCCTCTTCATACGCTGCACATTCACCCCATCACATTAAATCCTCACATCCCGACCGCTACGAAAACGGCGTGCCACGCCGCCGCAAAGGTATTCTGCTGTCTATGTTGGAACATCTTCATCCGTATTCCCGTCGCGATACTGTGTCTTCAGCGGCCCCTGTCGACGCACTCAGTCCCATACACAGCCCTGTATCCTCATCCGCCACTTCCTTGAAACAGCGCAGGCTTGCCAATCCGCCGCAACTTCAACGATCAGTCCATTTGCCTCAAGAAAGCGCTACATGGCCATACGCCAGCGACAGTCATCAAAGCCACATCCGTTCTGCACAGAGAGCTTTGGAAAAAACTGAGCCAGAACAAGACACGCAATCCCATTCACCCGACACCCACCCACAACTGCACCTGCCTAGTGACCATCTAAGTATTACTTCTGCCAGGGAAGCAAGTACGCAACAAGTACGCCGCAGTGTCACTCCGCCTTTGACACAACTACCAGCGAATGTCCAACGTACTCATCTCATCAGTCTAGGTGAGCTCGTGGATAATGGCAGCGAGCGCACTGAAGACTCTAGTGCTCTGCGTATTCCTGAAGAGCGTGAGGAACAACTTGAAGAACACATCCAAATCCTTCATTCTGCTGCGTCTGCACATACCAATGATACCAGCATCAACTCTGCAGAGAAGCAACAACAACCACATGCGATCCGAGATAATCTCTTAGATGAAAGTCAACAGAACGATATCGTACATGATGATTCCACTCTTAGACTGGCTCGTGTGGCACAGGAAGACGCGGTATCCTTAGACGCCGTCAACCTGGTCGACAAGACAGCCGAAATCGTTCACACTGACAACATGGGTGACGAGCCCGTTACCGTACAAAGTGAATATGGTGAGAACAGCAACATGCTTCCTGACATGTAAGTCGAGAAGCTTGTAGCGCTGTATCCTTGTACACAAAACATATTGCACTGCAAGGGGGCCAATGTCTTGCAGCAATCCTCTCTTCATGGTTGAAATCCGATTTGAGAACTTGTCGGAACGAAGTTTCCACAGTGGCTTTTTTTTGCAGAATCGCGGCACGCCGGCCTGGGTTGTAAATATGCTTCTATTCCAGGCCGCAAAGCTCCCATCAGGCGCCTTGCTTCGTACCAAGCGGTACAAATGTACATATAACACATACTTGTTTGCACAAGTTTTTGTTGCACTTTATGCACTTGCACAGTTCACAGATTAAAGCTTGATTTGCATCCCTGTTATGTCGTATCCTGAGATGTACTAAGTTTGTTTGGAGGATATCGGTTGGGCGCTCCGTAGCGAAACTGGCTTCTTTGAGCCATGCACATAATACCTTCGCACATGTTCTGATGAATAGATGAAGGAACAAGTTCCAGAATAGGTACCAATGGTACGTACAGGGTGAGATCTAAACAGCACATGATGCTGGAGAAGCCTTCCAAGCCCAGTTCTGGCCAAATGATACTGCGCTTCATGAACGTTTACAACAATACGACGAGCTCTCTTCTTTGGATCCTCCTAACTCTCAGTATTGTTCTCTTGTATCCGTATGCATCAATATGAGCACATTATGCACTGCGTATACCGTTCCACTTGTCGCTGATCGCGACAAGTGAGTCTAAATCGAGTAGAGCGAAGAGCGCCTTTACATTCCGAAGGTAGAGCCCCTCTCCATTGGGAACGTAAATGATACTGAGCAGTCCAATCCATATAACACTGCGTTTTGGTTAGTAATGCGATGACGGATGACGCGGGAACTGCCTGCGGGCTCTTGGACAGGTGCGTTCCGCCCTCGTCAGTGTGGCGATCTTCCGATAGTGGAAAGTCAAATGGATCAGCGTTGTAGTCTACTTCCGTGAACTTAGCCTTTGGATCAGAGTGGCCGCCTTTGGCAACCAACCTCGACGCCTGAATCAAGTTCGTAGCGCTCACAGGAAATGCCCAAAAACAACAACAACAAACCCTGAAGCATGATGTGCAAGCTCGCTACATATGCTTGTGTGCGCACATCTTCCAGCGTCATGGTCGGGGAACTTTCCGTTTAGTCCAGTGGTCTCACTCATAGCAATGATCGATTAGTCGCAAGCCTCCAGTCTGAGAACATTATCGTGTGGAACTCCGCCGGCTCTACGACCTTGAAATATACTTCTCTTTGAGTTGTTCTGTAAATCTCACTTCTTCTTCCTTACTAGTCGTGATATCCCCACTCTTTCTGTAGTTCAGGAACTGAAGCTTCATCAATTCTCGGAACGCGTCTCCAACCTTAATTCCGGGTTCAATGTTTAGCTCTCTCTGCAACGTCCATCCGTCGAGACAAGGAGTTATTTTGCAAAGGCTTTGGCATATTCGCTGATCAACCAGTTCTTCAATTAACTTGCTATCGCCCGCTTCAAGTGCCGCGCAGATCGAGATGCTTCTCCACAACGACTCACCTCCTCGATGGACCGTAGTGGCCATTTTAACCCACAGATTCTCCTCATCTGATTCATTTGACTCTCTCTTCAGTCGCCACTCCAGTGCGAGATTTGCTAGTTGCTTTCCGAGGTTAATAGATGTTTCGACCTCGTTTTGCAACTTTTTTGCTTAAGCGTAGTGCTTCGTGAAGAACTAATTTGACGAGCTGAGTATCCCAAATCAAGGAAGAAAAGACAAGAACCTGATCGCTCGATGGAAAAACACTATCACCAGAGCTCACGGAAGACTTGATGTCTAGAGCGAATTCAGAACGGTTAACTCCGTTATCAAATCCTTCGTCATATCCAAATATCGCTTTTGCCATTCCAAGTTCTTGTATGAGCCTCAGTCCTTTCATGGGATCAGAGTTTATGCAGCGAACAACTTCGACCCCAATTCGCTCCCTACTCACTTCAGAACCAAGCAACCTGTGGATTTTTTCATCCCGTAGTCCCTTATCTAAGGATTGACAGAGATCGAATCCCAGTTCACACGCAAACCTTACGGCTCGAACTGCTCTGAGCGGATCATCACGCAGGGTAGCGTCAGGGTTTATGGGCGTTCCGATGATCATCTTGGACAAATCTTCGAGCCCTCGATTAGTGAAATCTTCCAGCCTTGAGGTATGTAGGTTGTAGTACAAGGAGTTGATTGTAAAGTCACGAGAAAAAGCATCGTACTCCAGAGAAGTTTCATAGTTCTTCAAACCACGAGAATCCAGCGGATCCACGGATCGCACTTCAACAAAGTCCACACTGTTGCCATCGATTTGCACTTTCGCAGTGTCTACAAATTTCGAAGCTGTTTTGCTTGGGGTGAACTGAATGACACTAGATACATGTGGCACATCAGCATGTTCTGATAAACCATGTGTTCTTTGCGCCTTTGCGTAATCACGAAGTCGCAGGGCATATTGGGGCCCGGATGCGTGAAGAACTACAATGTCTATGTCATTTGTGTTCCTGCCTAGCAACTTGTCACGGACCCATCCGCCAACGACTCGGAGTTCAACGGCAGGAGTTGACGTTGTAGTATGCTTCGCTGCGGAACAGAGAAATGCAAATACTTTCTTTTCCCATGTTGTTAGAGGGATTCTTGACGTCATGTCTTATAGTCTGTCAGTATACATGAGAAAAACGGCCGGTGGTATTGAAGCATCGGAAGGTCTCAGATTGCTTTAGCGAGGTAAAGGAATAAAGCGAGATGGAGTCAACACCGCCATCATGATGACGATGGTTGGTGCCCTCCGGAACTTTCCGAAGCTGTCTTTGTCACTTTCGTACGACATGCCTTCGTTTTTGGATTTATTCCTTTAATTTTCTGTTAAATGTCGCACGAGGACATGTGTTCATGTCGCTCGCTGATGATCAAGCAGATACCCAGACTTGGTAACGTGTGTAGGGCATCGGGCGATCTTCTTGCTCCTCAGGACAATTGCTCTCATCTGGATCAATAGTTGGATATCAAAGGGCCTTGAAAACCATTGATTGTCTTTGATACGCATACATCAAGGTGGTGAATAATCTTTCTTGTCTTGTCCTGTGCCGTTCGAATCAGCTAATCGAGTTAACGATGCCAAAGTTCAGTCTTCAGGTATCAGCTCAGCTCACAAACGTGACTTCGATCAAGCCCCCCGATGAATACCCGTGGCATCTAGTCCTACAGTGCACATCCTGCGGTGAGAAGACCTCAAAGCCTGTAGTGGTATCAACTTCAGACGAGGTGGAGGGCATACGCAAAGGCGTTGTGAGTCTAAAATTAACCTGCAAGCTTTGCGGACGCGTAAACGACGTAAAGTTACTTCAGCAGGGCGCGTACACGGAGGAGGCTTCACCGGATTGGGCAGAGATTCTTTCGCTTGAGTGTCGCGGACTGCAACCGCTGGAGTGGATCGTTGCCGATGATGTTCCCATGGAAATCACGTCGCTCAACGGTCCACTGGAGGACGGCATAATTGAAGATGGGGAGTTCTATGGTTTCGATGAGAAGCTAGGTGAAGAAGCAAATGTGACTGAGCTGACCTCTAAGTTTGAAAAGGTGTAACATAGTTTTGTAATCCAAATTGCTTACCTCTTTCCGTCACGGCATTCTACTGTGAGAACGGCTTTTGAGAAGACGGATTCACCGAGAGCTTGCGAACAGTCATCGTATCTACAGAGCGTGCTCAGAGAGTACCATTTATCATACAACGTATTAATGCCCATTTACCGATCCGCAATTCTACATTGCCACGACAAGCGGAACGCTATTATAACTGACAGTGGCGAGCGGTCCCTTTTGCACTCCAGTGCGCTTACTGCGGAAGTCTCTGACTTTATGGACAGAGGTGGTCACGGATGGGGAAAGGACTGCTTACTGCCAGAGGATATGTTCGAAGTGCGAGGGCAACGGCACCTTTCTGCCATCATTTTTCTAGTAGCTTTCCGCTCCGTATTCTTCACACCTTAACTGCAGGTTGAAACCCTATAGTAGAATACTACGTGGTACAAGACAACCACCAACTGCGAGCAACTCTTACACGACGTATCTAGTAGAGTATCAAATGAATCAGTCTGAAATAATGTCTCTTGCTTGGGGCTCATCTTCACCTATCGCTTCCTTAAGCATTAGATATCGCTTAATTCTAAAGATCATCATGGGCGCGACAAATCTTTCATATGTGGCGGCGCTAGGGAGCTTCCCATGTTTAGCTCTATACGTATCACTCCAGAGCATAAGGTCGTGGTGTAGAGCTCGAAACTCTCGCTTCATCGCAAAGTACTCCTTTGTCTTCCCTTTCTTGCTTTGCGAGATAAGACGTGGCCAGTCATCATCGTCCGGCCGATTAAGCTTCGCCAAGGACATTTTCTTCCTTGTCTCAGAGGACGTGGGTACGCCCTTTCTCGATAAACTCATTCTCATGCGAGTGACTTTACTGGCCGGCTGTCCCTTGTTAGGAGCCGCTCTACCGATTCTAGAGGCGCGCATCCGCTCTCTGAATTCCGCGTCTTGCCAGTTGTTTTTCGAAGCCTCGGAGATCTTCTTGATCACGTCAGGATCCCGCCTCTTCGCAAGAACGCGCTCCCGCCATTCAGGGTCGCTCCACAAGTTTTTTTAACCGGTCACTGCGGGAGCGACGTTCTGCCGCGCTGTAATTGCGGCGACGAGGCTCGCCTTCAGGGCGCTTATCAGCTTCGCCGCGGCGCTCGTTCTCGGCGCTTTCACGCGCACGACTGTTGAGAAGATGGAATCGAATACGCGCTAATTGAAGACGGGCGGGAAGCGGGGACACGGAAGGAAGCGAAGACTGAGTAAGGGGTCGATGCGTCGTTAGCGGCAGAGGCAGGGTTTGGGCGTCTTGCCCCACATGCATTGAGAGCGCGAAGGCCGGAGGCGAGGCGGTTGGACAAGGAGGGTTCATTTTGGGCGGACTGAATGATTGCGGAGAAGGGCGCAGTCTGTCTGGGGTAGATGAACGCGCACCGACGTGGGGATTGACGGCGTGCGCGAGATGAACAACCGCAGTGGAGTCGGTTCACGGCAAGAATGATGGGAATCGCTGCAAGGGAGGGCGCCCACACGCCCATCTCCAAAATATCTCCCAGGTGTTGCGAATGTGCGCTGGGCGTGCGCGCAGGTGACATCAAACCCAAAGACGAAAAGTGGACACGTTTATAACTGTCACCAGTCCGCACTGCCCCACTCGATGAGCATTTCCCGCCAAACCGTAACTCTACCAACATTCTGGGCGTCCACCGGATATAACCGCATCCCCCATAGATAAAGGTCGAGAGTGAATCCAGTGTCGTTGGACCCTTGTGCTTGGTACAGAACGTAGATAACCCTTACCTGCGGTAGTTTGCCATCGTTCGTCTCAACTTTCGAGTGACGCAAGTGTGAAGAGACAATGGTTCCTTTCACTCCAAGATCGCTTCCCCCACTAGACGATGTTTCTATACCTAACTCATCAACCAACCCCGAGGCCGCACTCCGGCAAGCACTTCGAGACGCACAAGAATTGATTAGAGCCCTTCGCAGCGAGAATGCACGGCTGAGCCACACCAATCTTGAATCACAGCGCATCATCACCAAGCTCAAATCAACTCGCATTTCTCGCGCACGAGCCGATTACAAGCACGCCCGACTCTCAACCCTACTACATGAACTTGAGCAACTGCAAACACCCACTCGTCCGACCGCCCTTCAAAACTATCTTCCCGATTCTACCATCACTCGCCTGGCGCGAGCAGTTCACGAGGAAGAAAAGGGTGTACCATCAAGCGATAAACGCGCCGCCAATCTGCAACGATGCCTGGAAATCCTCCTAGGCGCAACCCTTCAATGTGGCAGTCAACCTGCAGTGCACGTAGGTATGACAAATCCAGAAAACGGTGACCGAATTGCGTTTGATCTCCGCTGGGATGACGACAATGTCGAGTATACCCGTCAAGATGCCCACTTCTCTGGTGAAGTTCCTGAATTGGCTCAGGAGCATGGCATACAATTCGAGATTGCGCAAGGGCCACGGTTTGTCAGAGAGATCCTCAACTGCATGTATCCGACCACAGGGCAACCCTCAGCAGCCGCCTCACCATCTCCACAGCCTCAGCGTGTCGATCCGTCATGACCAGTGTTTTCTTGACCGACGCTTTCCGCGTAGTCCACCGACAATGTATCCAGTGCTGCATCCCATTCCTTTTCGTTTCGTTCATTTTCTTCTGTCCGCGGCGCTGCTCCAATGTCTTGATTCGTAGAGCGGTCATTTAGCTCGTTCGCTATCCCCGAGGGAACCTTCTCGTCTAACACCAAAATTCCTTCACTTAGTCGACCCATGGTTTTGCTTTGTTTGTATCTTTTCTCCCGCTCAGTGTTCAACATAGCCATAGCCTTTTCTACATCCTCGTCACTACTGGCTTCGGACTCGCTGTCAAACAGTTTTGGCAGTTTTCTTTTTGTGCCCACTCCCGTATCCATGCCACGCTCACCGAGTTTGTATCTTTCGTCATTGTCAAAGATATCATTCCTCAGCTCATTTTCATGCCGATTGCCGCTCTTATTTGTATACAGATACGACACTAAACCATGCGTGCTTAGATCTGCATTCAGGGCAGTATTCAGCACATCATCTTCCTCGCACATGACTAGATTTTCCACCTCAACGGATTCTTCTTCTATAATCCTTCTATATTGACTGAACCTCTTTAGAAGGCTGGTGTTGTCTTCCCTTGGCTTGCGTTTCTTGTCGTCGAACTCATGGTTGTCATCAGATCGGTCATCCTTTTTGGTCAAAAGCTGAGAATTTTCTAGAACTTGTAAAGTATCACAGAACCGCAAGTGCCTATGGTACTGGAACAAATCCTTCAATTGTTCAGCGCTGAAGTTACCTTCTTTGCCTCCAAATGCACCACTCGGACTTATACCATCATCACCATCTCCGTCGACAGCACACTTTAGTTCTCCTTTAAAGAGTTGCCTCTGAAAAATTTTCTCCTCGATAGTCCCGGTGCATAGCAAGCGGTACACAAACACGGGCTTCTTCTGACCGTCACGCCACACCCTTGCCATTGCCTGTAAATCAGTCGCAGGATTCCAGTCAGGGTCAAAAAGAATGAGACGATTTGCGCCGATAAGATTCAGACCCACACCGCCGGCTTTTGCACTTAACAGAAACACATCTCCCAACCTTCCTTTGTTGAATTTGTGTACTATGTCCCCTCGATGGCTGACATTCGTGCTCCCATCCAGTCGGCAATACTTGACACGCCGCCGTGTCAAGGCATCCTGTACCAGATCCAGTGTGGTGGTGAAGTTGCTCACCACGATCACTCTGTCGTTGACTGACATACATGCTTCGCAGATTGACATCGCGATTAACAATTTCGAAGAATGAGACACGTCAAAGTAGCCGTCACATTGTCCTTTGTATTCGAAGGAATCAGTTTGCCTGTCCTCGTCCTTTGCAATGAGGGCGGGGTGGCTGCATATCTTCCGAAGATAGTTGATAGCACTTAGTGCCACACTGAACCTGGTTGAGTCTATATCAGTATACCGACTCTTTGCCTCACTTTCATATGCCTTCTCTTGTTCTGGAACAAGTCTACAAAAGATAGCCGTCTCAGTTTTGGGTGGCAAGTATTGCTCGAGAATATCGGAAGTGCGACGAAGCACAAAAGTCGAAGTAACGCGAGACAGCTCTTGCGCACGAGCTTCCCCAATTCTTTGATTCGAGTGTGTGGCATTCGAATCCTTTGATGCAATGATAGGATTGGCGAAAACATTTCGAAACGACTGAAGAGTACCTAAACATCCAGGGTTAACAAAATCACATACTGCAAAGAATTCGTCAAGATCATTCTGCACGGGCGTACCGGTGAGTATGACTCTCCTCCTACACGGAAGGTTTCGCAGAGCATCGATGGTTTTGTTCCCTTGACTGCTTTTCAAGCGGTGGCCCTCGTCGCATATGACCAAACCACATCCGCTTCTGTAGAGGTGTTCAGCGTAGCTTCGAAACATCTCATACGAGATAATCAGTAATTTCTTCACGTTTCCGTTGACGAAAGCTGCTAAACCTTGCTTGCTTTCAAACGAAGAGTTTCCGCTTTCTACGCCTATTGGTTCTAATCTTTCAGGTCCTAGCCACTTCTTCACTTCATTCACCCAATTGTTGACCAAAGAAGCTGGGCAGACAACGATTGCTTTCTTTACGAGCGGAAATCCCGTTGGACCTTGTTTCAGAAGTGTCCAGATAAGAGCAATGGCCTGAAGAGACTTACCGAGCCCCATCTCGTCTGCAAGAATGGCGCCTTGTCTGGTGGTGTCATCTACAGCCAGCATCCCTGTAACACAGCGATACAAGAACATGACACCATCCTTTTGGTGTGCTCTCATTCGTCGTGCAAGGTACGGGTCAAGAAGAACTGGAATGGTACTGTCACTATGTTTCGCTTGGGTTGGAGATAGGATGAATGCATTCGGTGCAAGTGGATCATGGAGAGGAGTAGATCCAGTATTCTGGTTTTGACAATTCATGGATTTCGGTTTTAGTGGCTTGAAAGGCCTCCTCTTCGTCGGAATTCTACGAGATATAGTTTGAGGAGCTGCTTTGAGGAATACGCGTCCTGAAACGAAGTTCTCTTCACTAATATGATCTTGCACTTCTAGCTCCCATGAGCTGACTTCCAACGTATTACCGGGCTTCAAACCGCCCAATTTACCAACGCGTTCAGAAGTGACTTTCTTTCCATCTTCATTTTGAAGTTCAACGTGCCGATCATTTGTCACGATAATGAATCCGTCAAGATAGGACTTGTGCTTCTTCTTTGAACGCTTGGTGTACAACACCGAAAAATACATCTTTCGCTTCATTGTCGCGTCACTATCTGTCGTTTGAGCAGGTTTGGCGGTTGAAGAGTGAAGCGTTGCTTGACCTTGGGGTTTGAGTGGTCTTGAGGCAGAGAGTGAACTAGGTCTACCGGGCACATTACCCGTAATTCCTATTCGGGGAGTTATTCGCCGATTCGTAATTGTTGGAGACGTTGATATGCGGGCACGGGACAAACCAACCCGCAAGCGTGAGCGGGGGAAGGTTGGTTGCATTATGTTGACGCGCTACGTGGTACAAGGGGCTTCTGATATAGGGAAGGATCAGTTTGAGTAGGGGTTCTCGATCCTCAAGCCGCCCAAGAAGAGACGAGCAGAGCCTGGAGCAGTTCGTATAGAAAATGTATCAGAGGAGCGCAGCATTGTTCGAGCAAGTTGGTCCTTCCATGCGTATGGGTTCGCAATGATCCAGGAATCGCAAAGTTGGGGTGCAAAAGGTGAAATGCTGTCCACTTTGTTTGGCGGGAGAATGAGTGTTTCGTTCCTTGTGTGTATAAGGCGTGTTCGTGAGGAACAACGAGAATTCTGGAAATTTTTGACGAGTCACAGAACGTGATCCAATAGGAATAGTCTCTGGACGTGTTCAAGAGAAACACGTCAGATTGGATTAGTGCGTCCTAAAGTGTTATGCACAATATTTGGCGGGAATACAATCTACTCAGTGTAGAACCTGCATCGTTTCGGTCATTCTCTAGCTTTTATTATGCATCTCACATACCATCTTCGTCGTCATTGCATTCACCCACCCTGGCCCTGGAAGTGAAGACTCTCGCTCAGGCCTTGAACATATTTTCACTACTCAGCTGTCTTTGTTGACCCGCATCGCAGCCTTGCGGGAGAACCTTGACAGGGCTCTGGCTGCGGACGGATGGCCCTCCACCACATCCTTATCGATTCCTACAGTTCACTTCTATCGCACGGTTGTCCACAAGATCCATCGAATCAAGCTCAAGATGTCTCAAAGGATCTGTACCAAGCAATATCAAATATTCTCAGGGATGCTAAATGCGAAAGGTTCACTTTCCATATCTTTAACTCCACGCTTCCTTCTCCACCTCGATGCGAGACTCAGCAGATGAGCCCAAGAACTCTTGGGAACATTCAGAATGAGATCATGACTAATCTGCAACTAACAGACCTAAGTCCAATACAGGGCCCAACGACAGATGATTCATCGATGAGCGGTGTAACCAAAGTGCTTCTCAAGCTCATTCGAAAGGTCAACAACGACCGGGTCATGCATTCCGCGAAGCCTTTAAGACATACTGTATACTTATTCTGTTCCGTTCCGGATCGTTATGAAAAGGGTTTTACCTCCGAGAAGGTTATCCAGGCTGATGTCAAACGCGGAAACGCTCTCGAGCCAAACAATAGTCTGTATGAAGCATTCTCAAAACTTGATGATGGCCATGTGCGCTTAGTCTGGGTAAATCTAGGAAAGCGGAACGGTGAAGCTCAGGCTCAACAAACTCGTCAACCTGGTCTTGGATCAAAATCTTCCATCAATTGCCTTCCAGAGAACTTCCCGGTGAGAATCACGAATCTTCATTCCTTCTTGCATCGAGAACCGCCACAGAAACAAATGCTTGCGACTAGTCTTCGGAAAAGACTTGAATCGGCGCGAAACGAGTGTTGGCAGAACGAGGGCTCCCGAATCAATGCGCAGATCGTTTTTGAACAACCTAATGAACACCCGACGAAGCTCAAATTGCTCACGTCCGTAACAATACACAGTTTACAGAGTTCTTCTAAAGGAAAACGGGCTACGAACATATTCATTCTTTCGCATTATCTGAAGGACTCAGAGCCTTTTGTTTCCGAGAATGCTCTCAGCGCGAAGAGATCTCATCCGCGAACGATAAGACCAAGATCGGGGCATGATGTTTCGTCATTTTCGTCTTTTGTACGATATCTTAAACAGATGCACACACTTGCTGTGGCTACGGAAATAAGCGTCGATCATAAGCAACGCACACTTTCTTGTCGTTCAGTTCTCATTGTGCCGTACTCTACGAACGTTGCTACATTACACAGATTACCAAATCACCACAGTTGCCACTCACGTCCACGTGACTCAAACGTTCCGAAGACGTATGATCAATGGATGAATTGGTATAATGGCGGACGAGCAATACAGACCGATCCTGAAGTGAAGTCTGACAGAGGAACATTGATTCTCAATGAGCCAGCTTTAGCGCCCTCTGTTCTTGGCCTCGAAAATCGAGTAGTCTCGGTAGCGACTGCCAAGGACAATTCCTCACACCTGCCTAGAAACCATGGTGAAAACGGGTATCTTTCAAACAACGTCAAACTTTCTACAGGACGTTTAGATGGACACCCCAAGCCGTTCGCTGGGCATGTTGATGGGAGAGTAAATCCAAAAGCGAGGCTGAGGTCTGTTGAACTATCGACAAGCGTTTTCGAAACTGCACAAGTCTCTCCGAGACCTGCTCTCGCATCAGCGCAGATAACACATGGTGATTCCTTGCGCACCAACGCAATAAGAGTTTCCACTGTCACCAAAAACGGATTTCGATACAAACGTGTGAGTGCCGGAAGTTCCGATCAAGATATTGCTGATAAAAACGCCCTGAGAAGGCGTCTCAGAGAGGTTTCAGACAATGGACATAAACTTTGCAAGATGTTGAATCCAATTCAAAGGAGTGGCACTGAAGGCGCCTCAGGAGTCTATGGCGGAGAAATGGACAAATCAGAGTTACGAGAACGCAAGCTTGATCAACCAAATACCTTGTTGATATCAAATCTTGCTTGTGTTTACCCGAAAAGAATGCCGACTGCCAGTGTAGCCCAAAGCGAATTCGCAAAACATAATATCGGCCAGAGACGTCTCGAAAGAAGTGAATGCATTGGAAAGAAAGAGTTCTTTCTATCATGCGGAAAACGGAAACATGAAACAGAAGATTTGTTAAACAGCACGAGCACTGACGTTGCTGGTTTTTGTGATCCGCACCTCGAGCAGTCAGACAGCCCACCCCAGAATGAACAGAAGCAAACGGATGAGAAACATTCTCCATTAAAAGGTTGCCGTGTGCATGCTCTGAAAGAACAATCTATCGATAGTGCTACCGATTGTCCAGTAAGAGACGAAGATAACCCAGCCCTCACTTGCTGGGAAGATGCTCTGCACCAGGAAGTTCAAAGTTTTGAAGGTATATTAGTGGATCTGTCCAACTGCTCCGACAAGAAACCGAGCCCTCTGGTGCAGGAGGCAATGAGAAGTCTTTCGCGAATAACTATGGCTGTTTCTCGGCAAAGCCAAGAGTGGGCATCGCTGCGTGATTTTGCCACAAGACGTTTAAAGGATCATGGTACCGTAATCGATTCAATTCAGGCGGCCCAAAAGTGCTTCTACTCCAACGAAAGTGAACAAACAAGGTTGAGTGGCGGGAAATTGTGGAAAGTTATGATCGAAGCCTTGGAACAGGTGATGTGGCTTGTATCCAAAGTCTTGGACCCCGGTACTAGAACATCAAAGAAGCGAAAGAAGAAGCCAGAGACGTTGAACAGGGCAACCACTATCTTATCCTGTGTTCAAGTCATGGGGCAACTAGCTTCATCGCTTTTTGACTCGCCCGACCTCTTCGACATTGTATTCGAACGCTTTTTCGACTCCGTCCTAATACACTTGGCTCAAACATCCCCAAACGAAGAACTAAAGTATTGGGCACGTGACGTATTCGAGCACTTCGAGAAAGAAGTGACATCCGCAGTAATCAGGGCGGGGCACACTGTTAAAGGTTCAACACCCTCAGAACCTGTCAGTGGGAAAGCACGAGATTTGAACTTTCAGAGTTGCAAAGTCCCGGACAGAACTGTTCAACATAAGAGGAAGCGAAAGATGCTCAACTCTTCCAACGACACCTCTAGAAGGCAAAGCAAGCGGAAATTTTCACAACTTTCCGCTGGAAGAAAGCTCTCAGCTAACAAAGCGGGTGCGCTACAGCACCACCCAGCCTTCCGAAGGGGAAAAGCATTCACAGGCCAGAGAAGAAAGAGAAAAACTGCAATGAAAAAAACAACACCAACAATATCTTGTCCAACGAATGCATTAGATCGGCTGGTACACACTGGGAGTCTCCAGTCGTCGCTTGACGCAATCAAGCTACCAGAGAGTAGTGATGACGACTTGGATGGTGACGAGATTGAAGCGAGTGACAACGAATGCGTGAAACTCATTGGTCACGACGCATCGAATAGCGAAAGGCAGTCAATGGAGAACCCCTCTATTTCATCAGGTCTTAATCAGGAGGTCCATAATGCTCATTTTCGTGAAATGTGTCTCAGCACCGAGGGAGGTCGGAACGCGGAGACGGGTAGAACTGGAGCAAAGTCAGATGTAACGCCCCGCGATGGTGAAGCTATGCGATACAGAAATGATTTAAATCAAAAGAAGTCTGAACGTGCACCTATGGCGCTGAGATCATCCAGTGCCAAGGAACGTATAAACAAGACAGCCTGTTGAACGTGATCTATCGCTGTCCAGGGAAAGTTGACATCGTTCGGGACATTTCGCGGAACAAAGCCCGGCCGTTGCTGCGTCCGGCGCTGCAGGAAACTTTAACCTGGCTATAGATCAAGCGCATCGCATAGGTAGCAGCTGTGAAACAGCTCAAGAGATGCTAGAGCTTTGCAACTGCAGAATCCCACGCCGTCGAGAAGCCTCAATCGCATAGGCAAGGGACCCCTTTGTGAGCTGCCCCTGCATTGCTGCATTAGCAAGGGGCGAAGGTTTGTACTGCTCCAGTACTTAAAAACGGATGCAAGTAGATGAACCTCCGTGTAGTTATTCAATAGCAAGAAGATTACTAACTAAACAGAATATAGTGGTGCCCCTGTTCCAGATCGCAAGAACAAAGAATTGTCGTAGGCTTACGGCCAGTGTGTGCCAAATGTGGTCTTCTCGGACAGTACTGGGCACAAGTACAGCACTTGAGAGAACGAAGGACTATTCGCTACCAAGGCTCAGAGAAAGCCTTTCTTCAGCCACTGAATGGTCGAAGTCTTGTCTGCTCCCTGGATGGATCGTGAGAAAAGCGAACAAATTGATACACACGTCTAACGGTGCGTGGCTAGAGCAGTAGTTTCCACTCTACCATACTGTGATTAGCCATCTTGCCTAGTTTATTCCCTTAAGGAGTTGTGTAAGCAGCAGATCTGACATTCCATAGTACCCACCACCAAACAAGTTAAAGTGGTTCAGATAATGATACAATTGATAAAGTTTTAGACGTCTCTTGAACCCTTCGGCCTCTGGGATGTGGTTGCGATAGGCCCCCCAAAAAGCTGAAGTCAGATCCATACACCACGACATCCCAAACTCAGCTTCATGGTGTCCGTAGTATGAAGCAGGGTCAAATATCACTGGTTCTGCTGTGCGACCTAATCCACTCACATTGCCAGACCACAAATCTCCGTGTAATATGCTCGGCTTTATCGTGCCTTTCACATCTTCGAACAACTCATCCAACCGAGAGCATAATTCATCGCCTTTGGTTATCAAATTTGCGTCATTAGTGAGCAGAAGCTGATGTCGAAGCCGCCGTTCACGAAAGAATTCAACCCAGTCATCCATCCAGCCGTTTGGTTGGGGCGTTGCCCCTAATGTGTTATCAACAACAAATCCGAACTTGCCTTGCTTAGCTTCAGCAACAACTGGTTCTGCGAGATGCATTTTGCCCAGTTGGTCACCAAGTCGTTCCTGACTATATATCGCATGCAAATCCAGAGATTCCATTATGATGAAAGACCCTTGAACACCATTGAGTCTGCCACAGTGATAGGCTTCCGGGACACGAATTGTGTTTGTCTTAAACATGGCGTATAGGCCTTCTCTTTCACCTTCAAACATTTCTGCATCCTCTCTACTGACCTTTATGAACAATCGCTTCCCTTTGTCGGTCGTTGCTTTGTGCATGACAGCCCATCCAGAGGACCCTGCCCTTGACATGGAAGTAACGCTTCCCAGATTTAGATCCTTCGCTATTACTCTAGATATCTCATCCGTTGCAATGGTTGCAGTCAGAAGAGGACGCGGCTTGACGGGCATTGAATGCTTTTTCGGCTTGTGCCAACCCAGTTGTTTCGTACTGATATGCGCTGAGCGTAGCGGAAAACCTTGCGCAAACGCAGGCCAATGTCCTATCTTGATACTCTTTGTAGCCTTGACAGGCTCAGTTCTCGTGAACATTCTTTGATTCGCTGCTTGAGATCGACAAAATGTCTGAAGCTGAGATGAATGAGCCAGAACAATTACAAACACTGCATCAGTATTTCGCTTGAAATCCGTTTCGTATCTGTAAACCAAGCAGCTTCACCAACAACCGCAAAATGATAAGAATTCTTGACGTCTTTGTCCACAAATAAATGATGGTCTATCTGATACTGACTTCGATGGTTCTCGTGAAAGAGGTGAAGTGGCCTTCCCTCACTGGAACGGCGAGCAAGAATGTTGGTGAAGGCTTACAAACTATGGGTGACTTGAGCAAGTTGTCCATCACTTCATTCTGAATCTGAGAATTGTCGGATTTTAGATTGTCACAACTTCGAAAGATGTGGTTGTAAAACGCTGATCTGTCGCCTTCCCATGTTCCGGATGCGCTCATTCTCAAGGTTAGAGAGGCATCGAGGTTTACAGGGGTAGAAGGCTAACCCTTTATCTTTACCCTTTTGTCTCCGGTACCTATACTTACAACCCTTACCAGAGTGTTACTTTGACAGAAAAGTGTCATAGCATGTCAGCTTCAGCAGTACACTGTTATCCGTGTGGGATACCAGACGTAGAAAAGGAAAAGGGTAAAGCGTTAGCCCCAACGCTGTGGTCGTCTGTGAGTAAAAGTTGACGGCGTCATATGCGACAGCGATTGCGAAGAGACCAATAAAACAGAAAGTACTTTTCTCTATAATTAGACTTCAAACCTTATTCTAAATGCATACAAGCATTTCTCTTTCTTGCTTTGTGATTTTCGCCGCACATATCTGATGTGATGAGAAAAGGAATGAAGGTTATAAAACCAGGAGGAAAGTTCAGACGTACTGCAGTTGACCAGTTCGCGAGATGGGCAGCAGAAACAACGAGATTAAAATGTGTGGACTGCTTCGGCTCCGTACATTTCAAACCGCTTTAACTACTTCACAATCCTAAGGAAAACTGGGTTAAGTTACGTTTCTACGTCTACATCTGTCTTGGAAAACACTAGCCACGAACGATGCTCTTGTGAATTCAATGATGGTGACCTTCGCCGCAAATCTACGGCAGACTTCATCACATTCCACTGAATATGGGGAAACACTGTTGAGATAAACAGGCTACCGAGGTTCACCAACCTTGTTTTCACCTTCCCTATCCCATCCCAATTTTCCCAGCTTGCTGAATATCCCAAACGAAGAGAGCGAATGAGATCTAGTTGAGTTTACCAAGCTAATCTTTTCTTGAATAGCAGCAATCAATTCAGCTCTTTCAGAATTTGTCTTGCAACTGCGGAGAGCGGCTTCAATACCATCAACGAATCCTTCTTTCGACCCTTTCGAGCATTGGTTGACATCAGCGGCAATCCTTGAAGTTCTAATCTTCTCGATTCGTCTTTGGATCGCATCTTCCTCAACTTCAAGCCAGTGGAAAACCCAACTGTCGTCATCTTCAAACGACCGTGGTTCTGTCGGGTTTTCTGACCCATCATCCAGTACACCATTCGGAGCTCCGTGGTGGCTTACTCCTGCTTCTATGCGGAAATCAGCTGCCCATTTTCTTAATAAGCATTTGATCTTATCACTCGTCATATTGGGGTCTGCTTCCCGAACCTTACTTCTCACCCTTTCTTCGGCCAACCGTCGCTGCAATCGCCAATAAAAGAAAGAACGGGCCTCCTGCCAATCGATTATACTTCTGATAGCACCCTTCGCGAGAAGACGGCCAGGTTTATCATGAAGGTCACAGAAAGATGTGGCGACGTTCTTGTACATTGGCAGAATCTCAACTTCACGAGCATAGATTGCCTCGTGAATTGACTGCTTTCTTTCATCACTCAATATCGCACCAGCCTGATTAGCCCCATTCAATTCCTCATCGAGTTCTTGTAGTTTAGGGTCCAGCTGGTGCATTGTTTTGATTAAATGTCGACGTCGATACTTCACGTCAACTGTCCCTTCTGGCTCCAAAACTCCTCCACGGGATGTTGGGTCAGCATACATTTCAATCATCTCTGGGTTTATAAGAGTGTCCAAAACGACCCACGCCCCTCCTCTGAGCTCTCCGCCAGGAGGAATGTAGACAAATACAGGTTGCTTGTAACACCGTAGAGCATCCACAATCAAAGAGCCCGACTTAAGAATCTCATCAAACATATCACGCATGCCACCGGAAAATCCACGCCAGTTTGCCAGAATGAAGAGAGGCAGACCCTCGCGGTCAAAATCCTTGATGGCTTGAGCAGTCTTTGCTGCAGAATCTGGATACCACACTTGTCCCGCCTGAGTAACCAAACTCTCTCTTGTATCAGGAGAGGCAGGATCTGCAGGTGTAACTCTTTCCACAGAGCGTGTTTCAACAGTCACGACACCCGCGGGAACGCCACCGAGACGAGCACGACCAACAATCACTGTTTTTGCCCAACCGTCAAGATATTCTTCCCATGAATCTTTGTCGAACAAACCTCCCAAAAAGCGTCTTTGGTCACCGCTGCTGTCCATCTCACCAGCAACCAAGCTGCATCTAGGGTCATATGCTTGTCCATTGGGCGGTGGTCGGGCAGAGATCGCTCGAGTAACCGGATCTCTTGATTCAACAATTGGTAGCTTTTCACCGCGTGTCTTCGGAATATAACTCAACCATCTCAAAACAGCTCCAACGCCTTGAACGTCATCGTCAACCACGGTGTGCGTGATACCGTTCGGGTGCATTACTTTGGTTCCACCGAGCTGCTCATTGCTGATGTATACTCCATGGCCTAGCACCTTGTTAAGCGCAGAGTATCCGGTTAGAATTATCGGGGCCGCTGACTTTTTCTGGATCACTCGTTGGCCAAGCCGAACTAGGTATGCGCCAATTCCTACGGAACGCGATGAAACATAGCTGAGAGTGAACGTTTCTTCGTAAGCTCGAGAAGTCTCCCCAGCGATAAGACCAGACCCCATTAAGTTCTCCACACCAATCCCATGCTCTGCGCCGATGATATCAGTTAGTTCATGCATATTAGCACCAATCTTCTTCCCCGTTTTCAGTCCGTATCCAATATCCTCAACATCAGAGTTTTTAATAGCCAGGCATCTGAAGCCTTTTGTGGGAGCCGAGGGATCTATCCAGTCTACTTGAAGTCGTTCCCTAACTTCATCTGCCACGCCGATCCTCGCACCGGAATTTGCGGCAAGATAAATGCGGGGAAGTCCACGTTCTCTGGCCATCCTTGACGCGGCACAGAACAAAGCATCCTCCTCCGGTCCGAAAGAACCACTTCGGAAAGTGATGTCATTTGCAATAATGATTATCTGACGACCATTGGGATATTCCGGTGTTCTCAATAGACAGGACCACGCTACCATCCCAATGTCATTCAGGCCAGGTTTCCTACTCGTCTCAGCAAGTTCTGCGTCGTGCATTGACGTTGAACCAACCGCTAAAATGAGCTCCTTGGACTCAATCAATTCTGAAGGCATCTTATGACGATGAAAGCCCCCGAGAAGCCTATCTTCGGAGTACCTTCTCCATATTTGATGAAGCTGTTTGGTGAAAATATGCAAAAAGTCATAGACATATGTGGTTTCCATGGCTTGGGCAACTACCCTTCGTCTCTGAATGCGGTCCATAACTGGGTATGGTTCCGACACAAGGGATCCATGGAGTGACCCTGGACTGTCATTCGAAACCGTAACAAAGCGCTCCTCTCCGGTATTCGGATCAACGGTTTCCACATAACTCTCAACGCGAAGCATGTGGCCGGTTGGATTAAACAGAATGAATCGCAAGGGAATAATCGTGTTCGACATGTTCTTTGCGGCAACGAGTGCTGGGACTTTGATTTCGACCGCGAAAACCCGCAAACTCCAAAGACGCGCCGCATAACGTTGGAACATTCGTCTGCAGATTGCCTCGACATCTTCAATTTCGATCTCTAAAGCTGGTACAACATTCAAGAAAATGTGGTTGAAGTCTGTGCGTCGAAAACGTCTATCACAGTTTGCCATTTCCACAGCATCCAAGGCCTCCATAAAAGTCCGCTCCGCTTCTGGCATGGATACAACTGCACCGTTATTGGGGTTTGAAAAAACATCTGCTTGTCGTATGACAGCTCTCACGAAGAAACGAGCATCTATGTCTCGCGTGAAGCGAGTGTCATGTTTCTTTCTATCACGGCTGCTTGCCACATTCGTACTTTTGGCAGAACCCTCAAGCGGTCTACCTGACCGACTTGCCTGACGAGAGGCCTGCGATTTATCTCCTATTCTGATCTGCTCGCGGCCTGGTACATCCCCAAGTGGTGGCTTCTTGGTTGACGACACTAATTCTGCTCTCTTCTTCATTCGAGTTGTGGACTTGTCCTGTGCGAAAAACACATGTATGGAGCGATTCGGATACCCGAACCTCGATATCGTGAAATTCGATAAACGAGATAGTTCCAGTTGAAATGCCATTGGTGGGTCAATGTGACGATAGATTGGATCCTCTTCAAATTCGTTACGAACTCTAAAAGTATAGAATCCTGGGTATGTCACCGATTCACTGGCCAGCCCTGGAATGACAATGAAGGTCACAGACTTAATCCCAGATTTCTTTGCTAGCTCCATTCTGGAAGCCTTGCCCTTGCAAAAGGCAGATATTGACTTGCTAACTAGGTTTTCCGTCCGGAAAGGATCCTTATCTGCATCAAAATTGTCTCTTGTATTTCCCGTACCAGGCTGTTCTGGTTGACTGTTTCCCGGTGTGACGGGAGGTGCGCCCGAATCCCATCTAAGCAAAACGGTCAAAACGTTTACATCTCTCACAATAGAAGATGACAGTTCGCTGGCATATGACTCCAGGATCGAGTCAAATTCATTTTCCATAGAAGACCAACTCTCAAAAGCAGCCAGTCTCCCGTCACGATACGGCTCGTCGTCGAATTGTGTTGACGCACCACCAGAAGCCTGAGAAAGATTATCAGCAGAGTCAAAGGACACAATCCCTCGAGATATCGGTGCTCGAGGTTTCTTCACTCCGTTCATCGACACAAGTGCAGGTCCACTATCGTCTCTTTTCAGAAAGCGAAACCTCCATTTTGCTGCTAAGGTTGCATTTGTTGAACCACTCTCCGAGCAAAATACTCTGAGATCAGTTACATCATATGCCCTGTACGACCTGCGCAAATATACTTGGGTCGCCGCACTTCGTATGGCAGGCGAGATAACAGACCTATCGAAAGGCAAAACAAATGATACCAGAACATCTAATATCGAATCACCTAATCGAACCATTTGCTGAATTTCCTCTTCTCCTCTATCGTGAGGCGCTCGCACAATCGTTTCTAACATGCTTTCAACTGATGTCTTTCGATGATGAAAATGGGGGCGTCGAAGGTCAGCCACCATAATGCGAGCCCGCAATGCAATATCCGAGTACTCTGGCGCATATAGTTGACTGAGTTGGTGTAGGCGAGCTTTGAATTCCGCAGTCTGAGCGTTGTCTTCCGAAAGAACCGCAGATAAGGCAGGCCGAGATAGAACCTCCAGGAACTTGACTAATGAACTGTTTTTCTCTCTAAGGCGGATATGTGACGCTGCAATCTCCACAATTGAAGACAAATCTTTCTTGTTTCCATCACGAAGAGCAAACAAAGCATCAGCTGAACCACCAGTTCTTCTAGCAAAGGTTTTCTCAATCTTGAGATATTCGTCGAGTACCCCTGCTATGGACGAACCAAGAACACTACCTGATGAATACTTCGATGCTGTTTCGATTAACTCTGACGCGGCAGGTACGTCTCGACATAGCGCCAAAATCCTTGCTATGGAGGATGATACTGCCTTACTTTGCTTTATCCACTTCTGCTTCACTTCTGTGCTACTCGAGTTCGAAAAACAACCTCTGAACTTTTCCCCTCTCTCAAAGTCATTTCCGTTCTTCACCCCCACTGTTGTAAGAAGTGCATTGAGTTCAGACTCAATGGTCTTCTGAATATCAGTGGAAATTCGCCCCGACAGAAAGGATAGGGTTTCCCTTATTTCTCCAGAACATACTCGTACATCGTCGATTGTGTTGACGTAGTCTACTATGGCGCTCCGTTTCGCATCAAATCCCCGTAACAGTAATTTCAACTCCTTTTCTGAAGCCGAGAACTGTTGATGGGGTTTCAAACCCACGGCCTGGGGATCGTTGAAGTCGGGAAGATTTCCGGTGAACTTTTCAGATCGTCGAACCTTGCTTGGGTCGTCCAGCTCCAGTGTCGCAATGACTTCCCCGATCTCAACCGAAGTTCCTTCAGTGTTAGTGATTGTGATTTTCCCAGACTCGGGAGCAGTTAGAGTTAGGTACATCTTCATTACCTCGAGCTCGACATAGGGCTGCCCAACGGTCACACGTTCCTCGTTCTGGACGAGATAGCGAACAAGCTTCCCACTAACAGACGACGTAAGACGGGTCGGATCGTATTCCTTTGGAAACAAACACGTTTTCCCATCTATTGAAAGCCGAAGCCCTGCTGGTTCTTCTCGTAAATAACAAACATGTGATCGGCCATTCATCACTACGAGTTTTGCGCCATCTGCGAGCGTACGAAGCTCTGCCAGTACGCTTCTCGCAGATTCAGAAGTCCTCTCGTCATCCGCGAGGCGCACTCTGAACGCCGACACGTCAGCTCGGGTAACAACGAAGCAGTATTTCACGTTGTCGTATATCAGTTGTACGGGAAAATCAACAAGTCCATGATCTAGCGGAGGTAGTTGCCCGCGTTCAAGGCACAAGGTAAAAAGCTCAGCACGTTCACTAAACATCATATGTGCTCGGCAAACAGCACCAATGATGACGGCCAGGTCGGTTGGGGGCTTTTCTGCGGCAACTTTCTCAGCAATGAGGCTGTCCAGCCATGACGTGCTGATTTGGTTTTCGCGAAAAGACTGCATCTCCAACAGCTTAATGAGGTACTCGACGGTTGTTCGAATGTCACCACGAATCGAAAGTTCTTTGAGCGCGAGTACAAGCGAACGCCTTGAAGATTCTCTGTTTTCACCCCATGCAAACAGATGACCAAATTGAGAGTCTGCAAATTCGTGAACGCCCCCAGATGCGCCGACACTAAAGTAACCCCACACATTTGGCGTGTTACGGAAAGTCAGTTCTTGAATAGCTCCGGATGTTGGCTGAAATCCCTCATCAGGATTCTCCGCTGTCACTCGACATGCGATAACATGGCCGTGTGGCGGCATAGGAGACAACGCCAACGGTTCCGGATGATCTGACGAAGAAACATCTGATATTTGGACTGCACTAGCTTGTCGGGCAGGAGATGACATGAGTGCAATCGGTGATGTGACAGGGTCATCACACAGGGGCCCGTCCGGGAGACGAAGGAACTTGCGTATAGTAGCGACATTCTTCATCGGAATGCCCATACCTATGTGAAGCTGAAGTGCTGGCAGATTGACACCAGTAATCCATTCTGTAACCGGATGTTCCACTTGCAAACGAGGATTAAGCTCAAGAAAGTAAAACTCGCCGCCTGTCTTATCCCCCTTGTAAAGATATTCTACGGTGCCTGCTCCGACGTAGCCCACTTCTTTGGCAAGAGCCACGGCCGCTTTCTCTAAACCTTTCCATACGTTCGGTGGGGCGGCGACAACAGGTCCCTCTTCAATGATCTTCTGGTGGCGTCTTTGAACAGAACAGTCTCGACCATATAGTGCAATCGCATCACCGTACTCGTCAGCTACGATTTGAACCTCTAGATGGCGAGCATTCTGCACTAAACGCATGAGAAAAATAGGAGACCCGGGTACTTCACTGGCGACTTGGCGATATGCAGTGCAGATAGCTGCCTCCTCGAAAACAACTCGAATGCCCTTGCCGCCTCCACCTTCGGACGCTTTCACGACAATGGGATATCCGCACTCCTCCGCCACTTTCTTTGCGTGTTCTGCAGAGAGCACACAGGCCTTTTGGTACACGTCAACCGGAACCCCGCCTTGCGCTTTGTAGTTGACTAGCAAACCACGACCAGACCACGCTACGGTGGGCACCCCCGCCGATTGGGCGATGATTGTACTAGCGATCTTATCCCCAAGCGCGTGCATGCTCTTTGGATTTGGACCCAAAAACGTGATACCCATCTCTGAGAGTCTTGCAGGCAAGTTGGGGTTCTCCGAGGCGTGTCCCCAGCCAGCCCAGACTGCATCGCATGCAAAACGGTACGCCAGGTCGCATATTAGCTCGACGTTTGCGAAATTGTGGTTGTTAGATCCACCGGGAACGGAGGTCCACATGTCTGCCATTCGGACGTACTCTGCATTTGCCGCGACGTCTTCAGGAGTTGCCATTGAGACGAACTCGATGGTACGCTCGTTGCCGAATGTCTCGTAGCACCATCGGCGAATAGAGCGAATTGCCTTGACCGCGGCGATTCCATTGTTGGCTATAAGGATCTTGCGAATTACTCGCTTGCCTCCGAGTTGTTTGACATAGTTCTGAAGTGAAGTGGTCTCGGGGTCCAGTTGGGGAGAGATAACAGAAGTTGTCATTGGCTTAGAAACCACAACTCACGAGAAGCATGGGAACGGGGAACTCAGCGGGTCGGAAGAGGTATTTTGAAGAGACGCAGAGGGAGGGAGAAGGGGATGGAGGGAGGAAGAGGAAGGGCCGGCAGCAGTGAGCGTCCGGTCGAGGAGGTGGTGAGCAAGGCGTGATCGAGGGGACCGATATAGGGCGACGGCGCCAGGTGCGGCCCGAGAGCTCACGGTGTGGGTAGTGGCGGCGGTGGCACATTTGACGCAGCAAAAGTGGTTTTTTGGAGGCGTGTTTGTAACAATTGCCATCCGCGTGCTCCGTGGACTCCCAACTCTTATAATCGACCACACGATTCCCGCCAGCCATGTGGCAAGCGCACACCGTGTTTCTGCAGCTGACTTCGCACCATCTTTTTATCTCCGCCGCACTTGGGCGTTCGCAAGTTTGGTCGCCTGATTCACCTTCCCGTTCTGCTCGTGCGCCTCTTTAGATCATTGCAAGATTGGACTTGTAAAAGTTTTACGGGCGAACTCAGCGTAGAAGTATAACTAGATATGCCCCAACGGTGCGTGTCTTACGACTTGTGAGGGTCGAAAGTCCCTCTTCGCAGAGACAGCTTCACAGCTCGGGTTCACGGCGGAGCCACAGCTGTGCAATATCGGGTTTCATACTTCATCTCAATATTGCGGATTAGGTGTTCAGAGCTTCGGGTCCCGTGACTCGCCAACAGACCTACGGCTATTTCGACTCGCGACCGGTGCTCTGTGAACCCAGAAATGACAATTGTTCGTATCCAAACAACTGCAATTCCTTCTCAACCCCGTCCCTATAGAGACATCAGATATTGGGAAGCTATTTCACACTGCAGATATATGTATCAACCCTCATCTCCCTTGATGGTTCTTAGCAGTATCAGCGCTGGTGCAAATGAAATCACGACTGAAACAATGTTGCGTTCGCCTACTTTCTGTCTTCTTTCGTTCTTCTTGACCTTTCTGAATTCTACAAACTAAGAAAACTATATCTAGCGCGCCAAACCTTGGCTGAATATACTTGGCAGTTTCGGCTTGGAAAGATTGAACTTCACGCCTGAGCCCGTTATCGATAAACACAATGGTTTAGGGATAAGGGCTAGCAATCCAAATCTACTCCCTGTAACACAACCCAACCCCACACCACACGTCACCAAGATAAATATACCCTACGAACACCACGCTACGATTCCCACGCCACTTGACAACTGTGCGATAACTTGTCCGAACTCATGGGAGTCAAATTCACTTTTTGGTCCAAAATAGAGCATCGCGAGCGACGCACGTAACCCCTTCTCCCTGGCCTTCGAACACCCGCACAAGAGATTTAGGGACGGTAAATTGTCCCTTAACAGGAGTTCCTACGCAGTGGCTTTCCTCTGCTGCCTTCCTCTCGTCATTGAATTGTGTTCTAACTTGTTATGTTGGAACAAGCTAACTTTCTATCCACGCTGTGAAGGCCTATTCTGCTTGCGACGCGATTGCTCTATGTACGAAACCTCTGACTCAAAAGCCTATTTCCCACGACAGACCCAGTTGCTGATCTATTTCGCTTTCCTCGGTGGACAGCGAATCCATCACAACCGATTTCACGGCCTGGCAGACTCAATGTAGCGTTTGGTACCGTGTTCCTGTCGATTCTTTCATTATTCGTCAGGCATTTAGCTTTACTACCAAATCAGGATTGTATTAGCTGTCCTCGGCCCAAGACAACTTTTCAATGCCAAGGTAGAATAGAATTACCTTCAGGGAAGAAGTGCTCTTTCCAAACGAACGCCACAAATGCGAATCTCACCAAACAGACTCAAGAGCACATTCACTCTGTTGCGCTCCTCATCCGGATATGGCAAGGAAGGGCTAGCTAGAGTTTCCAGAACGTTTTATGGTATGCATATTGTGTACAGGTTGTCAACCTCGAATCAAATACCCTTGCCTAAGCCTCACAATCTGCAAACCAGAGAGTTCTGTCGATGAAGGTTCATTTTGCTTCAAGACCAAAGGGTCATTGTGTCGCGGACTCAGTGCCATGTATCTGAAGTGCGTCCCTTTTTTCTCGGGATGTGTCGCAGCCTTTTTCAGCAATAGATGTGGCCCACTGCACCGGCAGTTTTTGCTAAAGAGCTGATTTGCTCTGCTATTCGTCTTGAATGACAGCCCAGAGATTTGCTGGAACCGAAAATGCACTTTCTCCCATGCTGCATCGAGAACGCGAGATAGTTAAAATAATGAGAGATCTCATGAGATCGCAGCTTCATAAGGTCAGGACCTTGGTCCTGTGGTCACCTCAACATCGTTGGGACACTCCAGAATCTCTTGGATATGCTAAAGGTCCATTGCTTGGCATAACTCTACAATGCGCGAAACTCCTTTAAGCACACCCACCCGACTGCCCATAACGGCGTTTCAAATATGCAAGCATGACACTAGTCACGCTTGCATAAAGGCAAAGCGGGTGCCAAAAACGACAGTGGTATGTGTTTGACGCAGTTCCGTTTCATACGGAGTACAAATTAAACTCATACATCGAAATAGGTTTAAGCATGCGAAATAAGTTATGAGACATGTAATAAAACTGCACGCCTTTATTGTTCTAGTACTTTGTAGCACCACCATGCTTGTCCATCACAGATAACAAGCGTCTAGGAATACTGTAGATCAATACAGTTTCTGCATGTAGTCTCCAGTCAGACTGCGTCATAAATTTAGAATGGAGTACTTAAGATCTTCGACATTCTTGAACTGCTTACCATTTGCGTAAACCTTCCTAACCATTAGTCCCCAGAAATTCTCAATTATGCTAAGGTCCGGGAACTTTGTAAGCCAAGATAGAAACCGACCTGATGTCAAAGTAGCCAGTTATTTGTGAAATTAGAACGATGAATTGATGTAACGTCCTTTTGAAAAACCTAAATTGACAGAATTCCAAATATTTATGCATTTCAATGTATTAGTCCAAGCTCTAGCGTGTCACAGAACTTCTAAGATTTTGAAGTGCCCGATAAAATAATATGTCGCTAACACCATGCAATGATAGCATGCCAAATCATTAATGGGTTTCCAACTCAAAAAAGGTGTACAAGAGATTGAATTTTTGTTCTCAAATCATTTTTGTAATATAAAAGACAATCTGGACTATCAAATTTGAAAATTTTTTCATCTTAGAAAACAAATTAATTTCGATAAAAATATTCTTTAGATATGTTGCGTCTTGCCCATTTTAGCCGTGCTATATTATGATATTCGGTCATTTTTGGACCGTACATCATTTTTGAACATTTAAAGGTTTTTTCTTCTTTGATTAGCTGCTGCATCAGGCAAACTGATACATTAAGATTGAGTTCCTTCTTTTCTAATCTGATGCAGTCGAATTTTTCTTACGTGCCTCCCGTAGCACAGCGCTGTCTTGCTGTAGAGACATTTTTCGAAATGTTTTGACGATGGTGGGCTTATTTTGCTTTGTTCTTGAAGTTAGGAAGCTTTTTATGGCCTTGAAGGAGTGTAAAACATGCTCTGAAATTTGCCGTAAAGAAAGTTCTTCATGGCGGAGTGCGGATATCTGTCCTTTTTCAAATTGGGACAAGTGCTTTCCTCTCGCCATATTTAGTGCCTTAGTTGGAATAGATAAGGGACGCAGTGTTTGATGGGACTAAAACTACGTAGTGCCACGCAAGAAGTTTGACTTGGCAGAACGTTCCGCCTTTTTTGTGAAATGTATCATATAGTATTTCGTGGGTTTAAAGAAGTTTGGCAAGGTGTGTAGTGCAATACCCGCAAGCGGGACAACACACGAAGACGTTCGGAATCTTCCCCTCTGGAGGGTAACACAGCGAACGGAGCCTCTCCGGATGAGCACGACGAAGTCGGGTTGTAAAGCCGAGGCTCACCCTCACGCCAAGCGGGGAGAGTTGAAACAGTAGGAAACACGGCGGTGGTGAATTAAGTGACAAGTTCCCAAGGCGGTGATACTCCGAGTGACGCAGGGTGGATAGGTCTACCGTTAGTAACGCGGCTTTACCTCCGAGGAGTGTAGAAGACTCGCGAAAGCGGAAAAGACTTAGAGCCAAGAACCCTGGTTGGGGAAGTTTACTCAGTGTCAGGGCGAGGTCGTCGAGCCACTATATAGCGTAGTAATCTCCCTACTGTAGTGTAGATAAATAATAAATAAAAAATATAAGTTAACCAAATGTCTACACCGTGGTGCCAACCTCCTCTTGACTATCCGTGTCACACGTGGTCTACTCACGCCTTGGGCGGCACACGGCGCATCCACAGGTGTGCACCTGGCGCACAGCGCGGATCCGCTGAGGGCTGAGACACCCGCTAATAGCAGTAGTAATCATAAACACGCGAAAGCGGCAAAAACACCAAGTCCACAGGGCATCGCTGAGTCTTCCTCCTTGAGGATTGCACTTCATATCCCCCTCCTGAGGTGCGAATACGACATCCACGATGGCGACGGAAGCACCGGGCAAGGTCCTTAAATGTAAGTCCGGCTCGCCGGTTCTCCATCCCACTCTGGGTAACGAGCACCTAGCTGCGAACAGCGAATCTGCGACCAACTCTTCCGAGGTTCTTCCAACAACACATACGCTTTCGCGGCCTTCTTCTCCGATTACTCGCCTTCCTTCATCTACGATGAACAACAACAACAACGGCAACAACAACAGCAACGCCGGCAGCAACACACCGTTACAGTACTTCTCCGGATTTCATTCCGTGCCTCTACCGCAGAGCGGTCTCTCGACTCCGTCGCAACAAACAGGCGCAAATGCGAGTGCGGCTCCCACGGGAGGGTATCTAATGGCAGCGTGGCCGTCGTACGACATGCTGGTCGGGCTGCAGCCTTCGCAACATGCGATGACTCTCCGGTTGGCGCCGTGGTTCCACCCGACTGCGGTGTTCAATGATGCGCTTCTGGCGATGTATACCGATGGAAACGGAATGCTCCCGGGTGACGTTCCGGCAATCGTGACCACTCCGTGGGATTGGCGCAATCGCGTAGCGATACCCGTGCACACGGTAATCCGACGTGATCGGGAATCAGCAGCTCCCGCGCACGCGGCGTTGGTCTTACTCGCTCATCAATGGCTTCGCCGGGCTCCCTTCGAGTATCCCATCCCCGATGGTATGGGCTCCGACATCGGATTGTATCGCACCCAAGGTGAAATGGGGTACCTCGACCGCCTCGCGGGTTTGGAACCACTCTTGTGGAGAAGCATTCCCGCGGCGCGCCAAGACGCGGTGTACTGGACACGACTGATCATTCGGGCTGAATTCCGCTATATGCGTCGCTTGGCTAGGGCCAACTTCTTGTCGATGATACGCTTTGAGCGGTGAGCACGGTCCCGATTCGGGTTTTGATTTTGTATCAGAACGTGGAAGTCGAACGCATCCGCGTGGTCAACCGACGGGGTCGGTACGTTCCGATTCCACCATGGTGGTCGCATCTCGAAGCGTGCCGAGGTTGCTACATCGAGTTGCCTCCCGTGATCACGTATTACGGCTCATACCTCATCGAGGATCCTCAGTCCGGGCTCTGGTCCGTGGTGGTCACCGAATGGGCGGTCCGCACAGCAGCTTTCATCCTCTGGGAGGTTTATGACCAGTACAGACTGTGGTTCATCCCGTTGCGGGTCCGTGCCGCCATCCGAGCGCTGGACTTACGACTCCTACTAGGTGGTGAGGCAAACGCTGACGAAGTAGCGGGGCTCCTCGATTTCATCGACCAGGTTGACTGGGCTTCAGTTCCTCTAGAGCAGAGTGGGCGTACTGCCGGTAGCAGGATACAGAACCTGTCGCCAGGGCGTCGTACTCCGCTCGCCGGTGACTTCATCTACTTCAACCCTTGGGAGGGGCATGAGATCTCCGCGGAGGAAGCGAAAGAGCTCCGTTTTGCACCGAGATATATCCCCGAGGGGCATCCGACCGGGTTTGTTGACGCCGATGAGTACTACAACGTCTACGACGGTGAGGATCCGATGTTCGACAACGAGCCCGACGAAGGTGCCGGTCACGCCGAGGCAGAGGGAGAACCATATGGTATGGATGCTCCTGGAGTCGCCCCTGCGAGTCAGCCATCCAATCCGTCGGTCGGTCTTCCCACTGGTGGGTCCTCTACGCCAGGTGAGGCGAACGTGGCTCCTGCCGGTCAGGCTGCCGTGATCTCTCAGTTCCTCCACCAAGTGGGGCTGGGAGGTAACGAGGCCAGTGGCGATGTCACCGCGATGCGGGATGCTCTGATAGCCCGACTCTAGGGAAATAACCACTAAGGTGGGGGCAGTTCCAACCCGTAAGGGGGCGTGTTCCCTCACCATGGGGGTGCAACCTTGTGACGTAGTGTAGTCCTTCGACTAGTCGGTGTTCCATCGATCGTATCGAACAAAATCCAAGTTGACTTGTGTTCCTTTTTATTTCCTTTCCTTTCTTCCTTTCCACACCACAACTCGATCCTTCATTTCCTTCCTTTCCACCGCAGTGGCTTGCTTATCCCACTTGGGCGTGTATCACCGATGCTGGGATTCCCGTTCGCGTTCTGCGATGATATGAAACCACTTTCGAACGTGGGAGGTGCTCTATCGGCTCATCCAAATCATATTCGGGCTCGAAACCGTACCAGCGTACGCGGTACTGGATGTAACCATCTGGATGGTAAGAATATTCCACAATGTGGTCAACAACAAACTCCTGTTTGTAGACTTCCCGGCCTCGCCTTGTTCGCATTATCGCGTCCTGCACGGCAGGCTCTACCACCACTGGTGGGTGTTGGACAGTCTTCCCCGGAAGGGGCATGGCTTGGTACTGCCTTTCCATGCCCTTAGAGGGGTCATTAACCGGTTTCCGGGTAGGTTCATCCGCTTCGCGGGCCTGGAGGTCCTCGGCACGGCCGGTTGCGTCGACCACTTGATGGTGCGTATCGGGACCCTTGCTGTGGGTTAAAGTATCCGGCTTCGCGGTTTCTTCACTCCTTGAGGGGGCGTCTATTGACGACACCCTTTGAGGGGCTTCTAACGCATCTGAAAGATGAGCATCTGGGTCGCGAACCACAGGTTTGTGTGTAGATATCCGTCTTGACGGGGGTGCTTCAGACGACGAAGTCGGTTGCGCCACGGTGCGTCGTACAGTACGCGTCGACTCGCCTCGGGCGGTAATTGGTGCCTTTGCCGTCCGTACGGTGTCGGGGTCACGTGCCGTTTGCAACGGATGGTCGAGGGTTGTCCGCGCCGTGTTGCGTTCCGCCTCCTCACCTGAGGGCGGTTGCAACGGTGCTGCCGGTGTGTTGTCTCGCTTCGGCGACGAGGTATTTCCGTCTTTGACGTGCTTTCCTTCCGGAGTGACCGGTGCGACTTCGGCGACACTGTCGGGATCAACCGAGACACTCGGAGTGAGTTCGTGACTGCGCGATGGTCCTAAACCAGAATCCAGCTTGCTGGTCGTTTTCCTTCCGTCCTGTACGGTGTGCTTGCCCGGCCTGGCCAGTGTGTTCTGCCGTGCAGTAGGAGTTACCACGTCCGGTGTAGTCGGCTCAGAGGATCCCGCGAGGGCCTGCTCTGCATTATCGAGCGTAGCTGTTGTTGACGAACTGTGACCCACGGAATGCGGATCAACGCTCGACGGCACAGCCGGTTCAGTATCGCGAATGCGAATAGTTTCCTGCAACGATTTCACTTTGGCGAGAGACTTCCCACTGCGTGGTGCATTTTGACGACTAGAATCCCGGTGGGGAGTGCGATCTGGCGCAGATGCGGTAGAAATTCCTCGAGAGGTTTCAGCGGTAGCTTTAGCGCGCAAATGCGAAGATGGCACGTCAGTAGACGGAATTCTCGGTCCACTATTGTCCTTTTCGATGTATCCGGAGGTCCGTGCACCACGGTTGTCATGACGCGACGAAGCAGTTTCAGTCTCTCGACGAGAGTTAGGGTTCTCCTCCCCCTCCTTAGATGGAACGGCATGGGGAGTGGTAGAAGCGCCCAAACTGCGGGGATAGACACCGCGCGGTGGCGTCAGAGAAGAAAGGCCATTCGGGCCTGCGTCCGATAAGTATGGTATATCTGAGAGTCCCCTTGAAGGGTGTGGCAACACAGAAGGCCTGTTAACCACAGATGTGGGTTGTTCCACTGGGGTGTGTTGGTTCTCATCTTGGTAAGCAACCTCTACGGAGGGTGGCGGTGCCATAACAACGCGATCGTGGGAAATCCGCTCATGAGCGTCGTTCATTTCCACCACTAAGGTGTCGTTATCCACTGATATGACCTTGTAGGGACCGTCCGCGACGGGTGAGAGCTTATGCCGTTTCTCCTTATCAGGGTTCCAGTTCTCCTTACGGACGAAGACGTAGTCACACTCCGTAATTGGCTGTGCTGTACCTCGTACACGAGAGTCAAAATCACGCTTGTACGCGGCCTGTGCTCGTGCCATGGAGCTCCGGGCGACCGGGATTAACTTCGTAAGCCACGCTTTCCATCTTTGGCGATAATCCTTCACGGAAGGGAAGTTTGCCAGCGTAGGCTGGGGTTCCAACGCTACGGCGGGCGGATGAAGCGAAAGTACCAATTCAAATGGAGTCAAACCCGTTGTACGGTGTACCTGTGTGTTATACGCAAACTTCAAGGCGTCAGTGTACAGGTCCCATGTTTTGGGGTGATCAGCAACGTAAGAACGGAGAGAGGCTAACAGCGTTCGGTTCAACCGCTCGACCTGCCCATTACACTGGGGGTGGTAGGTCGTTGTGAACAGATTCTTGATATCGAGAATCCGACACACGTCCTCAAAGAATCGCGATGCGAATTGCTTTCCGTTATCGGATAGAATGTTAACCGGTGGTCCGTAGACAAATACCCAATGGGTGACGAAGGCTTGCGCCACCGCGAAAGCGGATATCTTCCGTAAAGGTACGGTGCGAACCAACTTGGAGAAACGATCCGTGATAACGAGTAAAAACTTATGTCCACGCTTTGTGGTGAGCAGCGGTCCCAAGAGGTCAATTGCGACAAACTCGAGAGGGGCCCGTGCTGGGAATAACTTCAACTTCGTTGAGTGCTTCCGGAGTTTGACCCGGTTTTTGGCACACTCCTTGCATGACCGCACAGTCGCGTAGCAGTCCACAGCCATGGCTGGCCAATAGTAACTCCGTCGCAACGTGAGGTAAAGTTTCCGTCCACCGGCATGTCCACCAAGTTTCGCATAGTGCGACAAGTGCAACACTCTAGATTGTAGAGTATGCGGTACCACTACCTGTGGGGTTGTTTGAACCGTCCTGACGAGGTATCCAACATCATTCACCTCGAAAGGGAGTTGCGCACCGCCATTAAGTCGGGCGCGAATCTGAGTACAGAAGGGATCACCTTGTTGTTCTCTGACCATCTCCTCCGGGGGAATTGGCACGAAATTACACGGTGGGGGTTTCTGAGCATCGTCCGAGACGAGTAGTGCGTCCAGTTCATCATCCGATTCTGGTTCTTCATCCGAGTTATCGGGTTCACGGTCCGGGTTCTCCGGTTCTCGACCGTTGACGACGAAGCAAGGAATGTCCTCGTCCCCAGCGGGTAGAGTTTCACCATCCGTGGGTAAACGCGACAGCGCGTCCGCCTGAGCGTTCTTTGTGCCCTTCTTGTAGATCACCTCGAAGTCGAATTCCGCAAGGCGGAGCCTCCAACGCATTAAGCGGCCTGACGGTTCAGAGACTGTAATGAGCCATCGTAATGACGAGTGATCCGCGCAAACGGTGAAGTGCACACCCATAAGATAGGGGCGGAGAGTGGAGAGTGCCCACACAACTGCAAGACACTCTTTATCCGAGACGGAGTAATTCCGCTCGTGAACATTCAGTGAGCGTGACCAGTACTAAATAGGGGTTCGTTCTCCTTCGGGAGTTGTCTGAAAGAGAGCGCAACCTACTTGGTAGTCACTAGCATCCGTGTCTACGGTAAACGGTAGTCCGGGTTTCGGTAACGATAAGATCGGTGCTGATGTTACAGCCTCCTTGAGAGAGTTAAACGCCTTCGTCTCGACGGACGTAAAGGGTTCCAATTTCGGTGGTTGGCCTTTCCGCAAGAGCGCGTTCAAGGGTGCTGAGATATCCGCACAATTCGGGATAAACCGTCGATAGACGTTGACTAATCCTAGAAAGGAGCGTAGTTCCGTTTGAGTGGCGGGTTCCTTCGCTTGACGGAGCGACTTAACTCGAGCTTCCTCGATCGTCACACGCCCAGGGCGGATTATGTGGCCCAGATACTTCACTGTATCTGTAAAGAACTCACATTTCCTCAACTTGAGAGTAACTCCAGCCTCACGTAGCGTGGTCATGATATCTCTCACGTGTGTGAGGTGGTCATCCAGATTATCTGAGAATACTATGATATCGTCCAGGTAGACGAGGCATGTACGCCATTTGAAGCGAGCCAGCAGTATGTCGATAGCACGCTGGAAAGTAGCGGGAGCATTGGTCAAACCAAAAGGCATCCGTTTGAAACGGTAGAGTCCGGAGTGACAGACAAAAGCCGTCTTGTCGCGGTCCTGTTCCCTGACGGGCACCTGCCAGTATCCCCAATTGGCATCTAGAGCCGTGAAAACGGTAGCATTTCCGAGTGAATCGATGTACTCATCCATTCGTGGGATCGGGTACACATCCTTGATGGTTACGGCGCTCAGTCGACGGTAGTCGATGCAAAAGCGCCAGGATCCATCCGGTTTCGGAGCCAGTACCACTGGGGATGCCCACGGCGACTGAGCCGGTTCTATTACTCCAGCTCGGAGCATCTTTTCCACTTGGAATTCTTCCTCTTCTCGAGCTTTAGGGCCTGCCCTATAGGGGTGCTGAGCGATCGGCCTGGTATCAGGTAGCAAGTCAATCCGGTGCTCCGTTGTAGTAATCTCCCCTAGGGAGCCATCCCACATCGTGGTGAAATTCCGTAGCATCTCACGGAGACGTTCACGGTGCGATTCCGGCACATGACCGAGGTCAAGTTCCTCGAGTTCTTTCACGGGAACAATCCGGTCGTAACTCGTTGGAACCGGCTTAGCATCCGAGCATTTCGGCATTTGGACGGCAGTGTCCTCCCCCTCCTTAGAGTGAACGAGACCGAGGACATCGGCGGCGGTCATTCTCGTGGGAACCATCGCGGTGGGGTGGGGCATTACCGAACCAATGACTTGGTTTTTCACCAGTGACTGGGGCGTAGAGTCTAGATTGGCAACCAGCACGTTGAACGGTTTATCGGGCTCAATTTGAGCTACTCCATTCGCCACGGCGAGTTGATACCTATCATATAAGGATGAAAGGGGTTGAATTACTCGTAAACCGTGTTGACGGGAAGTGACTCGTACCCAAACTTGGGATTCCGGTGGAAGTTGGACAGACACGGCAACGCGGAGCTTTGTTGAGTCCCGGGAAGCCGTTGGGAGTTCCTGCGCAGCAGGTAATGGAACGTGCTTCTTCGAGGCACGTCGTAGAGGAAGACGTACGATCGAAACGGAGGAGCCGTCTTCCATTTCCACACGTCTTAGACGGGGCCTGATGGCATCGACGAATCTGTCACAGAAGTCGCATCCCAAGATCAAAGGGGCGGCACGTTTCCGACAAAAAATAAAGTTGAGTTTCACAAGAAAGGAGCCAAGGCGCACGACCAGGTCGATTGTCCCAACCGTTGATAACGGGTTATCATTGGCATCCGCAACATCCGGTATCACGCCATGGCGGATCTGAGACTGCAACGACGGTGGCAGGAGCGACTCAACGATGAATTTCGGGCCTGCACCTGTGTCTAAAACAGTGAGAACTCGCACCATAAACTGGGTGGAGAGGCCAAGGTCAGCATATACCTTGTAGTTTCTCTTGGCCATTACCAAAACTCTGTCCGGGAACCGGTTGTTTCGAACACGTTTCCACGGTCGACGCAGAACACTAAAGTATTCAGAGTTCACGTCTGAGACGGCCTGTTTCCTAGTAAGGATTTTGACCGGGGAGCGAGGCAGTGACGCCTCGGGCGCCCTCAACCTCAACTCTGAGGGCGCCTCTCCCGGAGGGGAGACTCCCGAAATCAGTTTTCCTGAGCCCGTTCCGCCTGAGGCGGGGTCTCAGAATCCTGAACCACTAGCCGTGGAGCGCTAGCGGGGGTGTCTTGTCGAACAAGACGGGGGTTAGTGACCTGCTCAGCAGGGGAAAGCAACGCGTGTCACGGGTTCGTATCCGGGATATTTCGGGGGAATTCCGTCTTCGCTCGTAAGTACGATGCAATCGGAACGGTCTGCTTCTCCGCTGGAGTAAGGGCTTCATAGTTACTGATCACTCGGGTTACTTCTCTCAAAGTGAGGATGCAGTCCGGTGAAATGTGACCGTGTTCGGAACATATGTGGCATATGACTCCAGAGCGTGGGGGCGGCTGACCGGAACGAGCATCCGTGTGTCTCACCGCTGGGCGGGTATCCTTCCATCCGGGACGACTCTGCCGGAGGGCACCATTCGAATAGGGGATGCGAGGTCCGTGAACACGGGGTCCGTCAACGTACAGCAGGGAATTCTCCTGAGCTGTGTCGTAGGACGCATCCGTCGTGGACGGCAGTTCCGTGGTCGGAATAGACTGAGCACCGGCCTGAGCGAGGTAAACGTTATCGTAGTCCCTTGAAGGGTGTCCACTCGCTGCTAGCGATAAAGATGGTGAACTGGCTTCCATCATCAACGCCTTGGCGGAACTAGACTTCGATGCAGGGATTCGAGCTCGAAGTGCATCACCTTCCGCTCGCGCGTGTTGAATCAACTCCAGGTAGGTGGTGTTACGACGATCCTCCCAATATCGGGCCACCAGCGTGCGGATTGCCGGATCCAGTCCATCGATGTACATGGTGCAGCGCTCTCCAGAGGAGTAAACATTGCCACACCTGTAGAAAGCCTTATTAAGGCGTACCGAGAATTCGGTTTCCGTCTCTCCAGATTTCTGGCGGGTATCGCGTAAAGCGAGAATAGCCGCCTGAATAGCGTTGTTCGTCGCGTAGGATCGCAAGAGGTACTGAACCGCTTCCGTTCAGCACGTTACACCTCCTTCGGAGGCTCGGGAAGAACCTCTTACAGAGTTGTATTGATCCTCGGCGAGCCCACGTAGAAAATACGGTAGGGCAATAAACGCCTGTCCTTCGTTCATACCAAGTATGTCCGCTTCGGAAACGAACCTTCCGAGGAAGTCCAACACCAATATGGGATCCTCTCCAGAAAAAGACTGGTTACGAAGGGAAAGCTGCATACGCTTTATGCAGTCCTTCACCTTACCCGTACCACGGTGTGTACGATCCAATGAGGAGTCCTCAAGCCGATAATATCGGTACGATACCAACCTGTTGTAGAGGGGATTAGTACATTTGAGTTCCCTCAATCCTAAGTGTTTCCTCCCCTTCCTCCGGGGGCGAATCACACCTTGGGTGGAAGAAGACCGTTTAGAATGGGACGGGCGTCGGCGACGATCATCGTGCGACGAAGAATCCGACGACACCGAACCATCTGAATGGTGAGAATCCTGTGAAGACAGGGAGGAATCCGACGAGTCGGGATCGTGCTTGGGTTGCTTCTTACGAGTGCGGCGGGTGGAATCTTTCTTCTCGCGCGTCGCTTTTTGCGAGAAAGCAGCGGCCTCACCCGGGACGTTGTCATCCATCAAGATAGTTTGCTCCAACGTCCTCAGACGGGCACTGGCACGATCAAATCGGGTTTCCACATTCTCAACATAGTTGGCAGGACCACCAAAACATTCCAACACAGTGTTGACATCCGCCCTTAAAAGGCGAATGTCCACAGCCAAATCCTTCATAGAAGAGGTATCAAACCTGACACGCAGGACTTCAAACTCCTCCACGAGGGTATTGTGTGCTTCACGCACCTCATCAAGCTGCGCTTGGACACTAGGGGGGGCGTCGGTATCGGGTTCTCCCCTCCGGGGTGCAGCTACATCGGCAGAAGCCGGGTCGACACCAGAGTTGGGAGCGTCCTTCAACGCCTTAGGCGGGGGTTTCTGGGCTCTCGACGAGTCTTGGCCCTTCGACTTGCCTTTCAAAGTGGCACGTCGAGGGTGGCCAGCGGGGACCTTCGAGATCTCTGCCTGTTCCACGTCACTGACGGAACGACTCCGCGTGACAACGGGTTCGGCGGAGGATGGTCACCGAGACATGTGTAGACCAAAAACTCCCACGAAGTGGTAAGAAACCAAAAGTTTGGACAGTGAATCTCCGAGGAGAGGTAATGCAAAACCTAACCGTTTCCGATTCTAGGTCGGGAAACCACTTTGTAGTGCAATACCCGCAAGCGGGACAACACACGAAGACGTTCGGAATCTTCCCCTCTGGAGGGTAACACAGCGAACGGAGCCTCTCCGGATGAGCACGACGAAGTCGGGTTGTAAAGACGAGGCTCACCCCCACGCCAAGCGGGGAGAGTTGAAACGGTAGGATTAGGATCACCACGAATGGGAAAACAGCCCTTCCAAGGAGTACGAGTCCACGTAAGTGGGGGAAGACGTCACGGGATACCGGCACGAGAGACACGCGTCAGCGGTGACGAGCAACCACACAAAGGGGTAGGAACCACGAGAGTGGGGTAAGGGAAATACGGGGGATGCCCGATTGGGGGCGACAGGGGTGTGGGCCAACGGGACCACGGAAAAAGGTACAAAGGAACCCTATACAGGGGCGAGAACACGGCGGTGGTGAATTAAGTGACAAGTTCCCAAGGCGGTGATACTTCTAGTGACGCAGGGTGGATAGGTCTACCGTTAGTAACGCGGCTTTACCTCCGAGGAGTGTAGAAGACTCGCGAAAGCGGAAAAGACTTAGAGCCAAGAACCCTGGTTTGGGGAAGTTTACTCAGTGTCAGGGCGAGGTCGCCGAGCCACTATATAGCGTAGTAATCTCCCTACTGTAGCGTAGATAAATAATAAATAAAAAATATAAGTTAACCAAATGTCCACACCGTGGTGCCAACATCCTCTTGACTATCCATGTCACACGTGGTCCACTCACGCCTTGGGCGGCACACGGCGCATCCACAGGTGTGCACCTGGCGCACAGCGCGGATCCGCTGAGGGCTGAGACACCCGCTAATAGCGGTAGTAATCATAAACACGCGAAAGCGGCAAAAACACCAAGTCCACAGGGCATCGCTGAGTCTTCCTCCTTGAGGATTGCACTTCAAGGTGTATTTCATGATAGCAGAGCTGTTGTTCTTATCTATGGCAAAGCGAGTCTACGAATTTGATTAACTAACCAAAGGTCAACATGCACCACATCGCTACAGTGAATCCTTGATATAAGGAACGCCTCCGTGGACCAAATACGATGCCTTGTATCAAGTAATTCCTTGAGTAAGGAAAGAGTTTTTACTTTTTGAAGAAAGAGTCTATGTTAGTTTCACGCATTTGATTAGTACTCTGACGACTTTGGAGTCTCAAAAGAGCGCGCAGTTCTTGTTGAAGACGTAAATTAGTTTCGGGCTGACCTTCATTGAGTTGCATCACCACACCAATAGCCTTAATACTCTCCGATTCAGAGAGCTGCAGCAGTGGAGGTTCGTCGTCTTCATCTCTTTCAGGACTGGCCAATGCTCCCATTATATCTTGAACAATCATTTCCGCCATGTCGTCCTCCTGTATTTCTTCTAAAATATCGGAATCGTCCGCATTTAAAATGTTGGGTATGGACATACGTGTGTGCACCCTCGCCACCCTTTCCATGACATTCTCGAGGGCCTCGTTCTCTCCCTTAACCGCCGTATTCAGGTTCCTGTTAGACTCTTCATCATTGCCTGTGAATTCAATTAACCCGCTTGCTACAAAGCAATTTTCAATAATAGACACAGGCAAATTATCCCACACAGAACATAAATATTTCATTGCCGTCAGTTGGTCGATCTTACAAATGTTTTCCGCACCATCCTCCAGACAACCCAGTGCTCTGTTGTACTGTACGGAACGGTACCGGGGCTTCAAACAAGCAATGATGCCGGCGTCCATCGGCTGCAATTTAGAGGTTGTGTTCGGAGGCAAATACTTGACTTGTACTGCCGAAAATGGCGGAAGGCAACCGGCAGTCCCATGGCCAGAAAAGTTGTCAAGAAGCAAGAGGAATTTCCTTCCAGGTGTTTGACGCACATATGCATCGAACCTTAATAACCAATCGAAGAAAAGCTTCATTGTCATCCATGCCTTCTTGTTGGAAGAATAATCAAAGCCGAGTTTGGCACAATATTCCTTTTCAAAGCACTTTGGGCGAACTGCATGCCCAATGATCATTAGCGGAATTTTCTCTGTGCCTTTGGCGTTTGCACAAACAAGCGAAGTCAAACGCTTCTTATCTTTCTTTCTTCCCAAAAGAGGCTGCGAAGAAATCGTCCTGTCGGGCGGCATGCAATAATTTACCCCAGCCTCGTCGGCATTGAAAATATCTTCACGCCCGTACTGTGCGCATAGAGCACGAGGTACAGGCAGCTCACGCTGGAGTCCCTCCTCATCCGCGTCTCCGGCCTCTCCGTATATTTTGCTGGACTTCAAATTCCAACGACGCTGGAAGTTGCAGAGGCATCCTGTGGTGGACTTCAGAGTCCACCTCTCGTGTTCGGGCAGCAAACCATTAACCTCAGCCAGTAGACGATTTCCTTTATCACGGACCATTTGGCCTGTCAGACACCGAAGGGCGATGTATTGATCGTTAATCCATACGATCAGCTTTTCTTCAATTGCTGGCTGTGCAGGTCGTGGGTTCTTTTTAGAGTTGTTCTCCGGAATGACAAGAGAGCTTGAAGCAGAACACAGGCGAGAAAGGACTGGTTTGGAAGGCGTAAAAGATAAATTGTGCTCGGAGCGAGCCCATAAAGCAATTGCATCCAAACGGACCGACTGCAGTGACCTTCGGCGTTTAGCTATTTCTTTCTGGATGGAAAGCTTTTGCTTGTTTGTCAAGTAATGGCGGGTCATGGCGATAGTTGGAAGAAGGAGGAGATGGCTAGTTGCAAATATGCTTCGTAAATGTTTAGAACGCTTCTCCCGTTTTATGCACTTTTGTCGGGAAGAAGAAAATGAACCGGTCCAGAAAGACCAAGTGGTACTGTACGTGTACTTTATTGTGGGAGGGAAGATAAACTTTCCTTGCTGGCCAATCGAGACCTATAAAATATAACTAAATTTCAAGCTTTTCTTGCAACGGTAGACTGTTCTGGTTTCTTGTACCGAGGAAGGAAGAAACGCCCAATGCGAAGGGCAAATAAGGCTACCGTTACGGTGGACTGAGTTTTGTTCCTTAAAGCAAGGAATTTCTTTTGAAGGATTCCTTATATCAAGGATTCACTGTATATTCCCAAAGTATGCCGATTCCTACAATAGAAGTTTGTGGCTGGGTGGGCTTAACAGCCTTTCGCGCAGTGTACAACCTTCTGTGCAGGACGATTTCGTGGTGGTTAAGTTTGTAAGCATTTTAGACTCCTTTTTACTAGATGCAGTGCTCTCATTGGAAGCACAATTCTATGATTTCACTTTCCTCCTCCAGCATTAAACAATCACCGGGAGAGAAAGTGATGTTGCGTCGTCATCAAAAACTCTATCAGTGTAACGCTACGATCCAACGTCAAGGAACTCACAACCATTCGTAAGTTCAGACATGACTTGAGAAAGGATCCGAATGGTCCCTACTCACTGAGAAATGAAGCCGTTGTTTAAACTGAATTCACAATGGCACTTATGATTTAGTATTGTCAGCATTTACAAGACGTCTCCCAAGGGCTTAAGAATCAAGTTCTTGCATTTTGATGGTGGAAGATGGGGAGAGTCGGGATGAATCAGAGCGCTATAACTGGTAGCTGATGGTTACCACTGTGCAGTGCTTGTTGTCCTCTCACCACTTCCAAAATCCTAGAAGCCATATTGTGAAGACTTTCCTTACTGGACCTAAAACATATATCCCAGATGACGTTTCTCTTCAAGCATTGGTGCCTACTGTTGCGCTCCTAATTGGTGGGGCGCTGGCCAGTTTACCCGACAAGCGAAAAATGCGCAAGACCCAGGAAGCCATAAAAACTGCCAAGGCGGCATTGATGAACCCCATGGCCGAAGAAAGGGCCATATGGTCTGCAGAGTTAAGGAGACTAACGTCATTTTTCAAGAAGCAGAAAATAGAGAGCAGAATCTTGTAGGTTTGGTTGAAAAATTAAATATGGAAGTGGACGAAGCTCTAACAGAATCAAGATCTTTGCGGGCTTTCGCAGAAGGGAGGTTGTGGGCGCTGTCAGGCACTGCCCCCATCTGTTGCCCTAGGTGGAAAAGGCGGGAAGGGGGTGGTGCCCGTATGAGGTTCAATTTCATTTTAAGGGCCAGCCCCCTCTCGCCGCTTCCACCCCGGGCGCCTCTGGCCTCCAGCGCGCCACACCACCACCACGTGCACCACCACCCGCCACCACGTCCCAAAACTAGTATGCACCACATCATAATGGCTTCCAAGGCGAACTCACACCTGGCGTGTCACCTTTGTTAGGAACAGAGGTGCAGTGGTTGAATTGGTTGGAAGTCGATGGTGAAGATCCGAGTTAGAAGTTCGGAACATCCATCGCGGTTTATATAGAGTTTCTATTCTAGTTCTATCAGTGCCACTAGTCGATGAGAATTCGTCCGAGTTAAACGGTATGATGCTTGGTGTTCGTGCTTGCCTCCGTACGCGACTGGTTTACCGGGTTCAGTGCCAGATCTGGTTGTTTGATGACTTGGTCAATTCCATAAATGCTGATGACTTGTCATCAGACGAGGTCTTGATGATCTGGCATGAACCCAGGGTGCCAGTGATGACTTGGCACGACTCCCTCAGGAATCTTCTATGACCGTTCGATCCCTGCTGTACCGTGTGAAGTGTCTGTTAACGTTGTGAGTAGTAGGCAACGTGTACTTTAGAGCCAATATGTCCACGTTGTCAACCAAGACTTTTTTGACATCAACATGTTGTCATGTCATTTTGACAGGTGTGACAAAGATGTCATGTCAACTCGGCTTTGAGGCCAGTTTGGCATGGCAAATGGGTAACCGAATTCTTCAGCAGATCAAGTAGAATAACATTAGCTGGTTTGTGCCCGTTACAACTGATGCTAGAGCCAACTATACTCAAAGAAAGGTAAATAAGAACTACTTCAAACAACCTGCACATGCTGCTCAAAAGCACCTTAACCTCCGCCTCCATCCTCTTGGCGCACCTGCAAACTTCGTGTCGGTCGCTGTGCCGTCGTGGCCATCTCCCTCGTTCACAACGCGCCGTAGCGCCCAGCTCGACGCTGCCCGCGGCGCGGTCAAGCACCACGTCAATCATGTTCCCCCCACTCCCAGATGCCGTCGCCGCCGCGCAGCCCAGCGCCTCCAGCGTAGCGCTGCCCGCGTAACGCACGCAGTGGAGGGCGTTACTACCCCGGATCAGCATACCACGCACCCTCCAGCTACCGCACCGCCAGCCCCCGTGGCCGCAACCCCATTGGCAACAGCTCAGACTGCCCGGCTCAAAGCAGTCCGTAAGATTAGACTGATTATGAAATAGATTTGGAAATTTTGGATTCTGGTTGCTTGGAGACATATTCTGATTCTTCATCTCGGGATTCTTTGCACACATCTCAAAGCTGTTAAATTAACTGGTCGTCACTGCAACCACTTGGTTGCCATGTTGCCGAGTGAAAGTTTTATGACCTTTTGCGCATCCCGCTCCCTTTCCTAAAGCCTCTCAGGGTTTTTCCACATTAGCCACTTCCCTAGGACCTTTCTGTTCCGCTCCTGGCATTCGACGGACTTTGCAGTTTCCGTCCCAAGTTACGCACTTTGTCTTGCGACCGGTCCTTGTATTTTGTCTCGTTGAAAGTAACTCCAATACAACAAACCATGTTCTGTTCCCTCAAAATGCAACTTGGTACGTATGAACATGGCTTTTCTATGAGGTTGGGCGAATGGAGATCTACTGTGGTCTAGAGACCGTCTTTTTGCTTCACATTCCAAGCGCCTGGGACGCGCATTTCCAGAAACATTTTGAACGTCCCTGCCTACTCTGTGTCCTTCATCAAGCCTCATGACTGCTACGGCGCCAAATGCTTCTATAGCTACGTCATATCAATACCAGACAATTCAGCTGCTTCTCGCGAAGTCACAAAAAGTTATCGTAAGAAGAGACCTTGCTCATGGTCTGTATTGGAGATAAATGAAGCACCTGAAGCAGGACAATCGTTTCATTTGTTCAGAGAGGATTCTCGCTGCTAATCAAACCACCAAAAACAATGCAGAGGGGTGCACACATTTGTCTTCCGATCTTTTAGGACTCCTTTTTCCTGTAGACACTGTGCGAAACGATGTGTAGAAAGTACTCGTCAAGATTTTGTTCAGATGCAAAAACTATAACGCCATTTCTTTACTCGCTTTGGGCACTGACTTCATCAATAACCTTGGGACGTTTTGCGGATAGTCTCAATGAAGTTTGAAAACTCTCCATGTACTGCTTAGACGACGGAGAACAAACGTTGGGGTCTCTTGGTGCCTGGGAGGACGTGGAGCACAGCGTGGAAGGTGCCAGTGGTAATCCACCCTTTGAAAAGTGTTTCCTCCAGAACATAGTCAGTTTATTCGACAGTTAAGTTCAAGGCACCGATCCTTACTGCCGCTGTGTGCTGCTCCCTCTGGGTGAGAGCCATGGAATTGTTTAGAGGATTACAGGACTTTTGTCACAATGAATTCTGCTCGGTGGAATCGCGCCTGGGTGTTTATCATTCCGACGACAGGAAGGTTATTCTGCTCCGAGCAGCGTGAAGCAGTACCATGGATTCCCGGAGTTGGTTTTTTACGGCGTAATCGCCCTTATCTTGAGAAACGACCTCCTCCAATCGATGTAGACCTTCTATATGTATATTGGGTAGCCATCTCGTGCAGAAATCCGTCGAACGATCACGTTGATATTCTGGCCATAAGATTGGCATTTCATCCAGCACTACGAAAAAAATTCAACAAGTTGCACCTGTTCGTGGGTTCTTTGAACTCCTTTCAGATCAGTTGCGAAAGACAGCGAGGAACAACTTAGTACAAAGCTAGTAGAATGTAGAATGGATGTAATTCATAGTCGATTGTGTTTAGCAGTTCTGCGACGTCAAATTCCGAGGCCATAACCGATTGTATATTTTCGACGTTACTTAGCATAAGCTCCGCTTCATCGAAGCCGCTATAATTCAATGATTCAATAAATGATAATTTCATTTCATCCATGTCGTTATCCTCATCCTCGCTTCCCTCCCCTGGCTCACCTTCCATAAGGCTGCGCTGAACTTCAGTTGCCTTGTTCTGGCATTTTTGACAGTGGAATTTGCATTCTATACATTTCACGCCCCATTTTACGCAAGAACAATGGTTTCTAGTGCAGCTCCCTTTGCAGCTACACTTCACTAGTAGTTCTTTCATTGCCTTCCTGATCACTTTAATACCCTCCTGTCGGTTGAAGAGTAGTTCCCCATCACTCGTGAAGCCAGACTCAGTATCGCATCCCCCGACCACCCTAGGAGACAGATCATCGTTCTCTGCTTTAAACCAATACTAAATAACAATTTGAATCACTCTCTCTGCCTGATTCTTAGCATGATCAGGAGGCGGGAGGAGATCTTTTAACGACTTCGATTGATCAAAAACTTATCGTCTGACATCCAAGCACCAATCTATACATCCAACATGCCATTCGCTGAGAAACAATCTCTTAGTACGGCGCTGGAGATGGCCATCGTCGAAACAAGTTGCAGACCACTCTTCCCGCAATTCCTACTTACGTGAACAGGTCCCGAGGGTTCTGAACCCATGCTGCTCTAGGTATGCCAGAAGAGGGAGAAAATACAGCGACTCACTTTCATGCTCTTAATCAATGCGTTAGAGGAAAGACACATGTCTCACGCATGCCCTGAAATAATGGATGTGCGAAACGCCATACGTACAAATCATAAACTCTCATCACGTACAAGCTTTCCAGCATGTCTCGGATGATGCGTTTCTCCGACAGAGTGGCAGCAAGTGCTTCCACACCAGTAACGCTTTCATTGAGTAAATTTGTCACATTCATGTTACGCATGCATGGAGCGAGTGCTAGAATGATAATGACATCAGTGTCTTTTGAAACGATGAAGCACCCACTCCTCCTCTGCAATACTGCTGCAGTTTTCAAATTTCCCTCAGAAACAATGGGTAGGACCAATCTCTTGAATGCCACAACGAACCGGGTCTCGGATTTCCCGTGCGTCAAGCATGTGTCAATGATCCGCAATCCAACGGAACTTGAAAACACCAGTGCTCTACTCCTTGGCACGTGGAGCAGAGCGTTCTCTTGCTCAGCTTCATCCCTACTGATACATAGTCCGTATGTCGTCTGGGCAGCAGCAATTTTGTCCGCGTGAGAGTTAGACAGAGCACAATATACTATATCGATATCAGCTTCTGCCTTGCTCTTGTCCTTTCCAGGTCTTCTCTTCAACGTTACCTCCCCGCTTCGCGAGGCTTCGCATGTCTCTTCCCTTGAGGCGAGCTCAGGAATTAAAAATCCTGCTTCATGCTAGTTCATGATGGGAGGATACTAAAGCACCCACCGTGAAGATACATTTCTGCACTTCAGTTATGTTCATTGGCCAGCTCTATTCCAGCAACTGCTCCACAAAACAAGTGAAACAAGCGTATTGCATCTCGACTAGCTCTGTAGTGCATCAATATTCCCCACCGAGCTGTAATCGGAAGCAGGAAACTCATTTTGTGAAGTTCCTCCTCACCGCTTAACTTCACGCCCTCGCTCATGTCCCGTGCAGAGTCACGCCACTCTCGCGCGCCAAATTTCTGTTTTATGTTATTTTTCGGATCATCAACGTGCAAATGAATCTGTTTCAGGGCCTCTCCTCGTCTGCGGCCTAGACAAGGCGAAAGTATTTGCGTCATCTTCCAAACAGTTACGGTATACATAGTACTCCCCCTAAAACTGTCGGGGCTTCTGCTCCAAATAACATTCATGACGTCAACCATGACCGAGAAATAGTGTCGCATGCTGTATTCATAGTAATAAGATATGATTTTCCTGCCCACTGGCTGACGTCTTATGGAGCTAAACGGTGCGTCTTCTGCATGGCTGAGGAAGTCAACATTTAGCGTGGATATCAGTTGAATACTATTGGCATGTCCTAATGCATCTCCGAAGGATCTGTAAGCATCTGCATTAAAAGATAAAAAATACCCGGCTGAGTGAAGTATACTTCATCTCTAGCGAGCATGACTGGCACCACGTGAGTGACCAGCTTTTATGAACTCATGCTCTGGCATGTTGAATGACTTCATCAGCTTTGTCAGTGCATAGCGACGTTTTAACAGAGCTGCTCTGGAGTTGTTCGTCGTTTTCGTGGTTCGTGTTGCTTCCCCTTGCTTTTGGGCTGCCATTGCTCTGCCAGCGTTGAGAATTCGCCGCATTTTCGTCTATTCCCCCTTGCGGCGCTTTTTGTTGTGGTATTTGTCCAAATCTTCGTCAGATAAAGGGCCGAAAAACTCTGGAAATATTGTAGACGCCTGCAACTCCGCGCTCCTCCGCCCGTGACTATCGATGTTCATAATTAAGTTCTGTACACCGTCGTTTGTCAAGTCACTCTCCGATAGCCTTAAAACGTTTCTCAATCGGTCATAGTTGCGGTTCTCGCTTGATAAGAAATAATCGTGACGCAGAAGGTTTACTATTAGGCAAACGGTTGAATTATGTGCCGCAGACTTGTCGTAGCAATGAAGTGGGATAATGTCTGCATCTGCGTCCCCTTTAACCTGTTTATATGCTATGGATGCTGCCGTGACTGTTCGAGTCAGCATTCTAGCATGCAATACTGTGAGAAGCTATGCGCCCGCGCTTCCGAGATATGGGAGCATTCCCACGTTTAGCGATCTCAGTAATCGCACAATCAACATCTCCCAGGCATCGTCCAGATGCACGTTGGTCCACCTCCTGATTTCTTAGAGGCTGCCACGACTACCCGTGGACGACGGTACGCTCGCCAGCATCCCCCTGGGCTAATCGGTGAAAAAGTCGTGAAACACGATTCCGGGCATTGTTCCTCGTAAGAAACCGTAGAACATGTAGAGTTGCTGATAGTGCAGGTGCCCTGACGCATGTAAAACATTGTTAAGACGCAGCCTAAAGTTATCCAAGACATCAGAATGCCCAGTTATCGACCACACATGATATCCACGACGGGTAGCAAACACGTGAAGAGCGCTGTGGTGACCATTTGCTGACCACTCTGGCCATAACTGCAAAAGAACAACGCCAAAATTTTGCAGAGAAGTCTTCCAATGGCAGTGGGAGTCGATGTGACGTTCTTTTTTAGACAAGTGCTTAGATTGGACTTCATGGCTGTTCCTTCACTAGAGTCTTGGTCGCTCCAGTCGCGGATGATTCTATCTATGTCATCTTTGATGTCTGGTAACTCGGAAATGACAATGACCAAAGCATTACACCCTTCAAGGAAATACGGCGGTACCACCGTTAGAGCAAATCCCATATCAATAAACCTATCCTTTTTTGGAAATGAGGGATTCATTTATCAAAATCGCATGAATTTACAAAAAGGTACATACATGCGACTGTAATTCAAGGTTGCACAGAGGCAAAATGAATTGGCCCGAAGCGTGTCATTGCGGTATGGCGCCATTCTTTACGAAACGGCCTGGTCATTTCGCAAACGAGATGGCCAGTTTGTATTTAACCCTTCAGCCCGCTTTCGGGTCGCACCCATCTCCTAACACAGCCCACCCCCACACCTGCACTTCTACCGTATGGCGCAAATATCACTCAGTGATGCTTCACAGGCTATGCAGCTCTTGTCAAACGCCCGCATTGACCGCACGACAGAGCTCGAGCAGTACAGCGTCAACCGTCCTGACGACAGTGACGAGGACAATGGCACAGACGCCCCTATTTTTGACCAGTTCTATGAAAGCGGAGGGGGGCATGCAATTCTCCAGATGACTAACTTCTCCGCAAGCCAGTTCATGGCAATATGGGCGGGGTTTAAGGCCATTATTTTGGAAAGCTACAACGTCGGGAGGGGTCGCAAGAGTGCTCAAACTCCCAAGGATGTACTTTTCATGACACTTTGTGCGTTGAAACATGGCGGGACATGGGATTTTCTTGCTCGGATGTTTGGCCTGAAAGCCTCTGCGTTCGAGATGCTTATCATACGATTAATCAAGATACTCTCCGATCCAGTTTACGAGCATTATGTGACGTATCAGGCCAAGCAGGTAACTATGAAGCATTTAGTGAAGCACAACAAGGCTTTCAAGAACTACCCCATGGCACGTTATGCCACTGATGTCACATTCCAGCCGTCTTTTAGGCCTTCAGGTAGTATTAAAGAAGGGAAGAAATACTACAGCGGAAAGCATAAACTCTACAGTTATAAGGTGGAGGTATCAGTTCTCCCGAACGGTTTTGCGATTTGTGCGAGTTTACACAAACCAGGGTCGGTCTTTGACTTGGTAATTTTCCCAGAAATGCAGTGGTGGCACCGCAAGGCTCAGTGTAAGAGGTCTGATGAAGGTGACATTGATGACAACTGTCCATTGTTGGACAAGTACGGTGATCAGTGAGCGGTACTGATGGACAAGGGCTACCAGGGAGCACAAGAGTTCTGGCAAATTATTCACCCCAAGCGAAAGCCGCAGGGGTTTTTTGTACCCCGCTGACGTCTCAGAGAATAAGAGTATCTCCAGCGATAGAATCATCGTAGAAAACTTTTTTTGGAGACTCGGTGCGTTGTGGGGTGTACTTTCATCGAAGTGGAAATGGTCGGCTAGCAACTATGACCCTGTTTTCCGTCTGTGCTTAGGATTCACCAACTTTCATATCCGGTGGAAGCCACTCAGGGAGCAGGACATGGAAATGTATCAACAACTAACCAACAGGTGGTATGAAATTGGAAACACCCAGTTGGAGCGGCGGAGGCTTATTCAAAAGCGCTACCAGCAGAGGCGCAACGACTCTATCCAACGACAGTTTAGGGCCAACTATGTGGACCGCCATGGACGACAGACCAGTGAAGACGCAGAGTAACAGAGCAGTTACGATTGTTTGGTAAAATATCTCATTGTTTGTAATTATGCACTGTCCTTTGCCATTTATCCTTTTAATAGTGCACTGATTTATTAAATTCGAGGTGACCAACCCGTTTCCCAAACGACCGAGTCCTTCGAAAACGGGACTGTGTTTTGCAAAAAGGTGGATATTTGCGATAGTGACCTATTAATAAGCAGAGCAGCACATATGCTGAAGATCAGGCACGGTTATTGCGCGCATAACTACGACGCAGTAAATTTTCAACTTGATACCCTGATAGTCCGCAGCAACGTGCCATCTCATGCAGTCCCAGACCATGAAGCATCTCTTTTCACAGAGGATATAAGCTCTGTTTCTCAATGTGGCAGAAGCCCACAAAGGAGATGAGCCACTCGTAAATTCTCAATTCGTTGACATCAGCTGAGACCTGTGATCCACTCCCTGCTTCCAGGTAAGAGTTCCTCCCTATCTTCAAGAGCATCCTGTACGTTGGCTGATACCCAGAAACTATGATGTGGCTTGAGGAACCTGGCTTGCCTGGTGTGAGCAGCTATTTGATAAGCTCGAGCTTGTCATGAATAGTAAGAATATCCGCTCCGCTCATCCTACTGACGTCAAAAAGTAAGACGTCTTGATCTACCTCTGAGGGGTGATCTGGCTCTATACCGCCATGCTGTCTAAAACAGGACAACAGTAACGAACGGGAATTGATACCTTGATGTTTGTAGCGTAGCATTATTCGCCCTATGTTAAATATCTGTCTTTAACCTGATACACCCAACAGCCCTTCTTGGTGCTGGAACATAACCCCGAAAGCAATGTCGAAGAAATCTTCCAGTATCCCACGTTCGTCCCCCTAGTTGAAGGAGGCGGCAAATAATTCGCGACTGCCGAGTGCCTCACTTGGGCTCAACCAATTATCCTGCTCCTGTGTTGGTTGACCGGATTCGGGAACATCTCGTAGTGCTTTGTCAATTCGCCTGCGCTTCCGGCAGTGCACCTTAACAGTCTCAAACGCACCCCATCGCTGCCCATTCCCTCTCTGTCCCCAGACGTTTGCGAAGGCAGTAACTGCTGCATAGTGACTTTAAAATTTCAAAAGAGTGCAGAACACTGCACCAAGACGGCATGCATTCCATAATTCCTGCAATAGACAAGGTTGAGTTCAATGGTCCGAAGCTAGCGCCGGAACGCGAAAAGGCCATCTGTTCAACGAATTTATAAGCACGAACGCATGGCAAATAGTCTGCCCTAATCACACTCGGTTTCTTCTCATCTGAGTGCAAACGAACAGAAGAAAAGTTGTCTAGGTCTTCGATTGGAGCCTGTGCGGTGTCATTGCAGACGGGGAACAGATTTCGAAAGGCTACTTTTATAGCAGCTGATGCAATCTTCCACGAAGCCTACTGCTTGCTTAATGCCATCTAAAATATCACTGAAGCCCACAGCTTGGATGACATGGCGCCTATTTCTTCTGAAAGTACCCACTTCCCCCCTTGCATTGTTTCCCGTCTTCTAAAAACCGCTGGCATACCTCTGATATCATCTGCCCCCTCTCTCTCGTGGAAACTCGCACCTCATCACCGCTGGATATGTGCACGAAACTGTTCAATGTATCAGAGAGAAATTCCTGCATTGCGTAGCAGCCAAACTTGCTTGATAAAGAGGACGAATGAATGCATCATGACGCAAGAACTGCACCTCAGATACCGGCAGAGTACGAGTGGTTGGCGCGTTATGGATTGGAGTCATAAAAGCGTTCTTCAGCCCTCTCCCTTTCTCCAAAACATCCTCATTATCACGCATGTAAACAGATTCGATACCTTTTCCATTCTCATTACCCAGAGAATAGAGTATAAAATCGACAAATAACGGTCCATTGCACATCTGAGTATCGCATTGTCCAACGGGCCTAGTCGCGTTGGAGTCTTTCGTAATTATGTACCTGCAGGTGCCACACGCTTGCCGCCCTAGAACATCGGCCGCATTCAAAGTGTCACTGGAGTGGATCCGTATTGAGTCTTAAAACTCACTGTAGGACTCAATTTGCTCCAGTGAGTTTGGTTCCAACTCGGAAAGTGGCCTATCAATTAAACTTGATTTCAGGCAACCATTATCCCTAAAGATGCACAAACATCGCTTCAAATCCTTGTGTTTGGGTTCGGAGCTAAAAACGGCATCGTTTCAATGTCGGGTGTGATTGTGATGGAGCAAACAAAGACGTGCTTCAGACAGTATGTTCAGAAGACATTGGGCATAGATTAATGGAATCCCTGACCGCTTGCTGAGCTCAGAACAAAACGTTTGCCTAGATGGTTCTCCATACAAGAGCAGGTGAAGTAATTGTAGATTGAGACGTGGACCATTTCGAGCTTTACGCGAAAAGAAGAAGATTGATTTTGCCCCTTTCTTGTAGACGACGAGAAATGAAGCAGTCGTGTTCCTTTCTGTATAATTAAGGCTCGAATAGACTTTTCCACGATAGCAATGCTGATCTGGACCGTTTGCCGTAGCGACGTGGATCGCATATTATGGCCCTTCCTTGAGTTGCCGACCTGCAGTCGGAGCAAAGTCTAACTATACCTAACTGAAGCTAAGAAAACAGATTTGGGAGCTGTGATGTGTCAACTTCCGCTCGTCTGCGAGTCTGGTGTTCACTCAAGATCACAGCAATGGTTGGTCATTTCTTGGACTTTTGGCCACAAGCCTGCAGGGTACGATTCTTGTTACTGGAACGTGATCGACAGTGACAGCCTTCGGAGTGTTTGGCGTTGCCGAAAGTAACTCTAGCGGTGTTTTTGCCTGATAATCGGTACATACATTCTCAAAAAACGGTACGGAGAATGGAAGGTGTGCGGAACAGCGGAAGCAGTAGAATAAGTCCAAGGACGTATAATTAGAGGACGGTGGGGAAGGGGATGCTCAAAATCAACACAGGACGATGAAAAAGGGAGACTTTTGAGAAGAGTTACCTGTCACCGTAAGACCTAAAAGTGATTGTTATATCCAGAATTTCAAAAGTTTTCATCTCTCACAGACTGAAAGCTGTGCTGCGCTCTAGACGGTGGCTTCAGCAATAAAAAGAAATAGATGCACGTGCAAGTGTCTGAGGCACCGTCAAGAGCCAATGCAACTGCGAGTGTACGAAAGCAGAGTGCGGCCTCCTGTGGTGCAAAACGCCGTGGGTTATAAATACTATGGGCAATGAGTGCATTTGCGAGTGTAACTGTAGCGTTAGGAGTATTTGGGGTTCTTAGGCAAACTTTTTGACTCAGTGGCAGACGAAGATTCGTACTAGGACGGTAATTTCGGGTAACCGGGGCTACCCAGATGGGCTATGTGGTCAGATTCGTAAGTGTCGAATTAAGATGAACGATAGTAACTGAATACAGGCGCGCGACCTTACCGAACTTAGTACACTTAGATAACTGACAAAGGTGAAAGGTCAGAACATAGTGGTATACGGAGAAGGAACGGGCGTGTGCAAGTTTTATAAGAACAGCGAAGATGCTAAGAATAAACAAAGGAAAGGGCCGAGCAAGAGAGGGGGCGGACTACGGGCAATTGTGCTTAATACTGTACTCACATTGTATTTGAAAATACTTGTAATTGACATGGAATCTACACAGGCTACTGCTGGGTGCACTGGATAACGCCGCTCATAAGTGGATTGTACCACTAATTTGGTTGTCGCACAGTAGGTTCTTGCCACGGCGCACACGCCTAGAATATCTACATAGTTTTTGATTACCAGTAGCTAGGAGCGGCCGTCCGTGGGGTAAAGGGGATGTGCACCAATACTTGAACGGGACACTAATACTTGAACGCTGAAATTATACCCAGAATTAAAGATTTTGCCATATTTGGTAGAGAGAATTTAGTTTTGAGCTACAATTGCCAACAAATCTTGAAAACCTGTGGACGAATTTAAAAACCAATCTCAATTTTAGACTCAGCACTATTTGAAACAGTAATGGAGCGCTTTCTGGCATTTTCAAATGAGAGGCAGTGCAACTGGATGCAAATCACTGCCATTACAGTGCATGCTCCACTGAGTGAGAGGTATTCACGGTACAATCCGTCACAATACAATGACACTCACACAGAAAGAGTCCATTGAGCAAGTTATTGAAGAGGCACTTGCCGCTTTGGATTCTGGTAAGGCGTATCGGATGATAGAAAAGCAGTATGGCATTCCGAGAGCAACACTACACTACAGAAAACATCATTACCGAAACGAAAAGCCTGGAAGACGTTGAGAACTCACAGACAGTGAGGAGAATTTAATTGTATCTTTCGTTTTACGCTTTGCCGCTCAAGGCGTACCACTAACCACGCATCACTTGCGTGAGGCAATCCAGACACTTTTCGGAAAGCTACCGCCAGAAGGATTGCGATCAATACCATTCAACTGGAAACGCATCAGTGACAACTTTCTCCGGAACTTTCGTCAGCGCCACACCGATAAAGGAAGCTTTTCGCGTCCACTATCGCAAGAGAACAAGCTGTTTAGAGTGGTTAACGCCGAAACGTTGACCCAACATTTTGTAACGGTGACAAAATTGGTGGAGGAGAAAAACATCGATGAATCTCGAATTTTTATTCTGGATGAAATTGGGGTGACCCCGGAAAAAGAAGTTGCTGGGTTGAAATCTCTCCGACGACTTTTTCCCACACGAAGGCCGCGAAATATAATCAGGAATGAGTTCGGATACAAACACCGAGTCACAATGATGCCCGTGGTAAGCGCAGCAGGAGACACTGGCCCTCTTCTTGTTGTGCTGAAGGGTAATCGTTTACCCTACCGCACTGTTCTCCGCAACGGTATGTGCAAGTACAAGAAACCCCCTCTGTTAATTTACCTCGGGGCACTGTGGTTCTTACTGGAGATGATCATGATGGTGCTGATAGTGGTAAATTTGATTCATGGGCCCAGAAGTTTGTAGACTATGTCAGAGATTTGACTGCTAACGGCCGGAAAGTTCTTTTGGTGTACGATGCATACAGGGCACATATATCTCTGGACGTATTGGAACTCTTCTATGAGAACAGCATAACTGTTTACACTTTGCCCGCCCATACTTCAGGAAAGACGCAACCTCTGGACGCCGTAAGGTTTCAGCTTTCAAATCACATTTGAATCGAATCAGCGCAGAGGTTACTATGAACAATTGTGATACTACTATTGACTTGTTTTCGTTTATATCTATGATTCGTGAAGCCTACTACAGTGATTTCAGTAGAGATGTAATTAAGGCGGGTTTTCGTCGCTCTGGATTGTGGCCTATTGCCCCAGACCGATTGCTATGCAACCGCTGCAGTGAATATTATCTTGTCTGTGGAGAAGTTAGAGGTGCTATTTCAGGAACGTTGTGCAGAATACAAGGACAAATTGTTCGGTTCTGATGCTAAATTATTGGACTGTGGCTACGTTGATACTACAAACGGCTGTGTGATGACATCGGACACAGTAATGGACATGGCGCGAACAAAACGAGCAGTAGATGTGGAGAAACGCGCACAAGAACTGCGGAAGCAGATACAGCGAACTCGTGCCACGGATGAACGTTTACAAGTTCACCTGCAGGCAGCGGAGCGATTCAATACTGAGCAGTGTCGTGTTCGGGTTTTTTTGTGTGGCAGAAGCGTCGAGTTGTTCAAGGAAAGACAGCGTCCGATGTCTTTGAGGCGCGCAATAGCAGCAACTCGAGCTGCCGCAAGAAGGCAAACGTTTTCGTGAAGTGTCGAGGGCCTTTGCATTCAAATAAAGGAATTTCTGTTGGGCCAATGCGCCGTGGCTGTCCGATCAACTGCCGCCTTTTATTGTCAGAAAAACGAATTGGGTTTTTGGCTGTTGCTAATTTGTTTCTATGCCATTCGGTCTCATATTCCAGTCCTAATATGAGGAGAATGTAAGGCTTCTTTGGACACCAACAAAAGCTCTGAAGCCAGTCATGTGACGGAGATACGGCGTTCTCCTTGGATTTTGTCCAACTAATGCTTCCCCCCCCTTTACTTAGTCGCCGACGCTTGGACCTTCTCAGAAAACGGGGACAAGGAGGGCATGAACCCAAGTCCCTAGTCTTGGAACCTTACTCCAATTTTTGACACTATTGCATGAGTTGCGGCTTCTGACGCCCTTCCAAGCGCTTTACTCGCCACCGTTTACCGGTGATTACACGTTCCGTCGTGCACCGATTTTCGAGGTATTTATAGGACATTTGCCGCCGCATGCGGCACCACTTTGTATAAGGTTGTTTGTGCAGATCATTACGAGTTACCGAATCCCTCCAGGGAAGTATTTGGGATACCACACAAACTGGCCTCCCGACGAATTCCTGCGATCATGAAATCAACCGTTGTTCCTCCTATTCGATGTAAGGGTAGTGCGCCGCTACCATGTTTTTCCTGATTTCTGTGTAACGTTTGATGAAATCGTCAATGGCTTCCCCATCTTTGAAGCCAATACTCTCAGCTTCAGTTTTCAAGTATTTTTGATCTTCTTTAAAGGATCAGTTTATGTGGTTATGATTTTGGTTACTAGTTTATGTGGTGTAGGTCAGTCTCGTGGTGCGGTGTAGGTCGGTCTTGTGGTGCGGTGTAGGTCAGTCTTGTGGTGCGGTGTAGTTCAACCTTGTGGCACGATGTGTAGTCCTAATATGTCCGAAAGTACAGTACTAAGAACCTCAGATAGGACCCGGTTTATGCTATTATAGTACGTTTCGAGGACGTGGCGTTCCGTTGGTGTAGGCGGATTGCCGTCGAGGTCGTCTAAGGCCTTAATGGTAGCTGCATAGGTTTGCAGGGCTAGAAAACATAATGTGTAGTTGGTAAGGTCTAGTTGGAGCAGTTTGTGTAGTACAGTGGGTACTATCCATGTTTCTAAGGATGGGCTGTTACGGAAGATTCCTAACGGAGTACTCCTATTTTCTAGCTGGTGCCACGTGGCAGAACAAGCCAGAAGAATTGTTCCAGTGGACTGTAATTCAATGAGGTAGAATAACCTAACTTAGATTTTTATAGAATACAGTAGATAGTTTTCGTCGAATTCAGACGGCAGCACTGTATATAGTGCGGCGCTGGAAGCCCCTTCTCCGGGGAAGTAAACCAAGCACCCTCGAGGCTTGTTTTAGTTCGTCTGCTTCAACCTCGTGATAGTCACCTTCAGGTATATTTTTACCTCATCTTATAGGTGTGATTTCTATGCTGCTGATACCTAGCGCGTCCCGTAACAGCACCCGTATGATTATTGTCCGCCCACCGAGCCCGCTCTCCGCTTGGTGCTTGCGGATCTTCTTTCAGGATTCCCCCGGTCATTGCTCCTATATTAGGGAGACCACCACCTACTGGAACCAATCTGTTAGACCGAATGTAATAGTCCTATGTTACGGATCTGCTCACCACTGGCTGCACCACAACTGGTCTCCGGACCTAGAAGTTTCGTTCCTTAAGGTATATCTACCACAGCGCAACAGAAAAGGACTACACTCGCACTAATTGGACCCCCCTCGTAGTGGAATCCTTCATCAAGCTGATTTGGAAGTGGAAGCAAATCACCCCAACCTACTCCTCTATGGACCGCCAGGAACCTACCCCGGTAACTCCCTCTCACGCTGCTCATGCGCTAGACTTCCAGGGTGGACCCAGCACACGCAGCGCCTTTCAAGGACCCACTACCATGCTAGATGATCCTGAACGTCTCCTACGGAATGGTGGCTTCAATTTCGAAGGTTTCCAATAACGCCTAAGGAGATTAGCCGACCAGAGGACAGTGGATACCCCCACCACGTCTCAAGAGAGCGAGGCCCAGGACGCGATAGAACTAGATACACTAATAGAGTCTATGGCCCCATGCCTCACCGATTGGCTCTCGCGAGAGGTCACGGAAAGGATTCCTGTAGGTTGTAAGGAAGTGAAAACCGTTTATTGGAGTGGTATTCTGGCTGTAGGAGCCCTTCCGCTATTCGGCTAGTGTAGTAGTTGTAGTAGCACACGTGTGTGCCGGTGGCAGCTAGTGCCCCGCGAGCGGTAAGCCATACACGTGTGGCGCGGCCCAGCTGGATATTTATTCTCCGCCAGCGCGGCCGACGCCTTCACCAAGTAAATTCAAGGTGCTTCCTACTAGGTTCTTCGTCTTAGTTCCTTGGCACGGATACTAAGTCGTAGTAGGAGACGCAGCTCGTCAAAGTCCTGTACAGGCTGCGCCGTATCGGATATCTACCGTTACATCCGCTCTCTGTTTAGAAGCGTGGTACCTGTTTCGGCTACGGGTGTCTCCGTACTCGGCCTCACAGCAGAGGGTCCTGCGCTACTCCGCACCTTCACCGTTCCGCCTTTTCCAACTCGGTAGCCGCACGGCCTTACACCCTGTTGCGCGATACCCACCGTCACCGTTCCCGGACATTTCACCTGAGTAGGGCGCTCGCGCGCACTTTCTCACAACTGGTCCCCCGACCTAGAACGGTCCTTTCTTGGGAACAACAGATCTGTCTTCACCGTATTGGAAGAAGGAGTAGCCTAAAACGTTGCATCACTTCTGATGACTTCTAAACCGTCTCGGCTTGACGAGCCCGCTTGTCCGAAATCGGTTTCATCGACGCTCAGCCGTGCGCGCCCGGAACCGAATCCCCCTGCAATGTCGTTGCCGCCTCCATGGTCCAACAGCACGCGCAGTGAGCCCCAAGGGATTGTACCACAAGTTGATAACCAGGAGCGTTTGCTCCGCTGCACCGGAGAAGCACAACCGAACACGGAACGAGGAAGAGGAGACTCTGGACCTGCACCCCGTGCAGACTCGTGGCCCCAAATCGGCAATCTCCGCCTTACTAGACGCACAAAACGTCTCGGATTTTGCCTCCCTCCTTCCCCACTTGGAGAGGTGGTTGTCGGAGGAACTCTCCAATCGAGTGCCTGTTCAGGTCGATACTGTTCTCGAACAGCGAGTCCGGTCCGGAATAGAAACGCACCTCCCCATCATTGTGGAAAGTGTGTCCACCTGTTTTCGGAATGCTTCGGTTGTAACCGACGCGGTCGTCGAAACCGTGGAAACGGAAGTTGCGAACCAACTTGGCAGGCATCCTTTGTTACCTGCCGGAACTCACCCTCAACCTATCTCCGCAACGGAAGTGTTGCAGCAACTGAGTCACCCCAACAGGGAAATCCGCGCTGAACCCTATAGGGATGAAGTATTCAATACGGGCGGCCTCCCCCGTGAGGGGCAGCTCACGGCGGGCACGTCGAAAGCCGCTCGAAATCCGAGAATGAAAGGGCTCCTCGGTGATAAAGAGATCATCTGGGGCACGTCGAACCCCTTACCGGCTCGGGTGAGCCCGAACTCGGATGGCCTCCTCCACGAAAAAGAGCTCGTGCGGGGCACGTCGAACGTCGAACGTCGATCCAGTTCTGGTACCGACTTCGGATGGACTCCTCCGTGATAGGGAGATCGCGAGAGGCACGTCGAACGCCATGCCGAAGTCGGAGAAAAAAAAGCGTAACAAAAGGAAGAACCGTAACAGGAAACGTCGAGGGTCACGTTATTCTCGTTATGGACATTCTGATTCCGACACCGAGTCGGAACGCTCTGACTCTGATACGAGTCGATCCTCCGATACAGAAGATGAATCCGATATCTCCCGTATCCGGCGAGTCAAACCGAACAATCGGGAGTTCGCCAAGGTCTTGAGCTTCAAGACCTACCGCTTGATGAACCGTTCCGGAAAGTATGATGCCCTAGTTGCCCGTACAGTCGTCAAGTCCACAAAACGGATGGCGCTACAGATTTCCGAGAAGTTCAGTGGGAATGATCCGATCACGGTTCTCAAGTTTCTTAGCGCGTTTAAAACCGTGTGCAACCAGAACGGCATTCATGAGGGGGCCGCTGTTTGGCTCTTTCAGTTCTTCACATCCGGCCCGGCTTTGAAACTCGTCAAGAACCGCATCTCAGGCGAGTCTGGTGCCGTGGATTCGGATGAGGATGATGAGCTCTTACGATCCTATCCGGAGGTCGTAAACCATCTCCTGGAAACGTACGCTACCGACGAAGAAATTGCGGAAGCGTACCACGATATCACCACTTATCGGCAGAGTTCCGGTATAACGGAAAGTGAGTGAATTTGCAGACCGTCTATGGAAGAATAATCTCCGTTGCGGGAACATTTTCACCAACTCTCGGCTTTAGGCTTTGTTCGTGGAAGGGTTACTGCCCGCCATCCGCGCTTCGGTTCGCAACCACTCTGCCACGCACCCGAAGATGGGATTCCGGCAGTTGGTTCTCTTCGCGGAAGGTTTAGGAGATACTCACCGTGGTGGTAAGAAAAATTAATCCTCGACTGAGAAGGCTCGCGACGCACGTAAGTCTCGCACCAGAGCCCTCCTTGCCGAAACGGAGAGTAGTATGGAGTCCGGGACAGTAGAAGACCCGGCTGGAGAGGCACTTGCAGTGATGACCTCGCCGAGCGTATCGTTCCCGTCGATACCAACTATCGGTTCTGTTTCATCTTCTCATATGAGTTCCCAAGATACGGCGCCTTCGGCACCGTACTCAGCCTACCAAACCCCACGCCAGTCTTTTCACCAGAACCGGAACCCAGCATGTCGCTTATGCTTGTCAACTACTCGCCCATGTTGCGAATGGATGCCTGCCGAGATCCGGAACAAGTTGCTTCAGCAGCGTGAGCAAAACTACTCCCATCGTGTTGATGAAGGATATTTCCGCCGTCGGATGCCATTTGCTGGAGGCCAGGGAAGTCGCCCCGGTAATGTTGGTAGCCAGGGAAGTCGCACCAACAATACAGCTCCGATCCCCGGAAGTTCTCCACCTGCAAACAGGAACACTCGTCGTTCGGTTCTTGCTTTGGAAGAGGATCACGCCCATCAACATGAAGAGAGGGGAAACGCTCAGCAGAACGCGTAGAGGCGCCGCGCCCTGTCAAAGGTGATAGCCTCAATGGAGACCCAGCCGTCGAACGGACCGCCGGTACGGAAGATGGACTCCACTATGAAGTGTTGAATAGTACCCTCGACACTTCCGAACCGGTGTACTTGTTCCGAAGTCAGAACTATAAGGTCCTGAAAGCCCTCTATCACAGTCCCCGACTGACACGAATGATTACCAGCGTTCTGGATACAGGTGCCTCACCGAACCTGATTCACACCCGCGTACTACCACCGGGATGGGAATCGAAGTTACTACCGCTCGATACTCCTAGGATATCGGATGCGTCAAGTCGCTCTATGACCATCCTTGGTGTCCTTCCTCTCGAAATCCGCCTCGGTAACTTGAAGGTCCGAATTGGGTTCCTTGTTTCATCCAACCTGGCAGTCGACTGCATACTGGGTACTACATTTATAGACCGCTATGTCAAAGCAATCTAACCCAAGGAACGGATAATATCGTTCCACGACTCACCGCCGGTGGCTCTTTTAGATGCCCGAAATGGTTCCCGCAACGGTGTAACCATCCCTGCTCGAATACCCCGTAATACGTTATCAACGAAGCTTCGAGTCGCTCATTCAATATTACTCCCTCCTATGTCCGAAACCGCAGTCCTGGTTCAATCCGATACGCACGGACTGGTGTACATACAGAATCACCTTCACACAACGCGTCGCAACCTCCAGTTGCTGGCGAATGGAGTTATGAAAGTCCTTCCGAATCGGCCTTTCTACGTATTGGTTTCGAACATGAGTGACCGCCCTACACACTTATCGAAGAAAACCGTCATCGGTAATACTCACCCAGCACCTGCGGCTCTCCTCTCCATTACAGATACAACCCATACTCAGGTCGACGAGGACGTCGACAACACTGAGAAGGGGGGTACGAACTTCAAGGACAAACACCCAGACGCGGACTGGACATCGACCGTTAACATCGGTGAAGAGTATGAACCGCAACGAAGCAAGATCATTCAGATGCTCTCCGAGTATGCTGACATGTGGGATGGACATTTAGGTACCATCACAGACGTCAAACATCAGATTTACATGGAACCCGATGCCCGACCGGTGCAGCAAGTCCCCTACAGATCTGGTCAGAAGGCCCGTGAATGGGAGAAGGAGCAAGTCGCGAAGATGCTCGACGAAGGAGTTATTGAACCGTCTTCGGCAGAATGGGCAAACCCAGTAGTCATAGCCTTGAAAAAGGACGGCTCATGGCACTTCTGCGTGGACTACAGAAAGCTCAACGCTGTCACGGTTCGCGACTCTTACCCGATACCACGAATGGATGAGTGTATTGATTCACTAGGAGACGCAAGGGTGTTCTACACTCTTGATGCCAACTGGGGATATTGGCAAGTGGAAATCGATGAACCCGACAGGGATAAGACGACTTTCACCTCTCATGTGGGTCTTTACCGCTTTATTCGGATGCCATTTGGTTTGAAGAACGCCCTGGCGACGTTCCAGAGGGCCATAGACGTCATCCTGGATAAGGTTCGTTGGCAGTTTGCTATATTGTATCTCGACGATGTCATAATATACTCTAGTTCTGTTTTGGATCATTTCAAGCACCTGACGAAGGTACTTGGCCTCCTCAAAGAAGCCAGAATAACGTTGAAGCTAAAGAAGTGCTTCTTTTTCCAATAGGCTGTTGACTACTTGGGACACGTCATCCAACCCGGAAAGCTTCAAGTGGCGTCGAGGACTTGCGACGCTGTTACGAAAGCTAAACCGCCACGGACACAGACTGAGCTTCGGGCATTCTTGGGCCTCTGTAACGTTTACAGACGTTTCGTGCCCAACTTTGCACGAATCTCCCATCCGCTAAACCGGAAGTTATAGAAGAACCAACCCGTGGACCTGGAACCGTTTTCGGATGAAGATATGGAGGCCTTCAGAACACTCAAAGAGAAATTGACCTCAACTCCAACTCTTTCTCTCCCGAAACCCGGTAAGCCCTACATATTGGAAACGGATGCTTGTAACCGTCAAGTCGGGGGCACATTGCTCTAGCAACAAGGGTATGCGAAAGATTTCCGACCAACTGGGTACTGGAACCGTTCGTTAACTGCACCGGAGAGGAACTACAGCACGTCCGAACGTGAGTGCTTGGCCATCGTTTGGGGCATGCTATTCCTACGGCCTTACCTTGAAGGACAACGGTTCATCACTCGAACGGATCACAACGCTCTGCGTTGGCTTCTAAATATAACCAATGCGACCGGAAGATTCGCCAGATGGCGATTGCGCCTCGCGGAGTTTGACTTCGAAGTCCAGTACCGTCCCAGGATCAAGCACCTTCCCGTGGACGCAGTGTCCCGCATGCCAACAGACGGAAACGATGAAACGCCTCTCGAGGATGAAATACCATGTCTATTCGTGGACGAGGATGAATCCGAGTCGGAATATGTCGTCACAGATGTTTCCGTGAACGGAGAAGTCTACAAGAATGTACTGGTGAGTTTTGCGACGACTAAGGGCACAGGAGAACCCTTGCACGTTATGGCGACCGTACTGGAACAGCCTGACATCACCACGATAACGGTCAAAGAGTTTATCGCCGCCCAAGCAAAGGACCCGTTTTGCAAGGAGAAAGCCCTGTCCGTTGGAGATCCGAAGTCCCAGTTCGATTACAACCGCTCCGGAATACTCTGCAGAATCTCACCGATTGGCGGAGCCATACAGAGGGTCGTCCTGGAGTCTCTACGAGATAGAGTACTCTATCTCTCTCACTACCCACGCCTGGCTGGTCATCTGGGCTCCGTCAAGATGTATTACACATTGCGACGGGACTTCTACTGGCCCCTCATGTCACAGCATGTATATGAAACCGTCTCACGGTGTGAGCCATGTCGAGCCATTCGCGGAACATACTTCAAGAACGAGAAATACTTGAAGTTGTTCCCGGCATCGGGACCATTCGAATTCGTGGCTATGGACATCCTTGGCCCACTGCCGAAAAGCGGACACGGAAACAAGTACATACTAGTGATAACGGACCGCTTCACGAAGCTCACGAGGGCCATACCGCTATCGGATACGAGGGCGACTGACATCGCCATCGCTTTCTTGGAGAACTGTGTTTACCCTTACGGGATTCCTACCCACCTACTTACCGACAACGGTCCGCAGTTCGTCGCCAAGTATATCGAGTCGCTTGCAGCCGATCTCGGAATTACGCATGTACTTACAGCCGCCTATCATCCGCAGACCAACGGACAGGCCGAAAGGTTTAACAAAGTGTTGATCAACCGCTTGCGACACTACGTATCCGAACACCAGAAGGACTGGGACAAGCTGGTCCAGCCCCTCGTGTACGGGTATAACCTGCAAGTTCACCGTTCAACGGGTTTCACTCCTTTCGAACTCTCCCTCACTCGGCACCCTCCAGGGGTCGTGCTGGATGACCCTACATCCGCACTACCGCAAACGGCATCCCTCGTACCGACACCGGGAGAAACCAAGCGCGTCACGCGCGCCCGGATTTCCGAACTCATGAAGCTGGCCTACACGAAATTAGGTACTGCACAGGAGCGCTACAAACCTCCTACGACTCCCGAATACGTTACAAGCCAATTTTTGCGGAGGGTGATATGGTTTACTTAGATATTCCACCTCGGAAGAAAGCATCCACCGAGTACGAAGATATCGTCCGGAAACTACTACCGAACTCGGAAGGACCCTACAAGGTCATCCGCGCTACCGACAGTACGGTCACGCTTGACGTCGACGGACTACACGATATAGTTAGTATTGACTGGGTGACGGCAGCTGGACCTACGGTTTCTGAGAAGGTCCAACCTAACACGGCCGCACCCAAAGAATTGGAGAAAAATGAAGTTGGAACGGATGAGTCGTTCCCAGAACCCATGCGCGAACGCGCATCGGATGGCTCTGCAATCGCAGAAAAATCGGTATCGATTGATCCCGACAAAGTCCCAGACGCGGAGAACTCTCACTCCAAGGCTTCTGATCCGATATCGGCAGAAAAGGAATGGGTGGTCGAGACGGTCATCGACCATGGAGTTGCCGAAGACGGAGAAGAACTGGTCCGCGTTAAGTGGTACGGCTTCAAAAAGCCCACATGGGAATCGAAGCGGAACATTCCACACAACTTCGTGGCGCGTTACTTCCGAAGAACGGTTCGCCGCGAGGACGCGTCGCCGACTGAGAGGGGGGGTACAAAACACCGAAAGCGAAAATCGACATAGTGAATCATTCTCGTGTCGCTCTGACTCAACAGAGTAGGCAGAAGGTACCAAAGCTCCTACTTTGAAACCCAAGGCGGTACTGCGTCACATTGGGACGCGGCGCACAGCAGCAATGACACGGCGGTTGAACCACGAGCCCCAAAACGGCGTCAACAATGCTAAAGGTCCACCCCTTGAGAAGCTAACCTGGAGTGACACCTGGAAAGCATAGACACTTATAGCGCGAAAGGCTTTGCCACGGCGCACGAGACAGTATCAAATAGTCTGCCCCGGAATTGTTCAGAATTTTTGAAACCGGCTTGCAAGCCGAAAAAGTAGCCGAAACAAAGAATTGCCCGTATTTCGGCTTCTAGGCATCGCAGAACGAATCTGAATACGGATTTAAACTCTCTGGAAAACGCCCTGTTTGTTGTATCCTGGCCCGTATTCGGAGCTCGGGCGCATGAACCAGTTCAACCATATGTGGCACTGCTCAAACAATTGCTCATTTATTTTATTTGATCAATTGCACTCATTCATCACGCGCCTTGCCTCTGATAATCGCCATGCGCCCCATCCGACGTTGGCATACCTGTCCTATCTGTTTCGCTCTCAGTGAGAGTTACATGGTCCTCGCCCAACACCACTTTTGCACCGGACGCTTCGACCGCCAAACCCGCCGCCACTCCCGTTATAACATTGGTTGCGTCCTCGCAGGCGAACACACTACCTGCATTCCCGAGCACGGTTTCAGCACTGCGCCTCACCTGATTGACTATCTCGTTTAACTGATAGGACGCAGCAATTCGCAAGCTCGCATGGCGTTTCGCTTCCACCACCCATTCCATCGCGCCGTCCAGTGCTTGCGTAATGCTATCCGATACCGGCACTTCCAGCTCTGCACACCGGTCGTTCAACTTGCGATAGGCTTGGTACAGTGCTGCTGAAAGATTTGTTCTATCGGTGGACAAGTCAAGCTCCTCAGTCACGACGGAATTCCGATGGACATGATGCAGAGCAGTCACCGAATCTGGTTCGATATTGACCGAACAAACCCGGCGCTGGTGCATGTAGCGAACGCCTGGGCGCATCCGAGTCGGATATTGTGTCGCTTCAGACTGGTCGGCCAATGCGCCTTCGTCATCGTCATCTCCGCTGACGGTATTGAATAATTGCATACCAGCGAGGCATTCCCGAACGAACCCCGCTGCTTGTGGAAAATAGTTTGGAGCGTAGTCGCGAGGCGCCGCCATCCACTGCGACTCCGGCAGATAAGGAGGGTTGTTTCTGTACTACTTGCCATCATCACGCCCTACAGGATGCCTTGGGATATCCGTGAAACGGTCTTCGTCGTAGTCGTACCACAAGTATCCGGGGCTCGGTGTCCTTTCCCAGTCGATCCTGACGACGTAATCCAGGAGAGAGTCGGCTTCTGCTGCGCCGAATGCGGTTCCGCGGACTATGTTTTGGACCCCGAGCCCCCGGATGAAGTGAACCAGCTCACATGGGAGCCTGAACAGCCGTCCAACCGGAGCGTCCATGTCAGGATCTTGTCTAAGGCGCAAGTCGGAGAACTTCAACTGCATTGGTAGTCCGTCATGGGCTGCGTAAAGGAACGCAAAGAATGCCAGCACTGACCATTCCGTCTGGAGAACAGTGCGGGCGATGGATGGCAGCTGCCCTTCGGCGAGCATCACGCCCGAATAGTATGCCGCAATCGGGGGAGTCGGCATACAGAGATACCTCTATACGTCGAACATCCGCTCTTCCTGTGGAACAAGAAGATATAAGCCCTGCCGCTTCGGACGAAGAAGATCTTGGAACTCCTGGTTGTGCCATCCAAAGAACATCGCGTGACAGCTCCGGATGCGTGCTTCGTCGCTGATGTCATCACCCCCGCGCTCACGCTCGCAGGTGAGGTAGAATACGTCTAACGGCGCCCGCCACGCGACTAGAGCAAGGAGATTGTGGCCTGGTGGTGGGAAGGGTTCCGTGTCGGTGTTTGAATCATATTGATCCCGAAGGGATTTACGGAAAGTCTGTGTTGATAATCTCGTTCCTGTGCGCACCGAACCCACGGCATATCAAAGGATACAGCGAGTTCCGTTCGTACGGCATTAAGGTGGGGTCCGTCATTGACTCGGATTCGCATGTGCCCCCATCCGGCTTCCCACGCACCACCGCGAAGGCGTTTATTCCCAGCCCTATAACCAATGCTCGGACGAACCCGGATGGCGGAGAAGCGAGAAGCATCGAACCACTCAGCGGCGGCAGCAATGTACTCATCGACAGGAGAGGGAAGAACAATCCGACGACGGGAAATTGGTGTGCGTCCCGGAAGGCGGCGATGGTCGAACTCTGTGTCAGGGCTGACCCAATTCTCGCCGACCTGCGGCATGATGCAGTGTGAACCGGGGTGCGGGACGAAGCGATAAAGTGAAAGTGAAGCGGACTCTTATGAGGACGGGTCGAGCAGAACGGTTGAAAGAGGCCATACACGGAAATCGAAGATGGCTGTCCGGGGATGGACAACAGTGTGAGAAGGGGGGTCTGTAAGGAAGTGAAAACCGTTATTTGGAGTGGGATTCTGGCTGTAAGAGCCCTTCCGCTATTCGGCTAGTGTAGTATTTGTAGTAGCACACGTGTGTGCCGGTGGCAGCTAGTGCCCCGCGAGCGGTAAGCCATACACGTTTGGCGCGGCCCAGCTGGATATTTATTCTCCGCCAGCGCGGCCGACGCCCTCACCAAGTAAATTCAAGGAGCTTCCTACTAGTTTCTTCGTCTTAGTTCCTTGGCACGGATCCTAAGTCGTAGTAGGAGACGCAGCTCGTCAAAGTCCTGTACAGGCTGCGCCGTATCGGATATCTACCGTTACATCCGCTCTCTGTTTAGGGGCGTGGTACCTGTTTTGGCTACGGGTGTCTCCGTACTCGGCCTCACAGCAGAGGGTCCTGCGGTACTCCGAACCTTCACCGTTCCGCCTTTTCCGACTCGGTAGCTGCACGGCCTTACACCCCGTTGCGCGATGCGCACCGTCACCGTTCCCGGACATTTCACCTGAGTAGGGCGCTCGCGCGCACTATGTCACATAGGTGTCGAGGCGCAACTTCGATCCAGCCACCACGCCCTAGTGGAGGAGATTGCCATTGAAATTGCACACCGTGCGGCAGACGCCCTCTTAGAATCGGATGCTTTCCTAGAGGTGGTTTCTGGTTATATACAGCGGAGGTTTGCTCCCAAACCACGCACCTAGAACCTTTAGCTGCGTTCCAAAGTGCATCTTACGTAAAGGACAGGTTCCCTCTATCTATAACTAAGGTAACGCAGGGCAGACGAGCACAGGATACTGCCATTCTTTGGGCCGGAGAAAGACAGGATATCACTGCAAGGAAACAGGCAAGGCCTATGAACATCGCTATGAATTGTTTGGATCTGACACACAACAGAGTACGAAAAGGATATCGGTCGCGACAAAATTCACCTCCGGAGAGGAGGAAAGAATATTCTGCTGGGTAATTGCGATAACATGGACCAAGTCAGACGCCCAGACACCACTCAGGAAAAGCCAGAAAGGGCGGGAAAGAAGAAGAAACAGAAGAAACCCCGACTCGGAGAGTAGTACAGGCTCCGATTCCGAGAACAGCTCCAACTCAGAGGACGACGCGTCTCTGACGGAGAAACGACCAAGGGTCAGGAAGATTGTCCGGTTAAATGATCTATTTGCCATGGTGGTGGATTACGAAATCTATAGGTTGAATGATCGCTCCACTGTTTACGACACGTCGGTGGCTAAATAAATTATGAAAATTCAGAGCGGAATGGATATTCAAATGAAGAAATACACCTTTTCAGGCGAACATCCCATCTCAGTTCTGAACTCCCTTACACGCTTCCGTTTGGCGTGTAACACCAACTGCGTGCATGGAGGTGCCGCCATGTGGTGCTGTCAGTTCTACCTCACTGGGCAGGCGCACACCCTCGCACAACCGCGCCTCAGAGGAGAAAGCGCCATTGCGAATAATCCTGGAACAGAAGTCCTGATGATATACCCCGAGGTGATCAACTTCCTCCTCAAACAGTACGCCACAGATGGGATGATTGCACATGGCGACACTGACGTCACCTCCTACCGCCAGAGCACAGGAATGACCGAAACGGTTTTTTCCCAGAGACTCTGGAGCAAGGCCTTAAGATGCAGAAACGTATACTCTAAACGGGAGTCAGAGTCGCTGTTCGTCGATGGACTCCTCCCTTCGATACGAGCGAGAGTGCACAATAATTTGACCACGCATCCGCGGACCACCTATACGGAATTTTCACGCTTCGCGGAATCCTACGGGGAAACCCAATGGGCTGCACGGCGAAGCCACGCTCTACTTTTGGAAAAACCTTCCGCCTCAAGAAATCACATGGCCATGGCATTTAAGTTGGACACCAGCACCTCAGGAGACGCGGAAGACCTAACGCTCGAACAGAAGCAGGATGCCATTCCTCTCAGCTTTACGTCACTTCAAGGGGCACCGTCTGGTTCACGGACACCGATCTCACCCAACGCATACAAATCAGTGGTATCCTTTCGGAACATCCGCCTCGCAAATATTCGAAGCTACCCACCAATTTGTAGGATTTGTTTGTCCCGAGAACAGGTGCACTGCACCACTCTCACCCCGGCAATGAGGGTAGCCATCTTCTAGGAGGGAGATATTTCGGAGAATGATAGTTATCATACGCCTTCTGGCGATTTCTGCTCTGCTCAAGGTCGTTATGGATATCGCATGCCATTGGGGACAGCCGCTCAACCAGTCCAAGCACCACCTACGCACGGACGGCCGGCCCCGGCTTCAGGTCGCAAAAGCTCGCAAATGAACCCTGCCGCCCCGGTTGCACCGCTACAGCCGGACGCAGCGATTAGAACTCCAACAACCTCCACTCAGGAAACCCCTCAGAACTCACGTAGAGGCCCCGCGTGGCTCCCTTCCGTCGGGCCCCAGACCAACGGAAGTCGTCTCTAGGAAAGGGCGGGAACCCGTGTGCCAAGTTGCAATGGAATTGGTAGACCCCCCACGCCAAAATGAAACGAAACCACTGGATCCCACATTTTCAGCGGACCCAACCACCACCTTCGAGGAATCAGTATATTTGCTCCAACGCGAGAACTACAAAGTATTTATTTTCTTAGGATGCTGTTGTCTCGCATCAACCACCGCGAGTGCCATCTTGGACACAGGCACCGGTCCAAACCTGGTACCTGTGTACATGATCCCCAGGTAGGCCCTAAAATATTTAAGGACGGACAAACTACCAATGGTGCGCGATGCCTCACGGAAAACATCAAACATCTTCGGGGTTCTGCCTTTACATCACCCTGTCGGATCCTTAAAGGTAGGAATGTGGTTCCTGGTGGCGACAAAGTTGGCTGCACGCTGCATACTGGGGACTTCTTTTGTGGAATGATATGTGCGTGCCATCTACCCACGCCTGGGGAAGGTGACATTTCATAATGCTGCTCCTGTACGTATTGTGTCTGCATCCCCAGGAACTGACGCAAATGCGCTTCAACTGGGAAAATTCCAAAGGAGACATAGTTGAACAAACTCCGCGTGGTGAAAAGTGTTCAGATACCCGCGAGGAGCCAGGCGGATGTTTGGCTGCAATCATCCACCTCAGGCTTGTCCTTCTTGCAAGGGAACCCTCAACTTACTACGAGACAACACTCCATGATGGCGAATGGTGTCATGGAAATAGTGCCAACCATCCCTTTCAGGGTTGTCGTTGCGAACCTTAAGCACTCTCTTTTAATGCTCCCCAAGAGCACTGTAGTTGAGATAGCTCTACACGCTCCTACAGGACTCTCTCAGACCCTGCCAAAGGAATAAATCACCATGCAGGACAATGGCATGGCAATAGAGACTGGTTCTTCACTGTCCCCTTTGTGATGCAACGCCCCAAGGGGAGAAACACCGAAAGACGTTCGGGATCTTTCCTCCGTGGTGGTGAACCCAGCTGGGTAGAGCCTCTCTAGGGGTGGCACGGCGGAGCCGGTTTGTAAGACCAAGACCACCCTTCGCGACTAGCGCAAGAGGGTTTAGGACAAGAATCGGTATCCGCGAGAGCGGGAATGCGTCCTCGCCAGAGGTAGGTTTCCACGTAAGTGGGGGTGTGTGAGCGGATGCGCACACGAGAGCCGCGAATAGCGGGAGGTGCTACCCTAAAAAGGGGAAAAGGAAGGGCGAAGAGGAGGAAGGAAGGACGAAGTGAGTCCCGAGAGCGACGGGGGCGAACGGCAATGCCGGTAACAATATCCCTATACAGGACGAAACACCAATGCGATTGGAATAATATGACTCCCAGTGATGGGTCCCTTTAGATGTGCAAGGGGGTTAGATGTCCCGTGGTTCGCGGCGTTTCCCTCCAAGGAGGAGTAGAGCACGCGCGCAAGCGGTAACAACTAGAACCAATTCCCCAGCTTGGGTTCCCTTACTGGGGAAGTTTTACTGGTGCGACGGCAGTGCGCCGTCGCACTAAGTACTAGCTTACCAGAAATGGGTGTGAAAGTAATAAATAAAATCAACTAAAGTACTCCACATTTCGTGGCAACAACCACTACTGTGGCCAACCGCCAATCGACCCAAAACCGTGTCTCACGTGTCCATATCCACTATTGTGGGGCGTAGCTCAAATACACACTACACAACCGATAATATCGGGAAAGCATTCAAGTACCAAGAATCCCTCCCTGAGGGCGTTGCACTTCATATTCCCCCCTAAGAAGGGAAAACGACCGCGGACGCGGAGGATTCCCAGACTAAAATGGGTGATAAAAGCGTTTGCACTGTCTCCGGTTCTCCGGTAAATCCCTCTGCACCAGAGTCATCGAGCGCACAAACAACAACAACAACCACCCTCGAAAAGGGAGAAATGAACAACGACAACAACATCAACAACAACAGCCAACCTCCGAGGCCTCTCGGGCGATACACCACCGGTTTCCGGTCAGTTCCCCTGCCTCAGGGCGATCAAAATCTGGTACAACCGGGGAATATGGCTGCTGCAGCCGACCATCCCTTCGCACTACCACCATCGGTGGGGTCCTCCGGAACCGCTCCGGCGTTCAACTGGTCAACCTACAACACCCTGGTGGGGCTCAACCCCATGAATCGGAATCACGCGTCGCACCTGTGCCTTGCCCCGTGGTTTCAGGTCACTGTCCTCAATGAGGGATTGGTCACCGCATATGCGGATGGCTCAGACACCCTTCCGGGGGATCTGCCCAGAGCAGTCACCACATCGTGGGATTGGCGTCACCGGATTGCGATTCCGCGTCACCACCTCCGAAGGAATTCGGGCGAGACCGTCGCTGCGGCACAGACCACGTTGACGCGCATGGCATACCAACGGCAGAGCCGGGCTCCATTCGATGTACCGGTCCCACCGGAGTTTGGCTTCGACGTTAGCCACTTCCGCACTCGCGGGGAGATTGGGTACGGCGACAACCTGTTTCGCCTCGAGACCCTCGCTTGGAGGAATTTCCCCGCAGCGCGGCAAGAAGCCCTTTGTGGGGAGCGACCGATTATTCGGGCGGAGTTCCGCTATCTTTCCCGGCAATACTGGTCAACCTTCCTCCAGAACTTCATCCGCTATGAGCGGCGTTGACGATCCCGATTCGGGTATTTCATCCTGTATCAGAACGTGGAGATAGAGCGGATTGCGCCGCCTCACCGACAAGGTCAGTATGTAGCACTCCCCGAGTGGTGGCGCTTCCATGAAGCCTGCCGGGGATGCTACATAGAACTCCCGCTGGTACTTACGTACCTCGATTCGCTGCTCATGCAGGATCCCCGGTCGGGGTTGTGGTCCGTAGTGGTTACGCAGTGGGCAGCCCGCACTGCGGCTTATATCCTCAACGAGGCGTACGACCAGTATCGTCTCCGGTTCCTTCCACCGCGTGTGCGGGCAGCCATCCGCAATTTGGATCTTTGCATCCCTCTTGGGGGCCAGGCCAAGAACGAAGAGATCCTCCAATTACTTGGGTACATCGACAGCGTTAGCTGGAGTGAGGTCCCGCTGGAGCAAAGCGGTCGTCTGGATGGCGGCAGCGGTAACACCGGTGGTCCAGGACTGGGTAGAAACACCGCCCTTGCGGGGGATTTTATCTACTTCGACCCCTAGGAGTCCCGGGAAATTTCCTCCGAGGAGGCGCGCGAGCTTCGCGATGCCCCCAGCATGTGCCAGAAGACCACCCGGTGGGTTACGTCGATTCTGACGAGTACTACCGCGCATAAGGCGGAGATGACCCAATGGTCGATAACGAACCGGAAGAACCCGGGGAGATGGACGTAGAGGAAACCGGCGCTAGCGCGGAAGCTTTCCCAGAGGGGGTATCTCCGGCCGAGCCGGCTGCTGACCCTTCTGCGGCAAGTGCCGGACCTTCTATCCCCAGCGGGGTGACGGCGAATGAAAACGAGATCATCGCACGTTTTCTCCGGGGTGCCGGTCTGAGCGCTGCCGAGGTATCGGGGGATGTCACTACCATGGCGGACGCGTTGGCCTACCGCTTCGCTGGTTTTTACGCCCCGGACGATGGGGGTGAGTGAAACCTCTAGTCCAGTTTCCTGGTTCTTCTTTCCCTGGCTATGCCATTTAGTGTAGTGTAGTATGGAGCTTGCTGCTCCACTAGGTAAACTTTCCCGTCTCGGACGGTAATTTCCAATTAAAATTCCCCGTATTGGACGGACTTTCCCTTCCTATCCTTTCTTACTGCCCTCCGCTCGCGCGGCAACGTTACCTGACTTGGGCATTAACCAGCGTGGCTGGGGCTGCAGTTCCCGTTTGATGGTGGTATCACACGACCTGCGATCGTGGGCGGTGTTCAATTGGCTCCCACGTATCCCCACTGGGTTCATACCCGTACCAGCAGACCCGGTATTGTAGAATACCATCCTGGTCCCATGTGTGTCCGACAAGTCGGTCTACTACGCACTCTCGTTCGTAGACCTGCACGCCGTGCCGGGTGGTGGTTGTATTCCCTTGTGAGGGTTGCCCGCGGTGCGGTGTAATGTCTCTTAGCAGGGTGTTCGGCGATAAATCTGGCGTTGCCGTGCGCTGTGGTAGCGGCCGCTGCTCGTGCGGGAGGATATCCCTCAAGAGGGTGTCTGGCGTCATGGTTTTCACCGCCAAGTTATTCCCCAGAGCGGCGTCGTTGTTCCCGTCATCATGGCAGGCCGGGCAAACCGCCAGTCGGTGGGGGACTTGAACTCCACGAGTGCGGTGTTCTCTGCGAACCGCGAGCTTGCGGGGTCTTTGCGGCGTATGCGGGAACGGCGTTTGCGACATCCCCTGCGGGGTCCCGTGCGACACGGTGATTGGTAAGCGTTCCGCCTCCCCTGGGGGATCACGAGTGTTCTCTGCCATACGTTCCGGCTGTGCCGTGGTGTCCCCGGCTACTGGGGAGTTGGCTAAGGCTAACTCTGGTACACCGGCATTGTGGTTAAAATTCTCCTTTGGGGGGGGCCAGGCAGTTACCGATGAAACCCTTTTCAGGGGCCTTGCCGCTAAGCGCAGTGCACCGTCTCCATGAGGAGGGGCAGCGTCCGGTACGACCGGTTTCAAGCGTGCCATGGCGCGCGTTTTTCCCGAGTTCCTCGGTTCTTCGCCGCAGCGTTGCGGAAGTTGGTGCAACTTATTCCCCGGAGCGGGGGCTTCGATTACGTCGATGACAGGAGGCGTTTCCGGTGCTTGCGCGCCAGGGCCTGAAGCTTCGACTGCGGCTTGGCCGCATTTTTCCCCAAGAAGGGTGTGGTTATTTCCCAGTGGCGCTGGCGTATCTGGGCGCCTCTTCTCCGCTTGAGGCGGGTCTGCTGGACCTAATTGGACCGCTTTTGCGGGGGCTTCTGCCAATGGCCGCTTCGATGCATCACTCTGCTCAGGGGATTGGGGGCGATCTTCACCATACTCCCGTATCGGGGATCCTTCCTTGACAGGGGTGTGCGGTAGTTGCGCTTCAACCTCCCGTGTAGTACGGTATATTTCCCGCGTTTGTGGCGATGCCTCCGGGGATGGATCGGGCGATTGCATTTCCGCTGCTGCGGTTTTGGGGGGGAGCTTCTTGTTTTCCCGTGACGGACGGTATAATTGCCGCTTTTGCGGGGCCTGCGCGTCTGGTTTTTGTTGCGCAGCACTGTCCGAGAACGGGGGATTAGTGTCGTGTGACATACTCCGTGCTCCACGGTCAGTGTTCCGTATGTTCCGTGTTTTCCCTTGCGACGGCGATATCGTTCCTCGAAAAAGAGTGTTCTCCTCCCCCTCCTTAGACGGAGCGGCGGGATAAGGGATAACATTCCCTGCCTGGATGGTATAAATTCGCGCCAAGGGGTCGGGCGTGGTAGGGGCGGGCGCTGAGAGGCCCGAAATACCCGGCTGAGCCGGTGAGTCCGACAGGGTGGGTAGGTCTGAGAGTCCCCGGCTGGGGTGTGGTAGTACCGTAGGCCTAGTACTCCCGGATGATTCCGGTGTTCCAGAGTGCGTAGAATCGGGGTTGCCTGGATCCAGGACAACCTCTGACGAGGGAGGAGGGGCAAGGCCAACACGGTCACGGGAAATCCGTTCGTGCGTATCGCCCATCTCTACCACGACAGTGTCGGTGTTCATAGAGATGACCTTGAATGGTCCATCCGCCACAGGCGAGAGTTTATGGCGCTTCTCCCTTTCCGGGTTGTAGTACTCCTTCCTGATGAAGACGTAGTTATTTGCCCGAGTCGGGGACGGTTTCCCTCGCAAGCGAGCATCAAAATCCCGCTTGTAAGCGGCTTGGGCCCGTGCCATAGACTTCCGCGCAGCGGGGACCAGCTTGGAAAGCCATTGCTTCCATTGCTGCCGGTAGATACCCACTGATGGGAAATTGTCCAAGGTAGCTTTGGGTTCCAGCGCCACAGGCGGGGGTGTTCTAGATTGAACCAACTCGAATGGCGAAACTCCGCTAGGCCGGTGTACCTGCGTGTAGTACGCGTAGGCTAACGCATCAGCGTACATGTCCCAGTTCTTTGGGTGGTCGGCGACGTAGGAACGTAGCGCCGCGAGTAACGTCCGGTTAAACCGTTCAACTTGCCCGTTACACTGGGGGTGGTAGGTAGTCGTGAACAAGTTCTTGACATCCAGGATGCGACGAACATCCGGGAAGAACTTGCTCGCGAGTTGTTTCCCGTTATCAGAAAGCACTTCCACAGGGGGACCGTAGACGAAAATCCAGTGCGTCACCAGAGCCTGGGCCACCGTTAGAGCGGTTATACTCCGAAGATGGATAGTCCGTACCAGCTTAGAAAAGCGGTCGGTAATGACAAGTAGAAACTTGTTTCCACGTTTCGTGGTGAGTAGTGGTCCGAGAATATCGATCGCGATAAACTCGAGCGGCGCCCTTGCGGGGAATAGTTTCATGTTCTTCGCATTTTTGCGGAGTTTCACGCGATTCTTCGCGCATTCGCTACAAAACCGCACGGTTGCGTAGCAATCCACTGCCATAGCGCGCCAATAGAAATCCCTTCGCAGGGTTAGGTACAGTTTCCTCCCACCTGGGTGACATCCAATGGGGGCGTAGTGTGATAGATGTAACACCCGCGACTGCAGGGAATGAGGTACCACAATCTGTGGGCGGGCTTCGACCTTCCTTAAGATGTAGCCTTTTTCGTTTACCCCGAAAGGGAGATCTTCACCACCGTTGATACGGGCACGAACCCTCGTACAGAATGGGTCGCCGAATTGTTCTCGGATCATTTCTTCCGGTGATATTGGTACAAAGTTTCCCGGTAACGGGTTCTCAGATTTATCTCGCGATGCGAGTAGTTCGTCAAAATCAGCATCCTCGCCCCAGTTTCCTGGCCTAGCCTCGACGGCATATTCCGGATCATCCGGGTCTATAGCCATGAAACATGGGACTTCATCATCCTCAGTTGGGAGTGCTTCCCCACTTGTGGGTAACCGCGACAAAGCGTCGGCCTGGGTGTTCTGCGCACCCTTTTTATAAATGACTTGAAAGTCATATTCCGCGAGGCGGAGTCTCCAGCGCATGAGGTGTCCCAACGGGTCGGAGATAATCATTAACCACCTCAATGAGGAATGATCCATGTACACGGTGAAGTGAACTCCCATAAGGTAGGGGCGCAGAGTGGTCATCGCCCATACGACGGCGAGGCACTCTTTCTCCGATACGGAGTAGTTCCGCTCATGAACATTGAGCGAGCCTGACCAATAACCAATTGGATGTCGTTCCCCCTCGGGGGTGGTTTGAAAAAGAGCACACCCGACTTGGTAGTCGCTCGAGTCCGTATCTACGGAGTATGGCAACCCAAGTTTTGGGAGATGTAGGATTGGTGCTGATGTGACAGCCTCCTTCAAGTAGTTAAAGGCTTCCGATTGCTCGGGCGTAAATGTTCCCAATTTTGGGGGGTTCTCCTTTCGCAAAAACGCGTTCAGGGGCGCTGCGATATCCGAAAAGTTCGGGATAAACCGTCGATAGACGTTGAACAGCCCCAAAAAGGAGCGCAGTTCCGTTTGAGTACGGGGCTCTTTCGCCTCAACGAGAGATTTGACTCGAGCTTTCTCGATCGCTAACCGTCCAGGACGAATAATGTGACCCAGATACTTCACAGTATCTGTGAAAAACTCGCATTTCCTCAACTTGAGGGTAATTCCCGCATCGCGGAGTACGGTCAGCACGTCTCGGACGTGAGTGAGATGGTCGTCCAACAAGTTGGAGAAGATGATAATATCATCAAGGTAGACCAGACAGCTCCGCCACTTAAAGCGGTTGAGTAGAATATCTACTGCACTGGAAGGTGGCAGGGGCGTTGGTTAACCCAAATGGCATCCGCTTGAAGTGGTACGTTCCTGCGTGGCAGGTGAATGCAGTTTTGTCGCGATCCTCCTGTCTGACAGGTACTTGCCAATATCCCCAATTAGCATCGAGAGCCGTGAAAACGGTGTCGTCTCCGAGGGAGTCAATACACTCGTCCATAAGGGGGATAGGGTAAGTGTCCCTCACAGTCACGGCATTGAGCCAGCGGTAGTCGAAACCGAACCTCCAGGTTCCATCAGCCTTCAAAGCCAGTACAACTGGGGATGCCCAGGGTGATTGAGCGGGCTCAATCACACCTGCGCGGAGCATCTTGTCCACTTGGGACTGCTCCTGTTCCCGAGCTTTCGGACCTGCCCTTTAAGGGGGTTGTGGAACCGGGTACGCACCGGGGAATAAATCGATCCGGTGTTCCGTTGCATTAATCTCGCCAAGCGAGCCATCCCACATTGTGGTGAGTTCCCGTAACATTGTACGGAGTTTTTCGCGGTGAGACTCTGGCACGTGGCTGAAGTCCAGCGCTTCAGGTGCCTTTCCCGGATCAATCCGGTCGTTGTTCGATGGAGCATTGTCCTGTGGAACAGGTGTGGCTCGCAATTCCGAGTTACTCCGTATGTTCGACGCTGAAGTAGCGGTTTCCTCCCCCTCCTTAGATTTGTCCTCTTCGGACGGCGGGGCGAACTCCTCAGAAGAGGTGGTAACTCCGAGTACATCGGCGGCTGTCATCTTCGTTGGCAGCATTCCCATAGGATGAAGGGTTACACTCGCAATTACTCGGTGTTTTACCAGATACTGGGGGTGTTTGCCAAGATTGGCAACCAATATCCGGAAAGGAACAACCGGGGAAATGGAGACAATTCCATGAGCCAGTGCCAGCTGGGATTTCCCGTACAACGAGGCGAGGGGTTGTATAACCCGAAGATCGTGTTGACGGGAATTTACCTGCACCCAGACTTAGGACTCAGGCGGTATAGAAACCGAGGAAGCGACGCTGAGCTTGGTGGACTCGCGGGACACGGGCGGTCGTTCCTGCGCAGCAGGGAGCGGAACTTGTTTCCGAAAGGACCGCTTTAGCGGGCGGCGAACAATCGGAACCGACGATCCCTCGTCAAATCTTACACGCCTGAGGCGGGGCCTGATTGCGTCGACAAATCTGTCGCAGTAATCAAATCCCAGTATGACTGGTGCTGCAAATGAACGGCAAACGATGAAGTCCAACTTCACCACAGAGATACCAAGTCTCACGACGAGGTCCACTGTGCCCACCGTTTGTAACGGATTGTTGTTTCCAACCGAAATGTCGGGTACCGCTTCAGAGCGGATACGAGACCGCACAAGCGGCGGTAACAATGATTCTACAACAAAATTGGGGCCTGCACCTGTATCCAGGACGGTGAGAAACCTCACCATAAACTGGGGATCAAGGCCAAGTTCGGCATAGACCTTATAGTTGCGCTTGGCCACGACCCAGACTCTACCGGGAATCCGGGGATTTGCACTCCGTATCCACGGGCGACGCAACACACCAAGGTGCGCAGAGTCCGCGTCAGCGGTGTCTTTCCTCGAGAGGACTTTCACCGGGGAGCGAGGCGAGGACGCCTCGGGCGCCAACAGCCTCTTGTCTGAGGATGCCTCTCCCAAAGGGGAGACTCCCTCATTTAGTTTTCCGCCTTCAGCGGTGGGTTTGTTTCCTCGAAAACGAGTGCTTCATTCCGTTGACAGGGGGCTCTATCCGCATAAGCGGGAGTTGCAACAGATGGTTGCGCGATCTCCTGAATCGGGGTGTATGAAGCTTGCCGCGCACGCGAGGTCTGTGGTAGGGCATGGGAAAAGTCCGTTTTTTGCACGGAGGTAGGAAGCCATCGGGACGGAACGTTTCTCCTCTGGAGTGAGGGCCTCGTAGTTTGCCACCACCTTGGCCATATCCTTCAGTGAGCAGATACACTGAGGCGTGGTATGGCCATCGGCATAACAAAGGTGGCAAATGAGAGCCAACACCTCGACACGCGGATTATTATTCCGAGTATCGAAGAAGCGAACCGCAGGGCGGGCAGGGCGGGTGTCAGTCCATCCAGGCCGTTGATAACGGGAATGACCGTTTGAAAACGGGAGTCGTTGGGGTTGGATCCGACCGTTACAACCGTATAGAACGGGATCTTCTGTTCCCGTATTACGGGTCATCTCCCTCGTCGACGGCAAATCACTGGTGGGTATAGACACACCATCCCCCTGCACTAAATGCACGGTATCAAATCCCTTTCCAGGGTTCCCATTGGCAGTGAGCGGGAGTGATGAAGCTTCGCTTTCTAGCAACAATGCCTTGGCGGATTTCGACAGATTGTTCGGAGTTCTTGCACGAAGTGCATCCCCTTCCCCTCGAGCGTGTTGGACGAGCCCGAGATAGGTGATCCTCCGCTTGTCTTCCCGATAAAGGGTAACTAAAATCCGGATTGCCGGGTCAAGACCATCGATGAACATGGTACTGCGCTCCCCAGCGCGGTGTACGTTACCACATCTGTGGAAAGCCTTGTTAAGGCGCACCGAGTAATCGGTCTCGGTCTCTCCAGCACGCTGGCGTGTATCTCGCAAAGCGAGGATAGCCTGCTTAATAGCGGGGTTTGTGGCGTAGGAGCGCAGAAGATACTGCACAGCCTCCGGCCAGCAAGTAACCCCTCCCTCGGAGGCGCGAGAAGATCCTCTGAAAGAGTTGTATTGGTCCTCCGCCACTCCCCGTAAGAAATACGGTAAAGCCAAATAGGCTTGTCCCTCATTCATACCGAGTATATCGGCCTCCGCTACAAAGCGGGATAAGAATCCAGTACTAGGACCGGGTCCTCTCCAGTAAAATACTGGTTGCGGAGCGAGAGCTGCACTCGCTTAATGCATTCTCGCACCTTTCCCATACCGCAGGGCGTACGTCCAAGTGACCAATATTCGAGCCGGTAGTACCGGTATGATAAAAGCTTCCGGTAATCCGGGTTTGTCGGTTTCAATTCCCGGAGACCAGGGTGTCTTCTCCCCTTCTGGTGGGTTCGGATCACACCTTCAGTGGCCGATGACCGCTTCGAGCGGGAGGAGTAGCCTCGCTTCTCGTCCTCCGAGTCGGAATCCGAGGAGCTCGAGCTAACCGAATGGTTTCGGGATGAGTCCGACGATGTCGAAGAATCGGAGTCCGAATATTTTCCGTGGTGTTTCCGTCGGTGACGGCGTTTCTTCTTCCCAGCAAGCTGGTCGTTGTGCGATGCCTCGTTTACCGGATCACCCGGGGATGGTTTGTCCATGAGGAAGAACTGCTCCAGCGTCTCCAGGCGGGCACCAATCCGATCAAATCGGGCTTCAACTCCTTCGATGAAGGTGGCGGGTTGTTCCAAACTCTCCAACACGGAGTTGACGTCAGACCGTAAAATATGGAGTTCCTCGGCAACCTCCTTTACGGGGGTTGCCAAGACCACCTCTTGGAGGGATTGTAGTTCCCCTACAAGGGTGTCATGGGCGGTCCACAGAGCGCGGACCTGGGATTCCAAGGAAGTCCCCTGGGGGGTGTTATCGCACGTTCCACGGGGGCTTGAAGCCGCGACAGCGGGAGCAGGCTGCGGTGCCTGGGGCACTGCGGCAACAGCCGGAGTCGATGCTGCATTCCCCTGCGGGGGTGATAACGAGGGCAAAAGGAGGTTCCGGGTTTCTCGGTCGGAGGTATCATTCCGCAATGAAGCGGCGCCAGCACGGCTGGAACTTGTCCGTATAGGGATACGGGGTACGAACCGAACTTCGGAAGTGTCCGCGTTGTCGCGGGAGCGACTACGCGTTACCACTGGCTCCGCATCGGAGGGATTTCTCGACATGAGAAAATACCGTTACGACGGGAAACGATCACGGAACTTCTGGTGAATGAAAACAAACCTCGTAAAAGGGAAAACAAAAAACCATTCTAGGTCGGGAGAACACATTGTGTTGCAACGCTCCAAGGGGAGAAACACCGAAAGACGTTCGGGATCTTTCCTCCGTGGAGGTGACCCCAGCTGGGTAGAGCCCCTCTAGGGGTGGCACGGCGGAGCCGGTTTGTAAGACCGAGCCAACCCCTCGCGACTAGCGCAAGAGGGTTTAGGACAAGAATCGGTATCCGCGAGAGCGGGAATGCGTCCTCGCCAGAGGTAGGTTTCCACGTAAGTGGGGGTGTGTGAGCGGATGCGCACACGAGAGCCGCGAATAGCGGGAGGTGCTACCCTAAAAAGAGGAAAAAAGAAGGGCGAAGAGGAGGAAGGAAGGACGAAATGAGTCGCGAGAGCGACGGGGGCGAACGGCGATGCCGGTAACAATATCCCTATACAGGACGAAACACCAATGCGATTGGAATAATATGACTCCCAGTGATGGGTCCCTTTAGATGTGCAAGGGGGTTAGATGTCCCGTGGTTCGCGGCGTTTCCCTCCAAGGAGGAGTAGAGCACGCGCGCAAGCGGTAACAACTAGAGCCAATTCCCCAGCTTGGGTTCCCTTATTGGGGAAGGTTTACTGGTGCAACGGCAGTGCGCCGTCGCACTAAGTATTAGCTTCCCAGAAATGAGTGTGAAAGTAATAAATAAAATCAACTAAAATACTCCACATTTCGTGGCAACATCTACTACTGTGGCCAACCGCCCATTGACCCAAAACCGTGTCTCACGTGTCCATATCCACCATTGTGGGGCGTAGTTCATATACACACTACACAAACGATAATTTCGGGAAAGCATTCTAGTACCAAGAATTCTTCCCTGAGGGGGTTGCAATTCAGCCTTCTAAGCAGATATTCACTGCCCCATGGCAGGAGAAGCTCCAAATTGGCGAAGAATTCATAGAGTATTGCCAAAGGATAAGAGAAATGTTATCCGCCTTTGAGGATATGTGGTTCGGCCGTTTGGGGCAAGTTACCTTGACCAAGCACCGGATCCAGTTAACACATGAGGGCGAAACTGAAACATCCTCTCCCAAGGAGAGCCAGACCCCATGCACGCGATTTCGAGCGTGAGGAGATCCAAAGCATGCTATACAAGTGCGTAATTGACCCGTCAACCTCCGAATGGGTCTATTGGGTGGTGTTCGAAAAGAAAAAAGAGGGATCTGTGAGGTTTTGTATCGATGAAAGGCGCCTGAATGAGGTAACTGTGCGGGATTCCTACCTGATACCCTGCATGGATGAATGTATCAACTCCTAAGGCGATGCGTCGGTATTCTCTACACTGGACGCCAATAGGGGATACTGGAAAATCGCGATGGACGACGCTGATAAAGACAAGACAATGTGCACCACCCAGTGTAGCATATTCAGATTCCTAAGGATGTCTTTTGGATTAAAAAACCCCCCGCCACACTCCAGCAGTCAGTTGACATACTCCCGTCAAATTTGATGTTGCATTACGCCCTAGTATGCATTGCTGACGTCATTATCTACTTGTGCACCGTGAAGGGACACTTAACCCATGTGAGACACGTCCTCAAACTCTTGAAGGATGTCCACTTCACCCTCAAGCTAGAGAAGTGCTTCATTTTCATTCTTCTGTAGATTATTTGGGATACCTAGTGCACGCCGGTCACCTAAAGGTATCAAGCAAGACTCAAGACGCCATTGAAGAAGCCAAAACGCCCATATGCCAGACGGAACTACGTTTCCTCCTATTTTTGTGCAACTTCTTCAGCAGTTTTGTCCCTATTTTCTACCGAATAGCCTTCCCATTGAACCACCCTTTGGAAAAAGATAAACCCACACAGATTTGTACCTTGACGGACGAAGAGTATGGAGCTTTCGACATCCTGAAGAGGAAGCTGATTGAACCTCCGATATTGGTTGTATCGAAACGGCACGGACGCATGGGCTTGGATACGGACGCCTGTAAGTACCAGGTGGGACACGCTCTTCTACAGGAAAAACTGGAAGGTGGAATGCTGCCAAATATGTTACGGGAGTAGTTGCCACTCCCAGGCGGGGTGGAACGACTCCACTTCCGAACGCTATTGTCTCGCTATCTTGTGGGAAGTATTACTACTGCGCCTCTACTTTGAGGGTACTAGCTTCACCTTGAGGTCTGATAATGCTCCACTGAAGTGGATATTGTACTTGACAGATGCCTAGAACGTTGGAGGTTGCGCCTGCTGGAGTACGAATTTAGTAGTATCCACCGCGCAGGCATGAAACACCAGGCAGCAGACGCTCTTTCCCATATATCCACCGATGGAGAAGATACAACCCCCTCAGAGGACACCGTTCCGTGCCTCACCCTATGTGGCACGGAGGAAGGAAGCAAACCTGCAGGAGATTCCGTGGAATGTATTAACCTCAGTGGAAAATATGCCAGCATTCCTGAGGTGATGGCACTAGTTGAGGAGGAGAAGGAAGTACTCCACATAACCATGAAGCAATTTCTGAAGGAGCAGAGCACGGAACCTATCTGTAAGGAGAACCTCGCCACTATTGGACACACGACATCCCTGTTCGATATAGACCGGGATGGCGTGTTGGTGCGCCGCGCTCCCCTCCACGGATTACTCCAAAAGGTGGTCCGGGCCAGCCTGCGGGCTAAAGTTCTGTGCCTTTTCCATTATCCGCGCCTCGCAGGACACTCCGGTGGCTCTCGCATGTATTTCACCATGAGAAGGGAAGTCTATTGTCCAAACATGGCCAACGATTTGTTCCAAGAAGTGGCGGACTGCCGTTCGTTCGCGGCCAACAGGGGTACCGTAAGGAAGCATATGACTCCCTTAACCTTGTTTTTCTCAGGTCTTTTGACGTTGGTGGCCATGTATTTATTGGGCCCTCTACCGAAGTCGGATCGCGGATACTTTATATCCTGGTTATCACCGACCAGTTTTCGAAGCTCACCCGCGCCACTCGTCTGGAGAGCACCATGGCTGGAGTTATTACGGACGCCTTTCTGGAGAATTGGGTCTATCCTTAGGGAATACCCCAGTACCTCCTCATGGATAACGGTCCCCAATTCACAGCGAAAATTTTCGGCACCATCTCAGAAATGCTGGGGATGAAACAACTGTTTACCACCGCCTTTCATCCCGAGATGCACGGCCCAGCGAAAAGGTTCAACAAGGCAATCGCCTCCAGGCTAAAACACTATATTGCGGATTACCAGAAGGTTGGGTCGCATACGTGGGCACGTTCACGTATGTTTATAATGCTTACGAGAGAGGGAGACAAACGTCCCAGAGGTTCCACGGAAGTGGCCTCAGCAGCAACCCATCGTTCATCTTCCATCGCAAGTGACACCAGCGACAAGACCGGGCATTCCCTGTTCACCAAAGGTAGTATCCGCAGACGCCCATAGCTCTTTCATGAGTGACAATGCCCCTCCGTTAGGCAAAACTCCTCGGGATACCACGGAGGTACCTTCGACACCCCAGGGTGGGACCTTATATGTGGTAGATCACATCGTGTCGCACCGTCGAAACGGTTCCAAAATAAAGTACCGCGTCAGATGGTACTGTTACACCTCAGAAAATGATACCGAAAAACATCCGGATCATATTTCGAAGAACGTTCTTAGGCGATACCACGCCACACTGGAGCGAAAACGCAACTCCTCGTAGGCGTTTTCTTTTCAGAAAGGGGGGGGCACCAACAATGGTCTATCTCCGCTTCCCTCTCCTACAGGAGACAAACATCCTCCCACCACCCTATAGGTTTCTTGTCGTTCTCTTTTGCACTTAAGGGGACTAATGAACCCAATTTAACACTAACCTTAGATGGAGCTGCTGTACCACCTAGGGAATAATTTTATTGAATTTACTAACTGGATCGTACAGGCTATGTAAACTGCCCGGAGGTTCCCGCAATAGTGCACCGCATACTCCGCACGCAAGCGCGCCTTCGCCACAGTGGCCTGGTTATCGATAAACTCCTTAAGGCTGTCATGCCTCCCCCCGAGGGATTTGCTACCAGTACGTGCCTAACGGTGCTCTAGCATCCAGCCGCGAGCTTCGCGCATAGCCTCAACTGGAGAAGCAGGCACACTGATGGCAACAACCATGCACCATCTCCGGAAAGGCGACTGCCATCGCATCTTCTGCTGACTCGACTTCGGTAGCAACCACCGAAGGAGCTGCGGGTAACACCATTGGGGCAGAGGCAATAGCCTGGATAGGGGAAGCAGGTCCAGCCACTGAAGGCGATGGCAACGGAAAAGCCGGAGAAACAACTGCAGGAACTGACACTGGAGGTGAGGAAATATCCTGAGGTGGCACACTATTCAATACGGGCTGCACTGCAGGAGCCGAAAAAAAACGAAGGAGTTGGACCCACTGGGGCAGGAGGGATCGCCTTCTTCTTCATGCGCGGAACATCCATCCCCACCACAGGGGCCGCGGGCACTGACGCCGGAGTGGCACTGACGGGGGCTGCAGCAGCCACCGCAGGATTAGGAGAAGTATAACCACTAACTGCAGGAGCTACAGGTAATCCTCCAAGGGGCAGAGGAACTAACGTGCAGATCGACAGACTCCCAACCTTCGTATCATAATCAGAGACCTGAAATCATGGCACCTTAGGCGTTCTCTCTTCAATATGGCGCGGAAAAGCAGCATATGCGCGCCCGTGATCGTCATCGTTCGGGCTTCGCCTGATCGGGTAGAAGTTGTCTCCCCCATAGTCATACCACTGGAAACCAGGGGTTTCAGAGCAGTCAAACTGAAGGTTGTAATCCAGAAGAGCCTTCGCCTCGTCGGCACTCCACATGGTGCCCCTGAAAAGGTTTTGGAAACCCAAAGAATGGATATACTGGATCATGGCTACCAAAAGAGGAAGTAAACAACCCGGTGTAGGCTGGTATGACGAGTACCAATCGAGAAGACCATCGCCGCTCCGCGTATAGGAGAGGACATTCTCATCTGCCGCCTGAATGTACGCCATAAGGGCCCCTACAGCGAACTTCGTAGAGGCAATCAGCATAACGAAACCTTTCAGGAAGCCGTGGGTATCAAGTACCTCGGAGGTGCAATATACAAAGAAGAGCGGCGTCTCCAAACTCAGGTGAGGCGACACCCAGTGGTCCCTCCAAGAGCTGACGATGGGGACGTAGTATATAGAACGATGACCTGAAGGCATATCATGGAATACCGTGTTCTGCCCTCCGAAGAAGAATCCAAAGGTTGTTATGATACGGATTTCGACCGCGGAGTTGGTACCCGAACTACTGCGCTCTAACCAATACAGGCCCTCATAGGGAGGGTCATAAGTAAGCAAGACCAGAACAAAGCGGGCATCCGAGATGCCGCCAGGACGACGCTCCGCATGGTGAATGGATTTCTTTTGAAAGAGCAGTTGCAGACGCGACTGCATTTTGCGTTCCTTGATACACTTAGGGTAGGGACGATCGCAGTACCCTACCGTGTTTGGAGCTTTATCGCAAAGCACCGGAACGTGTAGCCAATGACTGCGATACGAATCTTCACGGTTACGTTTGCCCTCACTTCAGGGAGTCTCGGGAACCGCGAGAATACACCAACTGAAGGTATCGCCCGAAATGATGGATGTACTCACCGACGAAGCACCGTAGTCTGACATGCCGATCGTGGAACGGCACGACCACACGTATGGCGCAATGATCGATATGCTCCTTAGGCTGGATTGACGCACCAGTAGAGGTGTGATACACCTGAGGATCCACGGGAGTCGAAGATTGATCGTTATAAGCTTGGGACATTACAAAGGAGAAGAAAAAAGAAGAAAGAGCAGGAAAAGGTTGTGTGTTGACACTAAGAAAGGAAGTCCATACCTGCAGAGGAGTGCCGCAGCTTCTATGTCTCTCAGGAATCGCAGGACTATGGAAATGCCGTCGAGGAATTCGGGCGGATGACCCCTCGGAATATGCAGGAGACATAGACCGCTTCATAATGCGGAACTGATTCACAGACCCGCTTTCAGGCGTTCCTCCAGGTTATGAAAGTCGTCCGCACGAGGAGGTAGAGAAATGGGGCTGATATGCACCCAACCACCAGATGGAGTTACAACTGAGGTATGAGCAGACGTGGGTGGATACTCATGAGATATGGGCAATGTTTTCGCCATGGAGGTTCCAAACGGACGCTGCAGGGAAAAACCTTGTATGCGCGGACAGCATCTGTGATGGAGGTAAGGCTCACCTCTGCCCGGCGCGCCCTGAGTGGACCCTTCAAATAACCGAGGGAGACGAGCACTTATGCGTGATGAACCTCGAGGACATTATGCATTCCAAGAAAAGGGGTATGTAGTACAGTGCGTACTGTGCATGCTTCTAAGGATGGGTTGTTACGGAATATTCCTAGTGGATTACTCGTACTTTCTAGCGGGTTCCACGTGGTACATTAATCCAGAGAAATTGTTCCATTTGACTGTAATTCAATTAGATAGAATAACCTAACTGAGATATTTATAGGATACGGTAGATAGTTTCCGTCAAGGTCAGCTTGTGGCACTGTATATAGTGCACCGCTGGAAGCTTCACCTCCAGGGAAGTATAGCAAGCACCAATGAGGCTTGTTCTAGTTATTCTGGTTCAAACTCGTGATACTCACCTTCAGTTAGATTATTACGACACCCTCTAGGTGTTGTTTCTAAGCCATCAATACCCAGTGCGTCCCGTAGCAGCGCCTGTAGGATTATCGTACCCCTAGTGAACCCGCTCTTTGCTTGGTGCTTGCAGATCTCCTTTCAGGGTTCCCGCAATTGCCACTTCTATATTAGGGAGAACGCCACCTATTGGAACCCATTTGTTAGGCTGAATCTAATAGTCCTATTTTACGGACGTTGTGCTCACCCCTGGCTGCACTACAGTTTGAGAAATTTGTCGTGTCCTTGATGGGGTGGGTGGAGTTTGGTTGGTGGGTGTGTGTAGTTGGGCTGGACCAGTGTGAGCCTGTGGCTATGACGGTAGCTTGTGTTGTATCTTGGGGTTCGTGGTTGTCTCTGTGGTTCAGGATGGCGTTTTAGCATAATTCTTTGATGTAGAGGTGTTGTCGTAGCTCCCCACCAAGGCGGCGAGCGAGGCGAGTTGGGTGGGGCGCCGTTGTGTGCACTGGCTGTGGTTGACTCTTAGTATGTTTGAAGTTCTGAGCGGGGTTGGTTTGGGTTCTTCTACGCCAGCGTAGGGTCCATGATTTGTGAGTGAAGACACTACCTCCTCATTTTTCTTGCAGCTCGTTGCTCGACGGCTTATGTATCAGTTCTGTGGTTACTGTACAGCAATGTTTGAAAATCACAAAACGGTGACGCGGGTGAGGACAAACGTAACACTAAGGTACGCTGGAAAGGGTCTCCTCGTAGCTGAAAGCACGGTAAAAATGAAAACGATAAGCAGAAAGCACGAACAAATGGAAATGCTGGGGCCAAAATGACTGAACCTGCTAAGCAAACTGTCCTGGCCAAACGAGGGTTGCTTTCCATCGAGTTCGACCATTGCCGATCGTTGACTCGCGCCTGGGACCATAGCCTACCCCAGCTAAGTCATGTTTCACACGAAGACTGTTTCCAACAAGGTCAGATTGGCAAGGGCGTGTTAGAATTAGTTATTATTTACCTTTCTTTGAGTATAGTTGGCTCTAGCATCAGTTCTAACGTGCACAAAACAGCTAGTTTTGTTCTACTCGATCTGCTGAAGAAATCGGTTCCCCATTTGCCATACCAAACTTTCCTCAAAGCGGAGTTGACATTTTCGTGAAACATTGTCAATATGCTATGACAACATATTCATGTCAAAGAAGTCTTGGTTGACCACGTGGACATATTGGCTTTAAAGTACACGTTGCCTACTACGCACAACGTTGACAGACACTTCACACGGTACAGCAGGGATCGAACGGTCATGGAACATTCCCGAGGGAGTCGTGCGAAGTCATCACTGGCACCCTGAGTTCATGCCAGATCATCAAGACCTCGTCTGATGACAAGTCATCAGCATTGATGAAATTTGCCGAAGTCATCAAATGACTAGATCTGGCACTGAAACCGGTAAACCAGTCGCGTACGGAGGCAAGCACGAACACCAAGCATCATACCGTTTAACTCGGACGAATTCTCATCGACTAGTGGCACTGATAGAACTAGAATAGAAACTCTATATAAACCCCGATGGATGTTCCGAACTTGTCACTCGGATCATCACCATCGACTTCCAACCAAATCAACCACTGCACCTCTGTTCCTAACAGATCGATAGCCATACTGCCTATGACTCAGGTGGCTGCTGCAGGGGTATGCGAGTCCTCAGGTCAAGTTTTGTTGCAAAACCATGCCAAGCGGGTATTGAGACACCTAAACCTCATGGACAATGGAGTAATGACTGTGGTACCCTACAGGCTTTTTGTGGTTACCACGAGCAACTTCCGTGACAAGCCTACGAGGTTGCATAAGGATGCAGTGGTGGGGATATCTATGCCTGCTCCCGTGGCCATTATGGAGATTGACGCGGAGGAGTTGCTTCCAGATGGTGATCCCCCGGCCAATTGGAGAAACGACGTCAACATGGGCAAGGACTTTGAACCATATAGGGAAAAATTCAGTGATCTCCTCAAGGGCTTTGCTAGCATGTGGAGTGATAAGCTGGGCGCAATCGAAACCACAAATCATCGAATTGACCTTAAGGATGGGGCCACGCCCTAATATCAACACCCATATCGAACTGACCTGATGACCTGAAAGGATGGGACGTGGTGGCCAAGGAGACTGAGAAGATGAATTTGCAGGGGTTATTGATCATGCACCACCTTCGGAGGCCGAATGGGCTAGCCCTTTTGTCTTGGTGGCCAAGAAGACGGGACCGTACGTTTTTGTATTGATTACCACAAACTAAATTCGGTGGCCAAGAGGGATACTTATTCTATCCCCCAAATGGACTACTGTCTAGATTCCCTTGGGGACGCGCAAATCTTCACCACGCTAAATGCCAATTGTGTTTATTGGCAAGTACCCATGAACGACAAGGCGAAGTCGCTAATTACATTCATGACCCACTTGGGATTATTCCGATTTACCCGGATGCTCTTTGGTCTCATGAATGCGCCAGCCACTTTCCAGCGTGCCATGGACATCATTCTGTCCAAGGTCAAATGGAAGTTTGCCTTGGTCTACCTAGATGATGTGATCATCGTCTCCAGGTCCATTAGGGAACATTTCACACATGTGAAGGCAGTCCTAAGGTTATTCCAACAGGCGGGCGTAACATTGAGGCTGAACAAGTGTTTCTTCTTTCTGCCCTCGGTGGATTACCTTGCCCATGTGTTTTCTCCTGGAAAACTACAAGTAGCCAAAGCTACAACTAAGGCCATACAGGAAGCACAACACCCTAGGAACCATACAGAACTGCGTTAATTCTTTGACCTATGCAATTTGTACCATAGGTTTGTCCCAGGGTTCACGAAAATCGCAGCAACTCTCAATGAAATGCTGAAGAAAGAGACCCCTTCGCAATTTGACCACCTCACGGACCAGCAATATGAGGTGTATCAGAACTTCAGAGACTATATGGTTAATCCGCAGATCCTGGGGCTACCCAGGACCAATAAGCCGTATATATTGGATACGAATGCATCCGCGAGCTCCATCTTAGGCCTTATCTGGAAGGAACTTGCTTTACCACTAGGACAGATCAAAATTTTCTCCGGTGGTTATTAAACATGACGGACGCATCCTCCCGTCTGACCTGATGGTGATTTCGCCTGCCAGAATTCGAATATGAAGTAACCTATAGGCCAGTGCTGAAACATCAGGTCACGGATGCCCTGTCACGCATTCTGACCAATGGTACAGACCAAACTCCACGGGACGCTGAGATTCCCACCATCTGGGATCGGCCACCGGACACTGACGAGAAAGAAGGGGAACCGCGGATGGATGAGGTGAGAATGGCCGAAGGGACGGACGGACACGGCAAAGCAATCTTATGCACCAAAGGTTGGGAAGGTCCACCGCTGGATGTCCATATGGCCCAGTCGGAAAGCGCAGATCTTACACCAATACCCCTCGAGGAATTTTTTCAGGCCCAGAAAAAGGACGAATATTGCGTCCCGGTACGAGAAAAAGTAGGGAATTCTGGGTCGCTGCTCGATTATGAACGCCGGGGCATATTATGTCACATGTCACCGGTGGACGGGGCGATACAGCGGGTGGTTGTTCAGTCCTTACGCGCACGCCTTATTTATCTCGCTCACCATCCGAGGTTGGCTGGCCATCCTGTAAGGACTGAGATGTATCAGACCCTGAAACGATACTTTACTGGCCTCTGAAGGCCAATGACGTAATGAAAACCGCAAGGAATTGTGCAGCATGCGCGAAAATCCAAGGGAAAAGAGCGTTACACTACGGGAAACTGAAGTTATTCCCAGCATCCGGGCCGTGGGAGTTCATCGCTTTGGATATCCTAGGTCCATTTCCAAATTCGCCCCATGGTAAGCGATTTATATTGGTGGTTACTGATCGGTTCACTAGGTTGACCCTAGCAAATCCGCTTAAACTAACGACCACTACAGCCGTAGCCAAGGCTTTCATAGTCCATTGGATTTATCCCTATGGATTACCGCTCTATCTCCTCACGGACAAGGGCTCTCAGATTATCTTCAAATGCTTTGAGCATTTGTGCTCTGCATTGGGTGTAAAACATATCCTCACTACTGCGTACCACCCTCACACCAACGGAAAAGCCGAAAGATTCAAAAGAACCCTGTACAAAAGGTTGATTCACTACGTTTCCGAGCACCAATTGGACTGGGATGACTACGTCGAACCGCTGGTCTATGCATTTAAATCAAGTGCATAAGTCTCCCGGTACAACTCTTTTTGACCTCACCCTCGTACGTGCACCTGCGCCGTACATTGTTGATCTACAGGACTTAAGAGCGCGTCAGTACACAACACGGGAAATGACTCCCGCCCAGGCCAAACGGTGTTCGCAGAAAAGAAGTGATTCTATTCTGAAGGCCGCGCAGACCACGTTGGACAAAGTGCAGGCGCGCTGCAAGGCCGATTTTGATCGGTCCGTTTGGTGTACACCACAAGTGGCCGTGGGAGATTACGTCCCTTTGGACAGAATACCTCAAGAAAAGCACGAGGCTGAGGACATCACAAAAGACTGAGTCCACTGGGCCCTTCAAGTTACTCAAGTGCCTTGGGCACACTGTTTCTATCGACCGAGATGGCCTTCAGGACACAGCCACAATTGACCGTGTCTCTTTGGCGCCACGCCCTCCCTCCAGTGATCCATGGGACTTGCACGCTCGACATTTGTCCCAACCCCCACCCTCCAGTCCTACAGAATCACTGGTTGATATCTCTACAGGTTCTACAAAACCACAGGTCTCCGCCGATCCACGAAGCCCTTCTTCAAATGGCTACGGCCCCCTGGACGAAATGATATTTCCTGACAAAGTAACCAACCCGATGGACGTCGCAGCACACGCTCACGACGCTGTTCTTTCAGACACTCACGAATATGGTCCCCTAGACCAAATGGAGTTGCCAGAGGTTACAGATTGGCGCGACAGACAGGAGTATGTAATTGACCACATCGTCTCCGCTGGGCTGACCAATGATTGCTAAGTGCGCTACAAAGTCCGCTGGTATGACTATGAACCCAAAGACGATACTTGGCTTCTAAGGTCAGATATACCGGATAGTTTTGTGGCCCGCTACTGGTCGAACACAGGCCACACGGAACGTGACCTCAAGGAGGGGGGTTTTTCTGGCCACAAATGTTTGCCATCACGTGCCTAACCAGACTCCGTCCAATCAGAACCCAGCCACTGGCTACGGCGCTCATGGAAACGCCTCCAGCAGCCCGCCGCTTGGCACAGCGCTTAAGGATCCCCTTCCCGCCTAAGCCCCGCTCGCTGGTGCCTCCCAAGGTTCGCCGCAATGATGACCGAATAGTAGTTCACATAACTCTGAAGTCCCTAGACCAATGAGGCTGAAACCCGGGAGAAGAACGCGCAGCTACCCTATGGTAAAGATGCATCGAAACCCCAGGGACTTATTCTGAAACTGACCTACAGGTATCGAGTTACGAGGCGAAGACCCATAGACAGCGGCGGACATGAGGCACAAGCAGACGCCAGAGGCACCAAAAGTGAACCATAGTGTTTACCAAGAGATTATTATCTGTAAGGGAGACCACTAGGACGTGGCAGCCGGCTGAGAAAGGGACCCTGTGCGGGCGAGCTTACGGGCTGGACTCTGGTCTGATTCGGACGCTTCTCGACCAGAGGACTCGGTGTCCAAAAGGTTCAAGCTGAAACAGTTGTCGGGGTCCGTTGTGACGTGGTCCGACAATACCTTCGCATTGTTCTCCAGGATGGTTGCCAAGGCTTCTTTAACCTCTTTGTTACGTTGCACCAAGAAGTGGTACCGCGAGGCTTGTCCAGGACTTTATTGGGCGGCACAGAGAGCCTCAACAATGCCAGTGGGTTCAAGAACACCAACGGACGCGCAGACCTTTCAAGTCTTCAAAGGCCATAGTAATGGCTTAAGGTTTAACCGACCCAGGAGGAACAGGAGGGACCAAGGGAGCAGACACCGTCAAGGACACGGAGGGTTGCGGAAACGGTGGACCAGTGGATACCTCTGGGGGCTCTATCGCGTCGTGGTTGCACGCCAGCACGAGTGACAGCGCAACCGACGGGGCTGGTACCGGAACTCCTACCTGCTCCTGCAGAGGAGGACGAACACAATCCGCGTCAAATCCGATGGCCGCCTCGGGGTAGTAATCTGGTACCGACTGGCGCAGTTCGTTCCCGGGGACAGACAACAATGGTTTGGCCTGGTATACATTTCCATCGTTATGGCCGAGAAGGTGTCGCAGAATCGGAGAGAAGGTGCCAGTGTCGTAATCGTACCAAAGAAAACCGGGGTTCTGCATGCAGTCGACCTGAAGGACATAATCCAATAAGGCCTCGGCCTCTTCCACTCCATAATCCGTATCTTGGACGATGTTCTGCACCCCCAACGCACGAGAGAGCAGGACTAAGGGCCGCGGCAGGGGCACGAGTCGGCTGTTGGGAATGAGGAGCCCCTGCTCATTCCAGATGGAGTAGTCGGCCTCCTGGACGTTAGCCTGGACCCATAGCGGGCATTATCCAGAAAGGCCACGAGACAGAAAACGGCCCTTTCGGCAAAGAGCACCTGCCAAGTCAACCGCGCGAGACGCTTTGTGAGGTATTTCTGCAGCTGGTGGATGTGATAAGCCAGAATGGGTGGAGTGAAGACCATAAAAAGATTCAAAACGTGCCAAATAGCGGCCTGTAGGCCGGCGCGAAGCGGAGGAAAGGGAGGGTATAAGGAAGACCTGCAGGAAGGAGGCATATCGTGAAACGCCACCTGATGCCAACAAAAGAAGTACTTCAAGGTATTACGGATGCGGCCATCCGGTTGGATCATCTCATTCCAGTAGGTCCAGTTGTATAACCAGTACAAGCAGTCATATGGGTGCTTGAAGCAGACCAGCCCGAGGAGGTTATGACCAGAAGGAGGGAAGAGGGCCTTAGGATCGCCATGCATCCATTATATATCCTTTAGGAGCTTTTTTACTCTCCATTGGTAATCGAACTCCTCGCCACAGTGGAGAAACGGCATGTCGGGGGGACCAGAGTGCGGCATCCCGCGACCAAACGGGCATCGGCGGGAAGATGGAGACAGTGGTTGTACCAGGAGTGCTCTTGGGAATTCTTCTTCTTGCGAGCATAGTTTGGGATGGCAGCGAACCGACAGGAGTCCAATTATTGGTCAGCGTATCGCATAAAATCGGCGACCGAGCTGGGAAGATGGGTACTTCTCTCGGCCATCGGATTACGACGCAAGGTGTGGTCATATTTTTCCTCGGGATGAGCATAAGCACTGCTAGTTACTAGAGCCATAATGATCGAATCGACCGTGATGGCCACCCGTGGGATTCGTTCGAAGCCGTCATAGTCTGTCAGGTAACCATGGGAGCTTTTATACGCCCATGAGGACATGGCGTAGACGCCATCGACTAGGCGGCACAGCGGACACGGCACCCATGGAAGCCAACGGTCCGGAACCTGAAAAGCCACAGAAATACACCCAAGTCTACCAAAGGGTCGAGGACGGTGAATGCACAAAGGGGAAACGCGGGAAAAGGAGAGGCCGAAAGGACGAGGGAATCCGGAGGAAAGTGTCGGTGACCGCCAAAGGGGTCAGGGGAATGCAAGAGAACGAAGGGTGCCCCGAGTTGGATACTCAATACGGGAGGATACCCCGTCGCAAGTGTCCAATGGCATGGTAGCAGCCACGTGCCAGTTGCCGAAAAATCCCCCAAATGGACGCACGATGGTACGTCCGCCGTATGGAGCACGGGAGGGCTGGTGGACCATTTCAGGCAAAGAACGGATGACCTATACCAGTAAGGGGACCTGAGGAAGATTACCCCCATTGGAGAGAGAAGACGCCAGCTGAAGGGAAAGGTGAGACCCCCAACATGGAAGGAACCGACAGGAGGATGGATCTTAAGGGGGAAGGTCTGTAGGGGAATGACCACCGGGTAGGCGGAGTGGTGAGGTAACCAAAGGAATGGAAAGGCAGAGTTCAGACCATTGCTGGCCCAAGTACTCCACGCGGCTAAGCTGGGTGCCCATGCGGGTGATATCAGGGGACAGTGCAAGTGCTGGGGCATTTTGACCATAGATTTTACTATGTAGCTAATTTTATATAATTATTTAGGATAGTTCCAGAGGTCAGAGCCCATCGCCAGCTAGATAACTTGGCTCTAGTGCTGCCGACCTCCGAAGAGTGAAGGCAAGCACCATCGCCGTCTCCCTGCCGGCATATGCAGCCAGTAGGACCCCAAAGGCCTCCAGGCCATTGCTACCATTCTCCGGACCAGTAGCGACTTGAGATAGCGCCCGCCCATTGCGCCTGGCTGCCAGTTGGTGCCCACGTCACTAGTAGACCCAGTGGATTGTCACCCTAGTGGCTGGCTCTCTGCCGTTACTACCCCCTGGTAGACTACTACCCCAGTTGGCCAAAGGACGTAGTATTATAATATAGGTTGGAGTGGAGGCCAGGCTCCATGAGGTCTCCCCATAAATTGCAGAGGGCTTTCATTTGTGTGATTATGCCTTCAGCCGCCCTCTTGTGTTTATAAAACATCATGAAGGGGATGATAGATTCGTGGAGAGGAATTAAATTTTGGAGGGAGCCATTCAATGCTATGGTATTGGTCGAGATTGTGTAGTTCGGCGTCGTGTACCACTTTCCATACATACGCGTGTGGATATTTTCGAGCCTGTGCTAGGTCGGAGGGTGGGGGCGTATCGGGAATGATAGATATGGGAACGGATCGTCCAAGGGTGGTTTTTGTGTGGAAAGTTTGTGACTTTTCAATGGTGGGATTTGTACTTTTGTGGTATGGATGAAAGTCCAGTGTTCTAGTACTTTGATATTGTTTAGTTCTGATGATCTGGACCATTATGGTGCTCAGTGATGCGGTGTACATATACCTTACCAGTTCAGCCCTGTGATCCATTTCTTTGGCTTATAGATGGGTATCATGCCCAGCTGTCCAAAGGTGAATATGCATGGTAGGTGCGGTTTGTGGCCATACCACATATGATAGGGAGACGTGCAGATGCTGGAGTGGTGGAGGAGATTGTACTGAAAAATAGTGTCGCGAGCTGCGTCCTCCCTGTACTCCGAGGGCAGATTAGCGGTGTGGAGTAGGGCTCGAACCCAGTCCACGAGAGTTCTGTTGGAGCGATCTGCTACACAGTTTTCTTGCGGCTAGTGGGTAGTGCAGAGGTAGTGAGTGACTTGTTTTCATAGATGGTGCTCATGGTTCTTGGAGTGGTCTCCCTGGCATTATCAGTGCGAAAATCGGTCAGTGCATGGCCCATTTGTTGTTTGATATAATGGACGGTATCATCGATGTGTTTCGAGATATCTTTCCTTTCCCTGATGAGGTGGGCTCATACGAATCGGCTCACCGCACAGATAATGATGATAATACGATTGTTTCCGTGGGTGAAGTTGGGTGTGACTGGCCAACAGGTGTCTGAAATAACCTCCGCTTCTATGGGTTAGATGTTCTGAGTAGGTTTGTGAAGTGTGAGGTGTAGAGCATTGCCTTCGCGCATACGCTGTAAACGAGGTGGAACATGAATGATTCAATACCGACGTGGCATCGGTTCAACTCAGGTATGAGTGGATCCCCAAAAATATTGGGTGAAATTCGATAAGAAGTTTAATTGGTATTTTTGGAAACTTCGTGGGTGATTTCTGTGGTATCTGGAACAGATGGACGCGTGGAAAGCGTACTGATATTATTGAAAAGTGTGTCAACCACAAGTGTGGCACACTACAGTAGTAGTATTCTCAGTTTATTGTGACGAAATAGTACTCAAGGGAGGACAGCCTTGCCGTTTCACCATGAAGTAGAGACAATCTGTGACTTGGGTCTGAGTTTATCGCCTGCGCAAAGTGACCAACTCCTGCTGGGGGTTTACCGCGTTCGGTCTCGTTATACTCACCCGCCCAGTATCACCAAGGACCGCTGATCTGTCTTAACCCGTGGGTTCGCGCAGTGTTCACTGCTTTCATCGTTTTGGTTACTTTGTATTGTGGGAACAGATATCCGTTCGACTTACTATTGAGTTGTGCTGTGCTGGCTGAACAAGCAACACCCCCCACCGCCGGGTCTCTTTCGGATTACCGCAAGACCCACCGGGTTGTAACATCCCTTTTGGTTTCTCTCCTTTTTCCCTTGTTTCTTTCTGGATTCTTTGTGGACCAGAACACCGCTCAAATGGACCTGCGCACTACTCTGAACAGCTGGTAACCCGATTGTCAGTATCAAACCCGTCGGTATAAACGGAAGCCACCTCGGTTTCCCCCGCGAACAACGTGTGGTACGAAGGGCCCTTTCGCGGCACCTAACTCACAAGAGAGCGAGGCTGCGAACAATTTGGGAGGATTTCTCGACTAGGAATATTGCTCCACATGGGGTGGAGTTTATCCTGATGACATGCTGAGCAGGTTAGGATGGAATCTGCTGAGAGAGTTTTCGGTAGGGTGGAGATGAGTCGTTTCTGTGTTGTCATGGCAATTTTGGCCGGGTGTGCATGGTTAGGACGAAGATGCCACCGATGAGTACTGGGTTTGGTTGGGGTAGAGGTTGGAGGGTTTTTAGAATAGTGTAAGCTGCCCCAGTTTGTGTGCGATGCTAAATGAATGGATTTCGCACTGGTGATTCGAAGAGTGGTGTGAGGGGAGGATGACTGAGGGGCAGGTAAATGGGGTGGGGGAGGGGCGCGAGGCAGAAGTTTTGTGTTTGTAGCTTGGCATTGATATTGTGCGTGATATTGTCGTGCAACTCCCGAGAACGGGCGAGGGCACCCAGAGGTCTTCGGGGCCTTTCTGTGTATGGGGTTAGAACAAACGGTAGAGCTTCTATCAGGTTGATCGCACGAGCCGAGCGTAACTCCGGGGATCACCGTCACAACGAGTCTAGAGAGTGATATGTAAAAGAAGTCGCGCAAATCGGTACAGAACACGACACGGTCGGTGCAGGACGTCGCCACGGCAGTAGGTAAGAACACGACAGTGGCGAGAGCCGCGGGGGCGGACACCAGCCACGAAAGTGGGCGGCCGTAGGCGGGGCTGACATCGGTATACCGGGTGGTAATACCTGTAGAACAGTAGGCTAAAGAAAAGAAGGAACACCAGGGATAACACGCAGAATGCGGATGTAGCGCTGTAGATGCCACGGGGCGGATAACTAAACCTGCATAAGGCTGTGTCTCTCTGTGAGGAGGATATCACTCACCAGGGGTGCGTAGTTAGAGCCGAACACTCGGTTGGTTCGTTTACTTCACCCAAGGTTGGGCCGAGCCCTCCCGCTCAAGTAGTGGGGGTCAGCCACTGTGCAGTGGGTTACAATAATACTATCTAACATATTTATTAAACACTAGACCTACCCCAAAATTGGGTGCTACAACCATCCACGGGTGCAGGCAGTCAGCAATGCTGTGTAATTCATAACTAAGTAGTCAATCATACAACCCACCAATAAATGAGTCGAAAATATCCTCTGCATTCATATAGTGAGCCATTACCTCCTGGGGGGGAGACCCCAGCATATAATACATAAAAATGGCAAAGTGTCCGCGAACGAGTTGCACTACAGATATATACGCCACTGGTGAGAAAATGGACGCTTGTAGTTGGTATTGGTTGCCTTCACATTTGGCGGTTGTTATAACCTGTAGAGGGTAGCACTTGATGTTGAGAATAGATGCTCGCTTGGGTGTGAAAGTAACGAGTCCATATCCCGACACTGGGTCATGTATTGAAAGCAGATTGTGCTTAAAGTGGCGATTGGCTAGAGCTTGAAGTGGTAAGATTTGGTTACTTCTCTGAGATTGAGTGAGTAGGGTCCCATGGTGGAAGCACTTGGTCAACTGGTCAGTGGCCGCATGGGTGAGTGTTGGTGTGGTAAGTGACTCCAGTTGCAGAATGGGGTGAGTGATGTAGGTTATATTATTCTATTGTCTAGAACGAACGTACTTCTTGTCTCGGTGCCGTTTACAGATGTTATATCGATTGTTAGAGGTGTTTGGAGAGTAGAATGGGTTGATACGCCGGTTCTTGGAGCAGGTTGTGGTAATTGTGCGGCAGATTGGTGTACGTCCATGGTGCTTTCTGCGAAGTTGGCCTGATTGCGGTGTTTGGGTTGTCTAGGGTCCCGGCAATCGTTGTCTGTACGCTGCGGAGGAATTCTGAGGGAGAAGTGAAACTGACAAGGCTTGCCGGAGAATGGAGGGCGGGGAGAATAATATGGGCGACGATCGTATCTATGGTATTGGTGAAAGCGAATGTAATGCCCGGTGAAAATAGCTGTTGACGAAGCCTATGGTTTTGAAGGCGTAAAATTTTGAGAAAAGGTGTAGAGTTCTTTGAATTTATGGCTGACTTCCTTGATATCTTTCGGTTTGTTTGCTACGAATTGGAAGATGATGGTAGCCAGCTTGGTTTTCCTCTTTAGGTCCTCGATAAGGAAGTCCACTGTTGTGGCGTCGTCTGTCATGTTAAGATATTTGGCCACGAGCATGCACTGATGCTTTTTTTTGTCGTCTTCGATTTACTCTCCGATTTTGGTGTTGTCTTGGAAATGAAAGTTCTCTGCCTCATTTTTTAGGAATTGATGATCTTCCTTGGTGCTTTGATTGATGTGAGATATGATTCGCGTGAGGAGCTCTTGCAATGTGAGGTTGTCATCTGGGAAGAACATTTGTCCGAGGATATCTCGTACGCTACTGAGAACGACAGTTGTGAGTTTGGTCTTCTTTTCCATGTAGATCTTGTGTTTGACTGGTTCTAGAGGGAATTCGGAGATAAACGAAATGTAGGCAGTGGATTCAAGAGTATGATCGTGGTTTTTTATGGCAGACAGCTTTGCGGAGTAATTAGCAGGGTTGAGCTTTGGAAGGGTTAAGTAGGTGGTAGAGTTGCTGATGTCTATGATTTAATTTGATTACTGTGTCGTATTTTGTATGATATGCGTGTCTTTCGCGGTGTGATTACGTTGTGATAAAGCTGATTTGTGTATACTTCTGTGTCGCGCTTGAACTACCTGCAAACTCGTCGTACGAGACGATTGTACAAACCTGTGATGTAGGGGCTTGTTGTGACGTGAATGGGACGAAGAACTGGGTTTGGAGTTTAAGGGGAGGCCTGGGAAGAAGCGCTACGGGCAGCTTAAGGCCATAGCCTATGAGAGGAAGATTCTACCTCTTCTCATTACGTCGCGATCTTACGCGGCCCGCTTTTCTATGCTATGTCCATTATAAGGCTGATTGAAAATTTGTCTGACGTTTTGGTGGGGTGAAGACCCAGTTTTGGTTGTTGTTCCCTTGCCATGATGGGAAGGCATGCCTTCAAAATTTACATACTCTGTCATCATGGCACGTGCATGCTCACGCATAAGTATGCATGTTGCCCGTTTGTCCGTGAGCCACCGCCGCACAAGCACCCACTACCGTTGTTGTAGAAGCTACCGGCCGCTTCCGTCACTCCTGCTACCGCCACTGATCACTGCTTGCCGCCGCTGTTTCTCCGTGCATTTATCCATTCACCGCACACTACTGCTGCATCTCCCCCGCTCCCAAGCATCAACTCCGGCGTCGCCGCAATACGGTACTAGCAAAATATAGTATCACATCAGCGCTTTAATCAAAGTTTACCCTGTTCAAACGAGAATCTATCATCATAAGCATGGAATGACTAGGCATGAGGTTATGCAGGGTATGACAGGTGGAAGAAAGTGTCATGCCATGAAACAGTCGACGCACGTACACGCTTGGTATCTGGGCAATAATATCATTAACCCTGGTGACCTTGGCCTCTATAGTGGTTTCGTTCTCGGATAGGCAGTGGAGTATTTACTCAAATTTTAGTAGTTGATCTTTGGACCACCTGAATCCTTCAACGTGTGGTGGAAAACCTTCCAAGTCGTCCTGTGCGGTAGCTGTTGGGGCTCGCGCGCCCATCTGCTCATCTTCTTCGATTTCATCTTCAGATTCCATCTCGATGAATTAGTTATATGGAATGGAGGGATGCGATGAGGTGGAATCATCATAAAGACCTCGAATGAGAGCGGTTAAGTCTGGCCTGGGCATGATAAAGGCTGAAAAAATGTTGCTAGAACTATCTGGTGCCCTCACCACATATCATATAGACAACAAATTATCCTAAGAGGTGTAATAAATTTTGCTAAGCAGGTCCATCATGAAAATGATGTTTCCCATAACAGGTTGTTATGGGTAGTTATTTAGACCTATTTTGCAGAATTAGGGTGTATGCAAATACAAGAAGTTTCTGTAAAATACCGAGTTTGGCGGCTCCAAACCGACGCGGGCCAGATCAGTTCTCTTTCCTTTTGAAGCTCTCACCACTCACTCTTTTACTTGTTGCGGCGTGGTCTTCCGCATTTTGTACGTGCTTGTAGTATACTGCCTTTGTAATTGTGTTGTCTAGCAAGATGCAATTCGGCCGCGCACAAGATATTAGGTTTTGGTCGTGCATTTTGGCCATCGCGCTATACTAGGACTGATCATAAGCCCTACGCTAGATCTAAGGTTTTAATGGCGTAGGTTATCCGCTGATGTAGTCTCTTTGCTACATTTTCCTGGACTTTGTTGCTCGTTGTGTTGTACAGTCATTGCCGGGTTTCCTCTCTACCTTTCATCTTGGTTCTTATTTACAGTTTGTGCCTATTCACTACATTGGCATTGCACGCCTGTGCTGGTACTCTCGAGCTACGAACCCATTTCTTGTCCTCTTTTAGCTAAGAAGGGGGCATATTAAGGACTGTCGCCGTCCGGTGTCGTTTCCTCGTGCAAAATCACACTCACAGTTGTTTCGGTGGCTGGTGCTCTCGTATTGGGTACGAGTTCTATTGTTTACTCCTGTTTTTAGGCTGTCACCACCTCGCGTCGTGTACTGCCACCGAGATGGGGTATTCGCTTATGATCAAGAACAGAGAAAGTATCTCGGTACTCCGCAGATTGAGGAGCATGTGCACAGTTAACGTCCGCCTTCTGTGACAGATTTGGCAGCTTTAGTGGGCCACGGCCCACATTTCACAAGTAGGACCAAGGCCACTTCCTCGATATTCTACATTTATATGAATCTCCACTGTAGCAAAGGGATCGTTTGTATGGTGCCCAGACAAGCTTAAGGCAAAGAATTCTGCAGATTCAGCCGAACAAAGGATACAGGTGAGAAATCTGCGATGGGGCCACATGGGGGCGTTGCTTCCGGATTATTGTAAAGGGGGGCAGCAAATGTCAACGTTGCAGGGAAAACACACACCGTGATGGAACAGAATTAAGAGAAGATATCCAAAGGCGAAAGCATTTGTTTTCGTTTGTTAAAAGGCAGAGCCCTTGCAACTCTTGTGTCCTACAGAAGTACATCTAAACTTTTAAGTCGTGAATACTGGTTGCAGGAAGCCTTTGAGATACAAACTCCTTTACATAGAAGCCAGAAACTCAAACCTTTTCTTCGAACGAACCCAGAGAACTGTACAAGGGTTACTGATACAACAGCGTAGAAATGTAACTGTACAAGCGGACGATACCAGAGGTAAGATATTGATGGCCACCACCCGCATAGCAAAGGCACTTGTATACTTTGCGTTGGCCTGGTTGGAACGTCGCTTAAAGCAGCATGAATCAAATGGCGTTGGGCGCAATGAAAGGTGTGCACACGAAATAGACTCCTGGACAAAACACATCATCGTCGTTTAGCAGGAGTGTTACAACGTAAGGTCAAACTGGTTGCACAAACAGCAGTCGCAAGCAGACGTGCGCCGCCCTTCATGGCACAGAACAAGGCAGGCCAGTACCGAGTAGAAGCAAGTTGTGGGAAATCGTCGCCCTGCACAATTGTCCGGCTTGCATGAAGCATAGAAGGGTGGAAGATACTTTTCCCGCCACAGAACGTGATTATGAACCATCGCCCCGTGTGTATTCTTACGTCCAGTCAAGTTGTTAGTCAAACACGCAGCGGTAAACGGCTTGCATAAAGCGATATCAGGAGAGAAGGTCCCTCCAAAAATATAGAAACATAGATAAGCCCTCGCCTCGGCTTGGTCGCAAAGCAGTGTGATCTGAAGAGCAACGAGAGAATGCGAAAAAGCGCAAAATGTGAAGCTGCACAAAAGAAGCAGTCCATCCAAGCGTGGTCAGCTCTCATGAACACCCAAGTTGCTCCCAAAGAAAGCACCCCCGTAATAGAGCCAAGATAAAAAACAGCAGTAAAAGCATATGGGCAGCTGTGCATGAAGATGTCGATGCGCACAGTCGGCGATGTAAACGTTCACATTAGAATATTTCAACGGATTTGTAATGCATTGATAAAACGGATGGCTTTGTGAGTGACATCATCCGACAGACAAACGTTACGGGTGCGATGGCTTTCAGGTATAAGTTGAGAGCGGTGTGATGTTCTCGAAGCAAAGCGATTCCGTATGTTCGTATTCAACTGGCGGCTCTTTTGCTTGGCCTCTTACACCACGGAAGCCACCATGTTGTTAAAGGAACGCTTCCCGACTCAAGCAGTGCAAGTGGTGGCACCGCGGGGAAAAAGCGATGGCGACAAGCCACCAAAAAGAAGGGAAAAACGAGTGCATGCGCTCCCATTGCGACAGGAACACAGCGTAGCTCGTTCTGTGCACGGCACGGCAATACACAGAGCCAAATCGCGGCCGAACGAAAAAAAGGCACAGAAGGACGGCAGGAGTGCCTCATTCTTCCTCCGAACTACTGTCGGTGTACTCTGCCGACGAGTCGGAGTCGGAATCGTCACTGCTATCGTCTTCTTCCGACGATGTACCTTCCTCTTCCACATCCGGTCTAGCGTCACCATTAAGCGGATGTACAATGGTGGGAGCCTTCGTAGGAACGGTCTTCACGGCCTCAGGTCTAGTGGCTGGAGGCGGCGAAGCAGGGGCAGCAGCAGTAGAAGTATGCAGCGACTGCATACCACGCGCAGAAACCATCCTTCTATCCGAATAAACCGGAATGGATTTTCCTCCGTGGGAACGTATCGGAGGGTGGTCATCGACAGGAGCTCCTTCATTCCCCTCGGGTGTTATAGGAGAACCTGATGGCGAGTCAATGTCCATCCAAGAATCCGGGTCGTTCGCAACGCGGTCAACGGGGGCGGCGGGAACCGGTGTGGTTTGGGAATTGATTGTACCGGCTTTTGCGAAGTTGAAGACGTCGTCTACACGCTCGAGCCAGAAGGCGTTCTTGGCGAAGACGAGGGCGTAGTTACGGACGTCGGACTTGCGTTGCGCGCGCTGACAGTCGAAACGAGCGGCGCGGGAGGGTTGGTTGGAGAGCGGGAGTTCGACGGCGCAGGCGTTTTGAGCGGGGATTAAGACGCCTGCGGCGTGCGGGTGAACGATGGAGGGCACGTGGGAGAAGCGAAGCGAGAGTAGTGAACGGGCATTATTCGGTTTGACGATGGACTTGCCCAACTTGATAGGGTAGCGCACGCCGGGTTGCGGGGCGTGCGGCTCGGGGTGGAGAGCGTTCGGGGAGTTCATGGCGGTGCACAAGATGGGGGGGGGGGGGGAAGAGGAAGGGGTGGGAGTAGCGGAAGAAAAAGGCGGAGTGTGGGGGGGGGGGGGGGGGGGGGGGTGATGGGTGGGGTAGGAAGGGGGGAGGAAATGAGGGTGTGGTGGGGATGAAAAGGTTTGTTGTTGCGTACAGAGCAGCGGAGAGTTGTGTACACTATAAAATCAAACATGAACAAAGTTTTACGTGGCCTCTTTTTACTGCTGTCGAAAACGGGGCGGCATTGTCAGTAACGGCGCCAGGCCGCCAACTCAAGCGCCGCCATGCAACACGCGCTCAATTTAAGTGATAATGCTATGCCTGCACGCAGTATGTAGCTGTAGCGGTGCGACCGTCGGGCGGTGGAGGCAAGAGGCAATTAGGAGAGGCGGAAGGCGGAAGGCGGAAGGCGGTCACATGCAGCACCCCAAGCAATCGGCGTCGGCGCAGCCGAATGCGCAGCCGGCCAAGCAGCCCGCGGCCAGACAGTCATTGCAGCACGCCATGCAGTCCGCCTCCCTGGCAGCGCCTTCCGGCGAGCGTAGCGGAGTGCCCATCACGCGCGGCGGCGGCGGCGAACCGCCCTTCTCCTCATCATCCGTTTGCGGCGCCATAATCACTCAATCCCAGCACACAAGACAAAAACGCAACTCTTGCTCCGCCGCAACTGCGTAACGCCTTTTTATACCACGCACAAAAACGTGTCAAGGCACTCCGAACTGTAGAAGTGCACTTAATGCGCCATCAGCAGAGCGATCCCACTCCAGTTCCTTGCCCGCTAAGAATGTGCTCACAAACTTGGAAAAGCGCGCAACAATTGCGTATGCACAACGCACAACCTCGTCATCAACCACTTCCACAAGTCGTCGTTGGCAACTAACTCCCATCACATTCTTCAAACTCTGCCACAAAACATGTTGTCCCTCCCCCTGCGCCCCGCCCTTAACAAACTTGTCGCTCTCTTCCTTAAGCTTGAGCACGCACGCCAACGTCGCTGGTAGAGTGCGCTGTACAACCCCATATACATCCACCTTATAGCTCTTCACAAACAATATAGCAAGCGTCTTACACGCCGCCACAGCCTCAACAGCCACACTTTCATCTACCACCGTCGCCCCAGATACCACGCCACCACCCCCACCACCTAGTCCAGCCTGCACCAACAGCGGCACTTTCGCCGAACTGTTATGCGCTCGTAAAATGTTAGTCATCCTGTTAAGCGGCTCCAGCAGAACGCCCAGTGCAGCCCGCCAAGCCTCTCCACTAGCATCTGTGAAGCCCACGAACGAGCTAAGTTGCGCTTCATGCAAACTGATAGTGCGCAACGCCAAGAGCACTTTTCCGCCCGGTACCACGCCCGGCTTACTCAACTGACCAGCCTCCTCTCTCGCCTCTGCAAGCGACAAACCGCGAGGTATGTTGGTCACTCCCTGCATCAAATTCCACACCAGAAGCGACATTGTCGCCGCCTGAAAAGCGCTCCACACCGAGTACACAGCTGTGCTCACGGAGCGCATTACGCCCGCAGAGAACACTAACACCGGTAGTAGCGCCGCTAAGGGCGGTGCCGCAGACAGCACCAACATGCGCGGTGCCAATGCACGCACCCTCCAAAACAGCGACGGGAAAGGACGCAACGCTATGAAAGAGCTATGCAACTCGCGTACCAACAGCGTGTAAGCCGGTGCACAAAGCAGCGCCAACATCACAGACGGTAACATATGTTTCGCAGACGGTAACACGCTCCCCTCGGCACAGACCGCACTTAAAGAAGTCCCCTGCGTAATAAACGAGTGAAGAACGCTTTGAACGACCAGCAGAGCAGCGGTAGCAACGGCGTGAAAGGCCGTTCGTCGCCTATCAATTAACGGCCGGGCGCGAGATAAAGCAGCTTCCGCGCCGACAATAACAGCCACATAAAGCGCAAACGCAAGTATCTGCAGCATTCGAACGAGCACCGAAACGGGGCACGACGCTGATCTTGAGAGCGTTAACGAAGCCGATGCCAGCAAGAAGGAAGCGGCTGAAGTTCGCCACGCAGCGCTGTCTAGAGCCTCTTGTATACGCCATGTGCCGACGGTGTCCGATTCAACGCGGCACACTACGGCGGTGTGCAGCGAGGCGGCGCGTCGCGGCGGCAGTTCGCGCAGGGATTCGGTCAGTCGCGATACCGCCGCATCGGTCCTCGGTGGCGCGCTCATGACGTTGCGCCGCCGATGCCACGCGCTGGACGCCGGCGTCGTCATATCGTCGTCGTCTTCCTGGCCGCGCGTCTTCCTCAGCGTCTTGCTCCCACGCCGCAACTCGGTCCGTACTTTCCCGCTCACTCCGATTTGATCCGATCGTGAATGCGTATACGCCACGTGGACAGCAAGCAACTTTGTACGTGGCCACGCGTTGAGACCGTTGCGCCACCACTACTAGCCCAACGACAGGCGCACCAACCAACAATGACATCGTGCCGCGCCAACCACGCACCAGCAACGGCGCAAACTCGACACGCCCCTACCAAAACCGTTCGGCACCACCCTCTCACTGCCCCCTCCGCCTCCTCCTCCGCCCCCCCCCCTCCCCCTTCAAACCGCCCACCCGTCTTCCTCTAACTTAATCTCACACTCACTCCCCCCCCCCCCCCCCCCCGTTTCCCCCCAAAATGACCGACCGTCTCGCAGAGCTACGTCCGGCCGGTCTCTCAGACAGCGTTCCACCCGAGCATGACGTCGAAGCCGGACTAGACCCCGCCGCAGAAGCCACTCTAACCGCCTTTAACCGCGAGGCTGAGGCAATTGAGAAGGTCTTCGTCTGGGCGGACCGCTCCATCCGTACAGTCACCACCGCTTTGTCTGACCCAGATGCACTGCCGTCCGTCACCGCCCAGTTAGACACAATTGACAAGAAGCTCGATGCCGTCCGTAAACGACTTCGTAGAATCGCCGATGAGAACAAGCAAATGGCCACCGCTGGAGATGCCTCCCCGGCCACCTTGCGTATTCGCGTCAATCGCTTTACCAAGCTCAGTAAGGACTTTATGGCCATTACGACCGATATGGAGTCTGTCAGGGAGAGCCATCGTGATGTTGTCACAGATGCTGTCAAACGTGATGTTCTCGCCGCCAATCCGCACGCGTCGGAACGTCAAGTTGACCGTGCGTTGCAAACAGGCGATTTGGACTCGGTTCTTCAGGTGGATGACGTGCATTTGAAGCATCAGATAGAGGACCTGCGTTCCAGAAACCGCGACATTCAAAAGCTATCAAAGAATATTATCGAGCTGCACAAGATGTTCACGGACATGAGCTTGCTGGTGGAAACGCAACAAGAGCTTATTAACAACATTGAATACAACGTCAAGGACGTGCATAAAACCACCAAGCAAGCGGCAGAGGAACTGCACATAGCGCGAAATCATCAAAGGTCCGCTCGTAGGAAGAAGGCGTGCTGCATCATTTCGGTGGTGGTTATCATAGTGGCTATTGTGGGTGGCATCCTCATCTGGCAGGGCCTCAGGAACGGCTGGTTTGGCGGAAACAACAATGATAACAACAACAACAACAACGATAGCAGCAGCGGCACTGATAGCAGCACTGATGGCGGCACTGCTAGCGGCGCGGACAGCGGCACTACTACCAGGACAGCGGCTCTTTTCGTACCAGCGGATAGCGAGCTTTGGCAACGCAAGTTGACAGCTCAATGGAATCACTAACAATATCGTACAAACGCTACTTGTCTCTCTCGATGTGCCCATGTTTCTCCCTCCTTGTCTCTCGCTCTAATGATTTTTTTTTGTGTTTTCGCAGGCAGCTACGCTTATCTTCGTTGGATCCCAGTACACAGCACCGCCAGTAAATAGCAGAACCGCTCCCTTTTCGAACCGTTTGCTTCGACCCAATCTTGCCACTCGCATGTATTTGCAAACGGCTCTTGCGTGCAAAGCATGAATCCCGGGCATGAATATGTTCAGCGCGGCGCAATTTGGCAGTCGCCAGTATGCGCGCATTGGGTGTATCGTCAGCCGTTGAGCTGCAACGCCACGCTCAGTTGTGATGTTCTCTGCGCGTTTTACGTAAACGGGTAGATATCTATGCATGTGGCAAGGTGTTAAGCTTGGAACACGATCCGTGAGTGCCGTTGGTCTCTGTGCGAGGCGTCCAAATGGCCACTTGTATGTTACTGTGTGTGATTTCTCCGCTTGTCGAGGCGCCACGTCACATGCGTGGTTGACGCGCAGCTGATTTTGCTGCACTGCGTCAGTAAAAAACAAAGCCCAAAGTTCGTCATTAACTCCGCTTTTCCCGTTGCGTTCTATCCATCCCGCCCGGGCGCGCACTTTCCCTTTTCTCCACTTCACGTTGGCATCTCTGCTACGTAAACCATTCGCCCTTCTCATAGCACTCTTGCAACAGAGTGCCTTCGCATTCATCATCGGTGGCCAAAAAGAGAAAAAAAAAGCAAGCATGCATCCTTGCATCCAATCGCAAACCCCACGTACCGTCGTGAGCTTCTTCCTAACCGTCTTGCTTCTCATCGCCGCTATTCCCCCCTCCTGCGCCAGTCATAGCCGCGACAAGTGGATATCAAGAATCACCGCGGCAGCCTCCGCGCTTGAGAACACTTGTCAGTGCGATTGTTGCTACAGCATTGGAAAAAGCGGCCGAACTGACTGCGTACCGCCCACCGACACCTCGTTCGACGTTCAGAGCTGTGCGCAATGTGACGTAGACACCTGCGCCTCCGTGTTTCCAATAACCTGTGGACAAGTCTCATCCATGGTAACTTCGGACTGCATAGTAAGAAAAGGATGGATCTTGGAGGTGGTTCCGTCACTCTTCATAGTAATCTCAGTCGCGCTTCTGCTATACGGCCTTTACAAGCGCTTCGACGGCTACAACAACATCGCAACTACAACCGCGTCGGAGCACGCTCGAGTGCTGCCTAGCTCGGGTCCCATGATCAACTACAACACTTTGCAGGGCGCTTATCGTCCTGCGGCTTCGCGGCATAGTAGAAGCTTGTCGGGCGAGCTTGCTAGACCTGCCACAGTGCTGCCGAAAATTCCGGACGACGAGCCAATGCTCCATCCCGATTCCATGCCACCGCCTTTACAAACAAAGAGCAGTAATTGTGCACTCGATCCCATCCCTGAGTTTGCACCGCTAGGTCACGATTCGTCCGACTCCAAGACATGAACCCCGACGGCCACTCTTTACCTCCTTTCTAGCAGTAGCAAATAAACAGAAAACAAAAAAGAACAAAACGCACACACATACACACACACACACTTTTCGCCTCTTTGCTGCTCATAAATATATTCAGTGCTCCGGTTTGCGGAGACGGATACGGAGCGGTGCGATGCTAAACAGTAGCAATCTTTACAGAACAAAAAGCAGTCGCAGGTACTTTCGGTACGACGGTACACCTGACTGCAATGCGAGACGAAACGGACGCAGGAAGGAAAGGAAAAACAACAAAAAAAGACAAAAAAAGACAAAAAAAAACAACAATTAGGCAATCGAAAAGCGAAAGTCGGTACGGACAAACCACACGCGCATGGCGGTCAGTCACGCTGGGAGTCCAAACCAAAAAAGGTGTCATATCACTTGCCGTTTCATCCCCCGCCATCAGGTAAGCTCAGGTGATTCACCCAAAACTCCCTTCCTTCCGCTTCCTTACATCCAAACGTGTACGTTCGTTGACTGGTACGAAGTTCAAACATGAACGGGGAGTTGGGTTTCTTCGACTCGAGGCGACGCACCGCCGTCTCCGTAAGAGCGATCATCTTACTATTTCGCAAAGCAATGCTTCCAAGCACGCCTCTACTCTCCGGGCGAAACAGTAGTAAAACGGCGCCGAAATAACCTTGATGCACAATGGATGCATATCTCAAGTTCCACCTCCGAAAGATGCGACTGCGCAATAATAACTCTCCTTGCGCCTTTGAAACACTTCCAGCGCGTGGCACTGATGCGGCGACGTTGCCTTTCTTTTCGGCTTCTGCCATCATCCTCAAACTAGACGCCAGCTCGCGTCCAGCCGTGATGCTTGCTCGTTGCAAGTCCTTGAGAGCACCTGTAGCAGCTGGACGAGACACGATCCGTTTCGGAACGTCAAGCGCACCGTCGTCGTCGTCAGGGGAGGACGCGGTCGGGAGTGGGGCTGCCTGGCTTTCGTCAGAGTTTGGTCTGGGCATCTGGTCCTGTGTGGGCGGGATCGGGGCATCCGGAACGTGGTTGTCCAAAGTTCCAAACGTGGAGAACGAATCGGCGTCGTCGAAGGACAGGCCGTGCCAGAGGGGGTTTTGCTGTGGCGCAACGTTCTGCGAGAGCTTTTGTAAGCGCTCGTCATCGTTGAAGTCGAGGAAGGATGAAGATGAGGGGAGGAAGTTGAGATTTTCGGCAGCGACGAGGCGAAAGGAACGGGCGCTGGAATCAGGACGATCGGGCACGGTGTTGACGCTTGGAAAACGTACAGAGCGACGGTAGGAGAAGCGCGGAGGCATATCGGGGTGATCAGAGGTCGAGGAGGATGGTTCGGTGGTGGTGGCTCGGGAGCGACTTAGTCGCGGGGGTGGGGTGTCGTCCTGAATGCAGAGGCCGACTTTAGGGATGCTCTCGATGGCGTCGTCGCGAGGGTGTGATGGTGGGGGTTTGGGGGGGAGCGGCAATGCGGCGAGGGGGGGAGGGATCAATGGTGCATAGGGCGGTTTGAGCTCTCGGTTGCCGAGACGAGTAGAGAGATGTGTGGGGACGTTGGACGGGGCGGGATTGGCGAAGAAGTCCGCAAGGGGAGGAGACTGCGGTGGGGGAATTGGGGGCGGCGAGACGTTGTCCCACGGGCGTGAGAAGCGGGGGAGCGGGACGTTCTCCTTGTCTGAACGAAGACCGGGGATCCCCATGGCGCAGTGGATGTGGGCGGCATTGCGGGGAGAGCAAAGGGGGGGGGGGGGGGGGAAGCGACTGTGGGTGACTGAAACACTGTGCGGAGCTCTTCAATGGCAGCACTCGCGGCGGCTCGTGGAGACGTTGACGCGCTGCAGCGTCAACGCAGCGAGCCGTTCGCCGTTTACAACTCATCTATAGCGGCCGTTACGAAACCATGATCGCCACGCGGCACTGCTGTATCACGGCGCATTCGCGCGCCGTGGCCACCGGAATGGCCTCTTTTCATTGGCTGTGGGGGTACACGTGGACGGGCGCTTTGGCGCACCCGCTGAAATGCGGCTTGTGTAAAACGTGTCACCATTGCACCAATCACAGCGCAGAGTTCACCCTTGCGCAGCAAGCGGGGCGGGCGAGAGGACCGCCTCCGTGGCAGCGTTGAACTCTGCGCTGTGATTGGTGCAAACGATACACGTTTCACACAACGCACATTGAGTCGGTGCCGGTTTGGCGCCGATGAGGCTGCTTACAGCGGCAGTGCGCCTTATAGATGAGTGGTGCGGCTGTGGGGGCGGCGCTGATGACGGAGGAAGGCGATGGGAGGATGCGCTTGATGGAAGACGAAGAAGAAGACAACGCGGGGGCGGGTCTGGGGCGACGCGCGGTGCACGCGGCGCTGACGCACGCGACGTACGCGGCTGCGGCGCCGGTGCTGCCGTTGTTGGGCGTGCGCTCCGCGTTCGGCGTCGCCGCCGCGCTTGGCGCTTTCGTGCTTCCGCCGCTGCTACTGCCCGTCGCCGTGCTGGCGAATCGCCGCGCTCTTCGCAGCGCCTTGCACGCAGTTGCTGCCGTCCCGCCGCTGCTGCTCGCGCTGCGCGTTTGTCCGCCGCTCGCACTCGCCGTCGCCGGCACCGTTGCGCTTGCGCAGCACGCCTCCCTCGTGGCCGCACGCGCGCATCGCCGAGTTCTTGCAATGCGTCTGGCGCTGTTGCACTCTTTCATTGCCGCCGCTGCAGTGCTGGCTCCGCCGCTTGCTGCCGCGCTTTTCCGATTCCCGACCCTGCCCTTTTTCGCCCTCGCTCTCGCCCATGCCGTTCTCGTGCCGTTCGCGCTGCGAGATGACCACAAGCGCGTTCACGCGCCCCAGATCGCGCCTTCAGAGGCTTCGCCTGCTCTCCCTTCCCTGCGTGAACATCCGCGTCTTATCCTCGTGCTCATCGCCATGCTTGCTTCCGCCGCTACTTCGTCCTATCTGCGACCGCTGCTGGTTCCCTACATGGCGCCGGACAACACACTCTCGTCGTACATGCGTCCGGCCTTGCTTTTTTCGTTACATGCCGTCGCCGCCTTTCTAGCAGAGACGCTTGTTCCGCCCCTTCTAACCAATCACATCACCCTTCGAACAGCCGTATCACTCGGAATTCTCACCGCCCTCACAGGTGTATCTCTCGTTCACCACTCCTTTATCACAATCGGTCTCTTCTTCATGGCATTAGGATCATCAGCATCTCTGGTTCTAGCAGTGTCTGATATAGCCGCCACTACCAATCAACCGCTCAATTCCGTCACCGATCCCATCGCCGTTTTGGCTGCGCGCACCTTCTCATGCGGAGAGGCGCTGGGTATGTTTTTGGCCGGCGTTCTTGCAGAGCGTTCTGGATTTGATTTTGCTATTCTGGTCTGGTATAGAGTTATGATTGTTGTCGCGCTTATCGTTGTTGTTCCACATCTTGTACTTCGCTGTTGCACGCCGTTTGCCTTTTTGCTGGCTACCTCTGCATCGACCAGCGATCTGTCTCATGAACAAACCCCTTTGCTGGACAACCACACTGCGCAATCCTCGAATTACACATTCACCACCTCTGTGTAATCTCTACCGTTTTCGTGCGTTTGGCTCAACTCTGGCTTACCACCACCAACTTCTCATCTAACTGCAACCTAGTCGATCGCCAATTGCACTATTACAATTCAACTCTATGTATCATAACTAGAGCCTCAGTTTGCTACGAAAACCAACTCAACAAAACACACTTTCTGTGCTTCTCCTCTGGAGACCAGACCGGCTATCCGCGGGAGACTCTCCAATGGATTGCCGGTCTAGGCTTGTAATCGCATCAGTCCGCATTCCCGCACCATCTGTGTGCGGACGTTACCTTCCACGTCATGCCCACATCTTGGGATGATGTTTCCACCTGTAAATGACACCAAGGGCACAGGAGTGAACACTAAACTTGCCTTGGTTTAATCGGTTCGTCACCGAGTGCGTGCGTGCTTATCTACAAACAAACAGCGTGATCTAGTCTGCAATTCTCTATCGGCCTGTACCAGCCTCTACATGTTCCACGTTCTCACGCATGAGTCACCACCGGAAGTAACGATGCAGTTATCCGAAACAAAAGCAATTCCCGTCACCCCGGCACGGTGCGCCGTCTTAAGTCTCACAGGGTCGTCCTCAGAATTCACAGGCCACACAGCAACAGAGCCATCCAGTCCTCCAGAAGCCACCAGACTTCCATCATGAGAGAATGAAATCGCGTCCACTCGAGCAGTATGCCCGAATCCACCTCCGGTAACCGTCTCTCGAGTAGTGGCGTTGTAAATCTTCACTCTTCTGGATTTCTCGCCCACAGCTATGTACTCTCCATCCGAAGAGAACGCGAGCTTGTTTGGTGGAGAAGGCATGCGCATTGGCTCCCCAGCCCCCACTAACTTGGAGTCGTTCAGGGTGTAGAATCGCAATTCACCAGAGCCCCCAGAAATTTCAAATCCGACGGCAATAAGTCCATCAGGATTCACGGCCACTGATGTACCCGTTTCACCGTTTCCAAACTTCAGTTCGGCGGTGATAGCAGCTCCTTCAGCATCCACAGAGACCAGGCGAGTTTCGTTCACAACAATGGCGGAGTATGATGATGTAGGACAGATAGGCACGGCGATGTCTACGCCACCACCCTTAACAACAACTGGCTTCTTGTATTTCAAGGTGCTCAAGGGAGTGATAAAGATCTTTCCGTCCAAACCAACGTTGGCAACAACCTCCTCGTTTGCTGAAATCGCACATACAGAAGAAGCAGGCCCCTTTCCTGAAAAATTGAGCGGTGCGCCTCCAGCGCCCACTTGCCATGCTACCATGAGACCGGAATAGTCAGCAGTGAAGAGCTTGTTTCCGACAGCGGCAACACCGATGATTTGCTTCGAATGACCACGGAAAATTTTGGACACAGCGTCTTGACCGGCGTCAATGATGTTGATCTGAGGCCTCAAACTGACCGAGACGGTTTCACCACCTTTCTTGGAGTAGGTGCAACCAACCTGCATGTCCATGACTTCCTTTCCAAAATTGATGGTTCGCAGGCATTTTCCATCCGGGATGGACCAAAACTTGTTTGTCTTGTCGTTAGAGCTGGTCATGAGGTTGTTATCATCAAGCCATACAACACCGGTTACACTTCCGGCATGTTCCGTAACTGTGCAAGCGACTTCGTTACTGTTGACATCAACAACAGTGAAAGTTCTATCAGAAGATGCAACAGCCAGATATTGGCCACTGGGAGAGAAACGCACAGCATTAACAAAACCATTGTGATGTCTGAGGAACTTGGGAGTGTCAAACTCACGAATAGGAGGGCCCTTAAAAAGACCGACACTCATATCCTCACTACCGGTAGCGATACATCCCTTTATGACATCGCAAGCCAGACCCTTCTTGGTATGTCCATTGCAGACACCGGCGCTGCCGCCAGACGGCACCTTGACGACTTTTGCGAAAGCGCCGCGACTGTCACCGGCAATTACCAGAAACTTGGCGTCAGGTGAGAAGGCAACGTCGCGAATTGCGGAGGCGGTAACCTGCATCTCGGTGGTCTGGGACGTGGTTTGGGCATTCCAGATGCGAAGGAAGCCATGTTCATCGGCGGATGCGACTAGCGTTCCGTCTGGAGAGAAGCAAGTACAGGTGACTGGAGCGGAGTGCTTGGAAAAGACGCGAGCGTCTAGCGGGTTGTCAAGTGATCGGACGACGGCGACTCGACCGGACGCATAGGCGATAAGCGAGGAGTTTCCCGAGGGATCAGAGGCAATGCGCGTGGCCTCGCCGCGCACAGTAGTGGGCACGCCGACGTAAACGTCTTGAAGAGTGAGTGTATCAGCCATGTTTGGAACGAGAAGCAAGAGCGAGACAGCTTCGACAAGGTGGAGTTGAAGGAAGATGCGGACGGGAAGCGGGGGACTGGGGGAGAGGGCAGGGGTGCGCTGTATGAGGGATTATGAAGAGTGGGTGGAGTGAACTGTGGACAGCAAAGTGTTAGGTGCGAGAACGCAGCGGGAATACCGTTGACGGTGGCTGATGGCCTGGCCGACGCGCTGACACCAATTCGAGTTTGATTTTGAGTTATTTTGCGCTACGTGTTCCGTTTTGACGCTTCGTGAGCATGCACCGCTGCGGGGGGGTACGCCCTTTGCATTGCTGCAGCGCGTTGACTGGCTGCTTGCAAACGTGTCGAAGCGTGTACCACTCGTCTCGAGCCACCATAACCTTACGTGTAAACGAAACGAACAAGTGCCAACGGCAAGTCGACTGACTCGCGGCCTGCTTACCGATGCTGCCTTGTTGAACTTGCTGTCGGCCGCGGCACCGTTTTCGGCCTTCAACCCGTTTCCCTGACGAAACCAGTTAAGTTAGCCCTGCAATGCATGCACAATGCATGCACAATGCATTGCGCGCCGACCGCCTTGCTCGCAGCCAACGAAGCTAACCACAGTCCCGCTGCCCAGCTCCTACGCCCACCCGAGCGAAGAGCTCACCGGAGTCTCTTCTCGTCAGATAGCAATATGATGCAGTAGAGACTCTATCTCGAGACGCAACTCTTATCCGCTTTTACGCCGATTTTTGGTCCAAAACCTCAAGTCGACGTAAACGCGCTCCTTGACGATCAGAACGTATCTTCACAAGCAAACAACGCCGCCCTTGAGAGCTTGCTTACAGTCGCCACCTGGGTCAACTTCGCTTGGATGGCTTTGCGCATCCTCCACGCTACACGTCCTGAGAGGAATACGGGAAGGAATACGTATCTAGCCTGAGCCCGCTTACCACCTTCCATCCACAGCCTGATCCTCCTGTACCAGAACTCACCTCTAAAGAGGAGGCCATCCCTCACAACCTTTCATGTGCAGTCTGCACATGCTTACCGGGAGCATCTCCTGTAGATACTAGCAACCTTCCCCTCCCGTCTACCCCCACTTGTTCAGCAAACGGAATGCTACTCATTTCAATTGCAGTTTGGTTCCTGTTCAATGTTGTAACCATGCTTTATCTCCTACATACCAAACATCAACATTATCTCACAATGCACAGCACCAATCTCAATCTCAGCTGCTGCGTTGCCCCTACGCCTTAAGTTCAAAGTACTCGCTCAGTACTGCTCTCCACTCCGCCCAGTTCTTCATTCTCGGTCGCCCTTTCACACCCAAATTGTAAGGCTGTTCAAACACAATGTGCTCCCATTCGGGCTCGTCACACCGCCCCTTCACAGCCGGCTTATCGTCTATCAAAACCCTTCCCTTCACAACCGTCTTGTCTCTTGTAATCATAAGCCTCGGCAGAAACTCCTCACCAAGCCACTGCCTGACCCACGCGTACTTCTCCGCCACACACGTCTCATACTGAAACGGCATAGGAGCCGTACAAAACAAAACATGCAAACCGGCATCACTCATTTCTCTCACCGCTCCAATAGCCCCAGGTTGAGGTTCCAGCGCAGCGTAAAACCCCGGTTGCGACATGATTTCAATCGCAATGGGCATTAACTCCTTGTTGAAGTTCTGTTCCAGTTCAAAATGTTGCCGATCTTTGATGATGTCTGCAGCGTCATCTGGTCGATGTTCAGCCCAACGTTTTGCAAACTCTTTATCCCAATCTACAAGAGTGTTGTCCATGTCGACGAGTACCACGTTTTGCATTGACGGAGTTGCCATTTTGGTTCGCTGATTCTTTCTAGCTGGAAAGGGTTGCTTTGGAAGAAATGAAGTTGAGGTCGGGACTCGTCTGGTTGCAAACGAAAGCGCTGGACACACGAACGCCATGCGCACTTCTATAGTCATCTTACTCAAGCGAATAGATCGTACCTGTCATGCATCGCCCATGCAAAAATTGCTCGTCTCCACAAATCAAATTCGTCTGTTCTGGTCCACACAACGCCACCACGTGGGATTCGGTTCAAGTCCGAATAGCTCAAAACACCCCCTGCCCTCAAAGAACCGCCTCTCTAGCATCAGCATTGTATCAAGGCAGTCATAATGAATCGCACGCGTCCTGTCTCCGTATTTTTCAGGAAACTTCAAGATGGAGGTGATGAATAACTGTATGACTTTACGAGATCTACTACACGTAAGATAGCCTTCTTATCTTTGTACCATCGGAAAAAATGAACAGCCGGAGCCCATTCGGTACACACGAAGTCTGATCTTTGAGGAGACGTGGTTGTTCAGCAGTTAGAAGGTCAGCCTTGAAACTTCACCGCATGCATGGTGAGGTGTTTGATTTTAATGTTGACGAATAACCCTTAACCCATTATCAGAATCTGGATCCCCTACAATCCGGGAGTAAGCGACTCCTGTCTGCTCATGGAGCAAGCCTACTATCCAATACAAACCAGAGCTTGTTTGCAACGACACCAAGCTTGGCTCGCCAAGCACGCGATGCTGTATCGAAGCTGCTATTCTATATCTACAATGCTTGATTCACACGCAGATCGGATACCTCGGTCTGAATACTGGTGACAGTTTCCCTCATCATATTGATTTCTTTCAAGAATGTGTTATGATGTCTCCGATATATTGTCTCGCCTTTTTTTGTGCATTGCATCGCGTGTCCTGTCCTTTGCACCTGTACTGCGCCAGTGTCCGTAGCATGGCTCTGCGAGGCTATCTCAGACGTCGAATTCTTCTTCTCTTTCGTTATCCCTGACAACATACGTCCTATCATCAGTTACAGGGAAGCGATCCAAAAGGGCAATCGCTCTCTTTGCGTTTCTCTTCAGTTCTTCGCTTACAACGGGGAGATGCTGAATTTGCCGCAAAAGATCAAGCACTCGCCTCAGTATCCTGCAAGCATCACCCTCTTGAAGGGATGTGTTACTGAGAAGTTCAACCCAACTGATTCCGGAAGCCCACATTTCAACAATACCCATTAGTTCTGCGTCCAGATATATAGGTGCTTCAACCTGGAATTCGTTCTGCACCGCAAACAGACGAGCTCTTTCTGTCGCTGCTTTCTCCAAGCTTTTCTTCGCATCATTAGAGACCTCTTGTGCAATATACACATCTGGACGACTGTTTTCAATAAGACTAGCACCCAATACAGCACCTAGGTGAACAGGTGATATGTCATTCAGCGATGGTTCCAACAGCATCAAACTCGTCCACAGTTCATTCTCTGACCGCACTTTAGCGCCCAAACTGCCAAGGCTCGTCACATTATAGCTGTCATCTAAGAACCCGTAATGCTGGAGCACGGAAGTAAGGCTCATAAAGTCATCCCAGTTTGTGTTGTGTGCTGCTCTGTGAGAATTGTTGTCAGTGTTAACGTTACTGGCATCCTCTTCCCTCTCAGAGAGTCTGGAATACCTTGTTGATCGTTTGCCTTTTCTGCGCTTTGTCCCATACGGATCTATCGTCCCGTCAAGACTTCCTCTGATTTTCGGAATGGCCCGTTTCGCAGATATAATTGTTTTGATCCTGTTATCCGCATGGAGTTCATGCTGTAAGACCATATCCTTCGCTTTCTGAACTCGCTTCTTCTGAGCAAGGATCTCCGGTCGATTCATGTCTACAAGTCCCGACAAGCTTTCCGAGTTAGAGTCATCCCTTTCCTGTCTTGCTCTTTCCGCTTGCCATTGTCGGGCAACAGGTATAAGGCCATCCAAACGAGTCGGCAGAGGAGCGCTGAACTGGTCGAAAGCTATGGACTTCCATTGAGAACGACCTGGTAATGATACATCAGCCCATTCGCCCGCATATTTGCCCACCTCTACAGGTTCCTCTTCATAAAACAGTCTTGCAACAGCAGTATGAGCAAAAACCCTAAGCTCGCCGTGGGCGTCCACAGCGAAAAACATCGGAGAGCCGCCCTCCATGTTATCATACAAGTCCAGGAATATAGCTTCGACAACTTTTTGTTCTTCGTCTTCACACTCGCTTTCGAGTTCGGCCATTTCCAAATCCACCAGTCCAAAGTAAAAGGACTTCAACTCTTCCCCCCCGTCACCTTTCCCTGCTGCCGTAAGTGCAGCAGAATACTCACGTCGCTTTTGTCTTCTTTCCGCGCCTGTCGATGGTGTTTGTCCACGATCTTTGAGCAGAAGCCTTGTCCCCGTAGGTGCAAAAGTGAGAGTATCTTCGATCATTTCAGCATCCATGTCGATGCTTTGCTGTACAAGATAAGCAAGAGCTCGCTTTTCAGCTTTAACTCTCTCAAGGCATTTAACGTATGACCGCAACTGCCCCTCATCAACTGACTTCACGAAATCTTCGGCTTCAGCGAGAACTGCTTCTAAAGCTTGCTTTTCTCTCTTTCTTGTCAAAAGATCTTCTGCGGTAGGGCGTGCTCCACTTTCGGAAGAACCTTGAATTGACTCTCTTTCTCTTAAGAAGTTACCAAACGATCTGTCAACGAGCTTTTTTGCATCTTTAAGCGGTCTTGACGACAAAAGGTTCAGCACCATGCCGTAATTGGGTGTAAACTTTGATTCAAGAGCATCCACACCTGCCGTCAAAACCTTGAAGGCTTCAAGAGCGCCTTCATTACGGCTTCGGAGAATAACTGAGTGACCAACCGTATCCTTGCCGCGACGTCCTGCTCTACCCGCCATTTGAAGAACTTCACTTGTTGTCAAGTTTGTGAAACCGATATCACCAGTTCTCTTGGACAGAGATGATATTACTGTCGTTCTAGCTGGCATGTTAATTCCTGCAGCGAGTGTCTCAGTTGCAAAAACCACTTTTATGAGACCATCTTGGAAAAGCTCTTCAACACATATTTTCCACAGTGGTAACAACCCGGCGTGATGACTAGAAATTCCTTTCATAGCAAGCTCAATGCGATCCTTCTGTACCAAGCCCGGGTGTTCAGCTGTAAACGCATCAAGTCTCTCACGAAGCATTTTTTGTTCCTTTGGAGATACCAAGTCTTCCCAACTTGAAGAAGCTAGTCTCGCAGCCTTATCACATCCCGCCCTACTAAAGATGAAGATGATACCAGGCAGCATCTCGCGACGTTGTAACAACCTAACCACATATGGAAATGAGGGGATTTCTGTATGTCGGGGTCGACGTCTGCTTTTGTTTCGCTCGACAACTTCCATATATTTCAGCTTCTTGATTTGCTGTTCGGTAAGCTCCTCATCCAATGTTGAACCTCGGCGGCTTCGTGCATCACCAATGTTCTTGTCCTTTGCTTCTTTTAGACGACGCAAGAGTTTGGGATGAAGCTTCAGTTCACTTTTGTTGTCCTTACTACTGCCCCTCTCCTTCCCCCCAAAACCCTTTCTATCCCTTTTTGAAACAAGATTTCTCCTTCTCTCATCAGCAAACAAGGGCGTGATTCCCTCCGAATCACAGTACCCAAACTTGAGAGGAACTGGCCTATCGCTAGAAGTTACCAATTCAGTGGGGCCTTGGACGTTACTGAACCAATCGCGTACATCTCCGGTGTTTGACATCGTCGCAGAAAGTGCCACAAGAAGGACGTGCTCCGGGCTATGAATGACACTCTCCTCCCATACCGTCCCCCGGTCTCGGTCATTTAGGTAATGAAACTCGTCGAATACAACTGCAAAAAGCGAATCCGTTATCGGCGTTGATTCCCCTGCCTCTGTAGATTCTGCGTAAAGCATATTTCTGTACACTTCAGTTGTCATCACGACTATGTCTGCGTCCCTGTTTACCGTCACGTCTCCAGTGAGGAGTCCAATTCTTTTTTCTCCAAACTGTTTCTTGAAGTCATAAAACTTTTGATTTGATAATGCTTTTAGTGGGGTGGTGTAGAAAACTCTCATACGCCGACAAAGTGCGAGATAGATGGCAGCTTCACCAATTATCGTCTTTCCGGCTCCAGTAGGAGCTGATAGTACAACGCTTTGCCCATTGCACAATGCACTTAGCGCGTCCAGCTGGAATTTGTCAAGTTTGAAGGGGAAGATCTTCTCAACAAGGTTAGCAAAGTGTTGGGAGCCGTTTCCAGAGTATCTGCTGCTGAGGTCATCGAATTGAACGCGGAGATCGACAATACTTGATTCAGGAGTAACTTCCTTATGACTTGGCGTAGTTGGGACAAGTTGCGACGTGGGGCTCACACGAAGTTGTCGAGAATTAAGAATGTAGTTGTTAGAACTCAAGTTCCTTCGATTCTCCGCAGTTCTAAAGAACGAACTTCGCGATAGAGACGAACACCGAAATCTACTCCCATATCTTACAACGCTTTTGGGGAGTGCGTGGCGTAAGTTGCTTAGATGATACACATGAGCAAAACTTGGAAGGTGAGAAGAAGCTGGTACACCAATAGTTGACTTCCACATGAGACGAACACAACGAATTAGCAAAACTTCGGATACCAGGACAGCGGGGTTACAACCAATTTCAGCGCAGAACGCAGGAACGGTTTTGTTCAACAAAGCGTAAGTCTGTCGTTGCAGAAAGCAGGAACAACAGTGTTAAACAAGACACAAGTATGTTGTTGCAGAAGGCAGGAACGACAATGTTAAACAAAACGTAAGTCTGTTATGCATAAAGTTCGACTATTTCATACTTTGATCTCTGTGTTGGATAAGAACTTTCTTCTTTCCACTATGCGTGGTGAGCACTATAACAGATGAAGAAAGTGCTGCCGACGGTATCCATTTTGGATAATAGAGCTTTTGGGTGTGACGGAGATCTGCGAGCAAGCGCATAGGCGGAAACATGTGGCAGAAAATTAAGCCATTTCGGAAACAGCGGTTTGCGCGAAACAGAGAATATTCCTTTACGATAATATTACTCCTTTTTTGCTAATGATTTTTCTAATGTGAAGTTGAAGGATGCACTCCGAGGCGTTTCTGCATTGCATGGCATCGTACAAAGGTATGTAGCATGGTTGTAGTACAAACAAGAAGATACGCTAAGTAGAGCCTGTCTCAACTGCCGACCCGCTCGGCTTCCTTCCGATTCGCGTGTGTGTAGGAAAATCTCGTCAATCATTCTAGAATACAATATCACAAGTTCACTGAGCTTCCTGAACTTTCTCTGTTGCGAGAAAATATGTTCAGCGGAATCTGGGCAATGTTTTACGTGACCACCCTCTTCCCACTGAACTCTTTACCCTTGATATAAGGATAGCTCTTCAACCTCTTAGCGACGGGCAACTCTTTATTCCTGGTCTATCTGTTCGTGCCTTTTGTAGTTTCAAAAGTTGGCCAACTCATCGCTTTTGAAATTTTCGCGCAGAGGTGTTCCCCATTGAATGGTGAACTCTATCCGTGTCGCTGAGCTTCCCGGCTGCTAGAGGATAGGCCAAAGCCGTCCACAAGCATAATAATTGCTAACCCTTTAGATTAGCATTACCTTTAATAACTGCTGTGTTTGTTAACCATCGCGAACATTGCTGTCTGGAAGTGTGATCGAGGTCTTCGTACACGTCAGCATCTCTGGGAGCTATCCCTACAACCCTTTATCCCTTGACCTAATTACATCTGTATTCTTATAGTATACGTGTAGATACCTAGAATCCCACTTCTGAAGAAGCACCAGTGCCGCCAGACAAATTTTTGAATTTAAGTTTTCCGCCATTCGATATGCACGTTCAAGATTAGGTTTGCTCGTACTATCTAGTACCCGAAGGTATAGTCCATCACCGTTGCTGCAGACGTGAATTGTACGTTGACCCCAAGGATAGGAGCATTGGAAAAGACTCGGTCAAGTTCAAGGTGGCGAATCCCCCACCCTGTCTGTTCCCGCGATTTCACCGCTAGAACATACACAATTCGACAATGGTTCTCGAACGGAAGTATGCTATTGAGGAGGCAATCACTTTCTCCGTACGCAATACACTTGAAGCTGAAGGAATGTGGCGAAAACTAAAGGACGCTGTACCAAGTGCAAATCTCACTGACGATTCCGCTAAAGAACTTTTATCCGAGCTCACAAGCCTGGCTGCATCCAAGGCAATTGAAAAAGTTATGCAATGGGCTCATGAGCATGATCTGTCTACGCACTGGGAGGCTCTTGACCGTAGTGATATGATTACGCCGGCATTAATGGAAATCACAAACGAAAGCACTACAAAACCCGATAGTTCGGTTCCAGCAACAGAACTAAAGAACCACCTTCTTGCACAAAAACGAAAAGAAGTCGACAGATTGCAGACGATTCTTTCTGAAGAGGAAAACATTATTGCCGACCTAAAGCGTCAGGTTGACGAGCAAGAAGGTATAACGAGACAACTGAAAGAAAACGTTGACGCCACGTTTAAGGACTGCATCCAAAAACTTGAAAACGACGCTAGCGATGATAGTCTTCATTAACTAACTAGCTGTGGCTGTAGTTGAGACCTTCGTCAGCAACCTCTTCCCGGTTTTCGGATCTCGCTCACACTTAGGTGGATAAACGGCCTTGAGACTTCTGCCGAGGTAAGATGGAGTGCTGGAATCTTTAGGTATAGAAAGCGTGATACCATTCTTGTTACTCACGTATCTCATGCATCCGTCCCTCACCTCGTTTTGAGCCAAACGGACTTCAACTTGTGCTGCTCTGGCCTCGGTCGCCAATGTAAACTTCTTTCGTTTAGATGTTACTCCCCGAAGAACCTTATCCACCATCGCAGCTCGCTTCTCCCTGTTCCTCTTTTCAGAGACCATCTGTCGGAGTCTTGCTTTTTGTTGTCTCTTGAGCTCCTTTTCTTCGTCATGATCCCACTCCTCTTGAACTTCTTTCTTTTTCGCCTTTGGTGACTCCAGCTTCGAGTACTCTAGCTTCACATTTTCACCTTGCAAAGCTCTTTGTCTGCTTGTAAGCCTTCGAGATTTCTTTGGCTTCATTTCCTCAGAAGATTCACTCTTAAAGTCTTCAGAGTCGTTGTTATTCACTTCGTTCTCCAGTTGTGCAAGAATGTCATTTTGCCCTTTTATGATTTCGACTCCCTCGGCTTCAGAACTTTCGTTTCCAAGTTCATTGCTTTCGTCGTTATCATCGTCGTCATCATCATTGTCTCCACTGTTGTCTCTGCTATCGCTGCTGCTTTCTCGAATGGTCTTTCGTCTCTTCTTCGAACGTCGAGAAGATGTCGAAGCACTCTTTGAAGCAATCTTTGAGCCACTCATTGAAACACTTCCCTCTTCAACAGCGTCATCGACATCGACTTCATCTTCTTCATCTCCGATGCCAGGGCTCGACTCATTCTCTTCTTTTGTTTCCGAATCATCCTTATCCTCAGTGTCGACCATCTCTTCCTCGTAATCATCTTCTTCTTCAATTACCTTACGAGTCTTTTGTGTGCGACGAGAGGTGCGTCGAACCACAACATGTGACGACTCATTTTCATCGTTGTCTTCATCTTCACTGTTCACAGAGTCCTCGCGAAAGCTTCTTTTCGAAATGCGTCTGCGAGCTGATTGCCGAATGGGACGCTTCTCCGCGACGCTAGACTCGCGTTTGCTGTTCTTACTCGCCGAACGACTGCTGCGAGGCGCAGGGGGTTTGGCACCGCTACTTCGACGGACGCGGGGCACTGCTGGAAGCTTGTTAACTTCGTCACTACTAAACGATTCCATTGGTGACATGATGGAGGTGGGCTTGATACGCTACGCTAAGTCAGGTTCTTTCGTCGAAGTGTGCAAAGAGGTTCAGAGTGTGGTGAGGGTAAGGGTGCTGGTGGATTGAAGGTCCTGCACTTTGATTGACACCACCAACGAAGGACGTTCGTGCATGGCACGACGACGAGCGAGACAGGCATGCACTTATACCGGTGCAGACAGGCATGGCTAGGGGGCTGCGCGCCTGTTCTGGGCAGCGCACTGTCGTTGCAAATCCCTCGTCCTGGATGCTGTGAACAGTGAGTATCCACGAAACAAAAATTGGCATCGTGGCCGCTCCGTTGAACCGCCAAAATGAATACCCTGTTTATTCGGCGTCTCTCATCTCTCTGTCTCCTGGAAATTCTCCTCCATGAAAATCTGCTCATCAACACACCTCCGTTGATTTGATCAGTAAGTTCTGCCGTAGATGAGTGACGAGAACTGACCACTAACTAGCCTTGCAGCTGCAACGCCAAACCAAGCGGCTATCTTCGTCAATCCAATGGGTGCTATCCCATTCTGACTTTCTGTACGCCTAACAGTAGAGAATCCAGATGTGGTCTGCGAAGGAGAGAATCTACAGCAAAACCCATGGTATGAGACGCTGCTGCTTCACCAACAATGGCTGCAGGAGGGATCAAACAATAAGTTGAAACGTTAATACAAACGCTCACTTATATCAGTGATTCATCATCGGTTTCACTACGGTTGCCACTACGGTTGCTCTATCTCTCTCCATCCCATTCTAGAACCTCTTGCACTGGTAGAGTTTGGTAAGCTACGCGCAAGACGGAGTATTCGTCAACGATATGTTAGACAAGAAGCTGAAGGCATCAAGCACACATGGTCAAGAAGCCAAATACTTTGCTTTTCTTAGTCCAGAATCAGTTTTGCACACCTCAGGGGCTCGAGTATCAAACGATGTGATATCAAGCGCGAATTTGTGCGTAGGAAGATGTCAAGGTTGAAAGAGCCTTCATTGACACTACTTTGCCCACTGATGCCATGCGCAGAGAACAGGAATGAACAAGTACAGTTCATTTGTTACCCTGAAAGTTAAGCCACCAGACGGGATAATTCATGTACAATCTCATGGAAGCTAATGTCGCGACTAGTCTTTCCTATGAGGTACAGAGATTCTTCGTGCATTGTATAGTCGAACATGTTGGGTCTTACAATTCAGACCATAACCTCGACAACAGCCCCGCGCAAAGCGCAATTCGAATCGAGTGTAGATGGTTCCCATTGTTACAGACTACGTACCGAACAAACGCAATCAAGAGCTTGTTTCTGTTCTGATGTGCTCGGATTTCCGTCAACGCTTGAACCGTCAAGAGCCCCTTGCATGTCTGGGGTAGTATAGTCATACTCACATCACAGGAGCTGTATTGCTCTTTCAATAGCACATGCTTCTCTGTTCCGGTTCTAGGAGTAGTGTGGCCGGAAGTGTGAGTTGTGCAACCATCATCGGATCTATTACAAAGCTACCCGCCAACATCACAGACAGGCATCAGAAAACACAAGAGTAACACAAGATACATGTGACAGACAGCGTACTACTAAAATTAATGCACGTCACTCCTCTGCCATGCTCGTTAAACATTTCCAATTAGAAAACGGAGCATGCAATAAAGAAAACAAGGAGAACGCAATGTCATTCTTCGAGTGGCACCAGCCGGAAGCAATGTGCACACAAGGTTCCAGTCTGGGTCCGAAAACAAGCACTCCGTATTCTTCCTCATGCTAGTGGCACTTCCCGTATATGCTACGCCTTCTCAAGGAACAACGATGCATCCTCGAACAATGTTTGCAAGCATATATATTGCTGCTACCTTCGCCTTGCTCCTGCTTGTGAAGATGAGGGATGGAGGTCAAATTTCATCTCAGCAATCCTTGCTTGACACTAAGTCACTGAACCTGTCATCATCCAGAACGATCGACAAACCTGCAAACCCTGATAGGACTTTGAACGCATCAAGCTCACAGGTGCAAACGCCAAAAGAGCAGAAACCGGGCGTGGTACAGCGGGTCGCTGCCTGGTTCCGAAAGCTTCTACCCTTTCCTTTGCTTTCACGTGATCATGGGTATTCTGATGGCGCGATCCCTTTGTCTGGTCACACGTTGGAGAGCGGTTTTCGTTCAGTTCGGATCGGCGACGTCGATGGTGCGTACAGCAATCCTTTTGCTCCAACTAAGCTACGAGGAGTGGCCTTGCTATTTCATGGATGCTCTCAAAATGCCGAGGATTGGTTCTCACTTCCAGAACACAAGCTCGTGAGCTCGGAGCTGCTCCGGCAGCGTTTCGCCCTGCTTGCGCTCACTTCTCAGAACAGAGTCACCGGTTGCTGGAGCACACGGTTCCCAAGTAGAGAAAACGAAGACGTCATGCGCGTCAAGGTCGCCGTGCGACAGTGGATGACAGAACATCAAATTGCTTCTGCGGTTCCCATTACAGCACTCGGCGTCTCCTCGGGAGCAACGATGTTGAGTGTGCTGGCACATGAACTACCCATAGCCAGTCAAGCATTGTATATCTCACCCGGAAACCAACGCGCATTGCGAAATGCAAGTGATAAGTATCCAAGCACGCTGTTTGTTCACCTGGCCACGGATCAGTATTACGCGCCACCCAGCTCGATTGCTGCGGCCAGACGCACATTGGTGCGAAGAAATGTGGCTCTTGTTGGCGAGCTTTCTCTGCCAAATGTACCCTTCACTGCCACAACGTTTCATGATCACGAGCCACAACTCACAAAAGAGGTATCTCAACGATTGTACGAGGCTGCGCAGAGGAATGAGAACAAAATCGCTAAAGTGCTACGTGGGGAGGCGCTAACAAAAGCTGCGATACGCAGGGGCGCATTACAAATCGCCCGGGTGTTACGGGGGGGTCATGAGCTGTCAGCTCTGCACGCGGACAAGGTTGCAAAGTGGTTGGGGTCACAATTGCGTGAAGTACTCTGAAACACATTGATCAAGCAAAGGTTGCAAGTTAGGCAGTCGGGTTGGATTTAGACTTGGAATCCAAGGCAGCAGCGTCGGTCAATACACCTTTCGAACTCGGAATGGTATCCAAGCGCCTAGGATCAAACTCAACAGCCATTCTAATAGCTCTTGCAAACGCTTTGAAGCTGGCCTCAATAATATGATGGCTATTTAGGCCTGCGCGTTGAACCACATGTAAAGTCATCTGCGCATTGCCAGCCAGCGCATGATAGAACTCTCGGACAAGCTGAGTATCGTAGGTGCCAACTCGCTGTGTAGGGATTTGTAATGCGTACTCACAATGTGCTCTTCCTGAAAAGTCCAACACAACTTCCACGAGACTCTCGTCAAGAGGGGCGACAAAATGGCCAAAGCGGCGAATGCCCTTCTTGTTGGATAGCGCTTTGGCTATAGCCATGCCCAGGGTGATTCCAATGTCCTCATTGGTGTGATGGTCGTCAATCCACAAATCTCCTTTTGCACGCAGATAGAGATCAAACAAGCCATGCGAGCATAACTGGGCGAGCATGTGATCAAGGAATGGAATACCGGTGTGCACATCGCAGATGCCGGTTCCGTCGAGGTTTAGGGTGAGCGTAATGGCAGTCTCGTTTGTGGTTCGCGTGATGGTGGCCGTTCGGGATGGCGGGAAAGTGGGGGGAGATGGTGGAGTCACATGTGGTGGCGAAGGCGATGAGAGAGAGATGGGGGCAGTGTGCGGCACATGGCGGTTGCAAATGTGCGTTGGGTGGGCGAGACGTGAGGGTGTGTGAAGGAAGGAAGAGGTGCAAAAGGCAAAAATGGACATGGCGATGGGAGCGATTCGGACGGAGTGTCGCAGAGTGCGCTAAGAGTTACAAAAGGTAGGGTTGCAGCACGACAGCAGCCACAACGGTTTGTACAAAGCGTAAGGGTGGAAGGCGGGGGGTTGAGAGATGAGGGCTTGGGGGGCTCTCGAGTGGTTGTTCGATCGCGAGGAGGTGGGTGTTCAGCGGAGCTGTTTCACGCGCCATGGTGCGACGGTTTCAAAAAGTGGAAAGTTTTTAGGTTTCCAGAACTCAATTACATGTGCCAGAATAAATTGAGCCATTCGGGATGGCTCGTTCGAAGTGGCGAGGACGTGTGACGGATGTTGACGTTAGAGGTAGGATTCGTTTTTTCTGCAAGAGGTGCGCGCTCCGTACACGGCGTTTTGTGGATGTTCGCTGTGCGGCGGCTTACGTGTGTGGTATGGTATCGTCCTCTAGCATGCTGTTTGGTGAGCGCGGTTTGTGCCAAGTTACGGTTGAGAGGTTTGCATGCCCGGATAGGTTTAAAAGTGTGGCACGTTCGCTTGGCAAACCGATTGCGAGTGGATGGGGCGGCTAAGTTGGAAGGACAACGGGGCTGCTGTTGCGAGAGCAGCAGCGTAGCTTGTGCAAGGCGCGCGGAGAAGCGCACTTTGATGCGCTAAAGGATGCAACTGCGGAAAAGAGGGGACAGCAAACCGCATTCAGTATGCGAGTTTACGAGAGAGGTGCAAGAAGTAGCGTGGAGCAGCGTTGTGGAAGCGTGTTGGCGGTGGGTTGGAGCAAGATGGTTCCGAAAGCTTTCGGCGGCGTAGTAAAGGATTAGATTTGAATTTGGTTAGAGGGCTGCGCCCCGACCACTGCTTCTGCGCGAGGAGAAACGGACGGCTTGGCGGGATCAAGAAGGCGAACACGAGTGTTGGCGAGGCAGGGGCGGGCGATGCATCGGACTTGCGAAGACGTAGACAACTCAAATTGGGGGCTGTTCTATTAAGGGAGCGTGACGAAGCGCAAGCGTGACAGCTGGTCAACCAGCGAGAGCAAAGGCACAGCTCAACTGAACGAAAAGGGGCGGCACATGTCGCGCGTGCCTACGCCGCCGGCGATTGGTCCACGTTGTGTATTCCGCGAAGCATTCTCAGCTTGGTGGTTGTTGCGCGCGCGAAACGCAACGAACCGGCTCTGCAACCGAAACGTTGTGGACCGGCGGTGGCCCGCGGCAGCGCACAACGTGACCGGCGTTACGCGGCGTACCGTATCATACTGTGCGCGAGCGCGCGCCACTGCTGCAGCGCCACTGCGCTCTTGGCGGCGGCCGGCGCTACCGAGCGCGCGTAACCGCTTAACGGGTTACCACGATACGTCATCGAGCTTTCGTTTTCGGAGCCGCAGCCGCGCTTCGCCCGAGGCGACGCACGCGCCCCACCACGCACACCACACGCCGCCAACGCTGCGTCTCGCAGGAGGCGTGCGCCTTCCCGCGAGAGACCGCGCTCTTCCAATGCGCCCAGCAACGCTTGCACCGCCATCTGGCTCGACGTGTTCAACTTCCCCACCCCTCCCCCTTCCCACCCCCTTCCGGACTGCTCTTTACACCTACCATCTTCGCCCCCGCCCCCATCTCACCACTTGTCCACCTACACTTTTTTGCACCGACCCCGTACTGGAACAGTCCAATCGTATCTCCATATCCCTGTCCCGCCCACATCAACTCCCCCCCCCATATATACAACCATCTACCGACGCTACCGGATTCCTTCTAGCGATACTTCATCTACCGCACCACCTGTCTTCATCTTTTCCGCATCGCCTTCACCCAACACCCCTTATTTGAGCCACACACAGAACAATGGACTATACACAATACGTCAATAGACGCCCCCCCTCACCTCCCAGCCCCCATCATCGCTACAACCCCTTCGCCCCATCCGCATCCCTGTCTTCAGCCACCTCCACCGTCTCATCGGACATCGCCCTCAACCCCCCCTCCAGGCCACCCTTCCACACCGCAGAAGCCGTCTCGTCCCAGCTCCACCGCCGCGCCCTGCGCGACGAGTACGCAGCACTAGCCGCCGCCGTCCTCGCCAACGCCCATCTCGACGACGAGCGCGAACGTCACGAACTCATCCGCATCCGTCTGGAGGACATGCTCACCACCGCCGAACCGACCAATCACCGCATTCTCCAAATAGCCCTCTCCAAGTGCAGCGCCCGTCTGGACCATATCGCCAACCAGTCGCACCATCTTGAACAAGCGCGCTCCCGAATGCGCGTTATAGAAGCCAAGCATTTCCACGGCGCTAATGCAACCGCCATTGCTCCGCGCCTGCGCGCCATGCACATTCGTCGTGAACAGGTCGCAACCTTGGTCGATCACATTCGCTGTACCTTGCATGACCAGGTTCGCATCCACTACTTGCTCACCACTCTCTCCGAAAAGCTTTCCGTTCTATACACCCTTGTCGGCAATGTGGACCGTAGTCAACGACCCACTGTGTCAGACATGTCAGACCGTCCGGCGCTGTATAAGCCTTCCCGATCCATGTCTCCGAGAGGAACTTCGTTCACCCAAGACTCCTCTCGACGCCACACAAGTTCGCGAAGGATTGCCAGAAATCTTTTCGTTCACTCCAAACCGCATCATTCCGCAACCCCGCAACCCACAGATTCTCCCTCGGATCGCCTGCTTAGCCGCACAGATAGAGCCTCTTCTTCCGCAAACCGCCAATCAAGTCGTGGCTATCCATTGCAGACCCAACGCTCACTGCCGCAACGCGCTGATAATCGCCGCATTCCTCTCGTAGTCAAGCGCGCTCTGTCTTACAATGCATCACCTACAACACTTGGGCGCTCTGCGTCCACTGAGCCGCTTTGGCAGAATCGATCCTCCAGTGTTCACGAGCGTACGGCTGGGCAGAGTGAACCGCGCCTGAAAATCGGCGATTCGCCAAAGAGAATTCGGAAAGTGCCGGGGTCATCGAGGAGTTCAGCCTCATTCGTTGCGGACCGCGATAGCCGCCGGAGACAACGAATTCGTCGAGTAGGCGCAGACCCTGATAGTGAAGATGAACACTCGCTCATCGGAAGTCCAGTCAGCCCACATGTGACGACAAGGCGACCGGCCGACAGAGTGTCTTCCAGTGAAAACCGTATCCATCAGCCCCGCGATTCACAACTAGAACAAGCAGTTCTCATGGACATTGATTCTCTGTGCACGGAAGCATCATCTGTGCTTTCATCGTCACGCGGCACTAACCAAGAAATGTTAGAGAAGAGGTCATCCGCCTCAATTTTTGGGGGTGAGCACAAGCGAGGGTTAGGCTTTACAAAGTTTGGGTTCCATCGAGTACGTTTATGGTCACAAATTCGCAAGCTATGGGCCGAGGTCAACGAGCTTTACGGAATAGTGCTTACACACGGGCCACATTTGGTAGAAGAGAAGATTGTGAGCCCTTCGTCCATAGAACACGGCGTTTTGGGCACGTGGATTTCGCCACGGAAGGGACGAACCTCCGGGATGAAAGGGCGGGTACACAAAACTATCACCGCGGAAGCTGTGAGAAAGGTGGACGATATAGTGATATGGCAACAAAAACTCATCGTCGCAATTCGACGCGATGGCCTAGAGCAGAAGAAGATGCTGCGTCAAGCCGACATGACTATTTCTGAAGCTTACCTAAACTCACTGCAAACAAGACCAACAGCGAAATAGACAGGTTGGATAGCTTTGCTTTTCTTTTTTGGATCTAGGACTTAAATGTACTGTGATGCTCTCTCTCTGCTCACAGATTCGTTTTTTCGCTTCTAGTCGTTGCTTAGCAATGTGTCAGACCCGCTAAAGCTGCGGCGACATGCAGCCTTCTCGAGTAATTGTTGTTTGTTGTTCTGCGCAACACGCGCAATTGAAATACAGACCCACAGAAAGGCAGGTGTGTTTGATGAAAGATGATCAAAGGTGACATCTGCGTACATCTACTAACCTTCAACTCTGCAAGCATGCCAACAACAAGACTTCGACAGTCGTTTAAACCTCTTCATGGCTGATTGTACCCTTGATAGTGAAGATTACCATAATGGTGGTAAAACGAAAAGATATTTGCGGATATGACACAGAAGCACGGTACAGGTGTATGTGGAGCAGTTCTCGCCGAAACCTCTTAATCGCGAGATAAGAATCTGATTCAATGAAACGTGACTGTACTCCTCCAGCTGGCATCACGCTGCAGCAAAGCACCTATCTATGTGCGTTCATGGTCGCTGAGCCTCCTGTCGCCTTCCACGGACCATATGGGAACTTGATGTACGTCGATTGTTGCGGGGGAAGGTTATAATTCCTATACCACACAGGTACATTCACCGATATTCCTTAATGGGAAGAGTGAAAGTTTTCTTTTACTCTTGGTTCTTCTACTTCAATGCGCCCGGTCATCCAATAACCATACAGCACTGGATGGCTGGAACGGTGCACAGTGGAAGAGATCGAACACGCACCTGTCTGGGATAGGGGTCTGCTCGTACACTGCAGAGCTAGCAGCGTTCCGACGAGCCCTATCTGAAATTGCTGTGAAAGTTTGCTGTGGCTGGAGAGGGTCAATCAGATTTGCTACGGACTCAAAAAGCCTCGTTCGAGGCTTGCAAACGTCCCAACGACGCCAAACAGGCCAGCTACAGGACATCTCTGAATGCATGACATTGATAACAAACTATTGCCAATGTCAAATTGTTTGGATACCGGGACACTGCGGGTTACCGCAAAACGAAGCCGCCGACGAACTTGCAAAGAAGAGCCTTGGTCTCCCCTTTGCGCAGCAGCTCCGGAAAGAGATCGACTTCCTGGAAGTGAAACAGAGAACCCGCGTCCGTCTTACTAGCACAGAGCCAGTAAGCGAAGTCCTAGAGCCACTATCAAAGGTATTGACTCTAAGAAGGGCGCATACTGCCCTGTCGCAGATATTTACAGGTCACGTTCCGACGCTACATTCAGTCTCCACTTTTCTCAACAACAGGAAATGTTTCTGCCCGCTCCGATGTGGGCTCAACATACTTAATAGTGTAGACCATTTCGTTCTTAGGTGCCGCCGAAGAGCGGCATCTCGGCGTCGAGAGCTCCCGCCTCTCCGAGAGAGGCAGGGCTCTGACGCCGAATCAATAGTAAGGACATGGCCAGAAAAGCTGTTGGTTTATCTAGAGAGAGAGGGGTTCTTCTCAATGTAACTCCTACCGCAGTCTTGGAATTAGAGACGCGAGCTCATATAAACACACACACGCACCTATGAACTATTTCTTGATGCAAAGGGCAGGGGTATAAGAGGCCCCTTTAGTGGAGAAGAAAGCTGAAGTATTTGCGTTTGCAATATCTGAGCAAAGGCATAACAACACGGACGTCCTGGGGGGATTGCTAACCCTTTATAATGCTATGGTCTGCTCCCCTGCTTCTAAGGACTGCTTAGCTAGCAATCCTAACCCCTTACCTGTACTCTGTACTGCGGTCCATACTGTGGTCCCTACTGTATCTACATCCTGGAGTGCTTCAGCCTTATTTGATTCAATTTGTCTCTGTATAATTTACTCTCAAACGCACATGTATAAAACAATAGTCTCTAACCCCAGCAACAGCCATTGCAGCAGACATGTCAAAGACGAAGCAGTGCCGTTTTTCGTAGTCCATCAAACCCGTTAGGTTTGGTTTGGTGGACTATCCTAATTGAAACAAATCGCTACGCAACGGTAGCCAATCTCTACTGAAAGCAAAGTAATTGAGATAACGAAAACGAAAATAGCAAAGCTGTTACGTCTCGCAGTTTGTTGATACGACATCACTTCCCGTTGGTATGGCTCTCTGGGAGGCTGGACGGTCGGATTGAGCGCTGGAACTCTCTATGAGAGCGAAGTTCACTGATAAGTAGCGATTGCTAACCTTTTACCGCTCTTTGGTAGTTAAAGAGTAGCGTGATCCCATAAACATACGTACGGTACATATACTTCTCTTCGTTGTGTTGTTGTTTGGCTGGTTCGTGTTGCGGATCCATTTGGCTTCCTCCTGGTTCGCATCAGCAGGAAGGTCGCCACAACACGGCGGATGGATTAGTGCATTGTGCTCAAAGCGAGGGCCACTGGTGGTTCCCTCGTGAACCCTCAGCGCAGTACTAATCCAGCAAAAGGCAACTTGGTACCGCAGCTCCAATGGGGAGCTACGAAAGCTTCAATTTTGACCAATTGCACCAAGACGAGATTAACGACATCCCGGCTAGTGAAACTCCTGTAATCATGAACAATGACTGCCTCAAGAGACGTTAGAGCGGCACTGTCTTTGTCTATTGGAGGAAAACGGCTCTTTCAGCACCGGCCTGAATTTTTGTTACAGACGAAGGATGCGCGAAAGGCTGAAGTAACCCTCGCACAATTCTACACCAAACACGTCTCTACTCTGCATCCTGTGGCGACATTTCTGGAAAAAAGAGCGCTCAGATGCGACTGTGGAACGAATGTGAAGAAAGACGGTGAGCATGTCGTTTTTCGATACCCGCGGACAAATGCAGACCACAGAGAATTGTTAGCTGGTCTCCCAGGGAAGTGTAAGGAAAGTTAACAACAGTTAATTCGACATGAGCCACAGAAGTTCTTGGCCTTCCTGAGGAGAGAAAGCTTTTTCTGAAAGCTCTCCTTCAGCTTAGTAATAGAAAGCTTTTGACCACAATAAAGAAGAAGAACACGGAAAACAGAAGGGCCGGCAATAAGGACGAAAAGATGGCTGCGAATTTCGAACGCGGTCTACACGAACGGTACGTAGAACAGAATCGGAACGCGAGCGATCCTAATGAAGAGGCCAAGATAAAGGATCCAGTTCTTCGTGTCTTGCTTGAAGAAGGGCAGCAACCTAGCCTTGCAAACGAGAAGCCCACCTATCTTTGTAATCACGACGCAAGCAAAGAACGCGTATTGTGTCGTCTTTAATGCCTCACTTTGCTGATTGTTAATTTGTACATCAAGACAACCCTCCCCATCACCATCGCCCTCGCTGGTTTGGGTACTGAACGACCTAGTGTTGCTACGGTATTCTCTTGGCGAAGCTTCTCTGGTGACGGTTACACCGAAGCTGAAGTAAATAGAATCATTCGCAAGAGGTTGTCCACCTGCGTTCTTCTTCTTCTTTATTGTGGGTTCAATATGCCTGATTACGGCATGCTGATAGTGGTTTTTCATTTGAAAAACCTCTCTCTGCTCAGAAAAGCTAACAACTTATGTGGCCACTGGCGGACTATCTCCGCCAATGTCTTACCTCTTCTTTCTGCAGGAGCAGGGAGCTCGCGTCTTCTAGATTCCGTCCGCTTGGCGCAACGTAGCACAAGATGTTCCACATCATTGGTAGCGTGTATGTTGCAGTCGCACTGTGACGGCTTTCTTTCTGTGTAGGTAGCAACCGGATGAAGCTTCGGAGTGTGCGCTATGTAGATTTGCGACAGCGTAAGTTCTGCTTTTCGAAATGTTGTGATGTCCTCCAGTTGTTCTGGGACATCACTGATGAAGGGTTTGGCTCTCGAGGCCCACCTGCGTTTTTCTCACTGCCGAAGGCCAGGCAAGGGGGATATTGTTTGGCGTTTCTGATGATCTCGAACATGCTCGCAAGCTGTTCTCCGTCCTCGAGAAGGTCCTCGTAAGCCTGGCCGTTGCCCATACTCTTGTCTGTGAAAGTCAGGCACGGCGTTTTCGAAGAAACGTTTTATAAAAACGATTGAGCCAATCCGGCGCTCTTGTGCTGGTTCTCTGCACAGATCATTCATCTTTTTTCGTTTATAGGCAATGAATTTCTTTAAGCTGTCGAAGATGAGACGACCTTCTTCCACACCTTTTACAGTGGACGCAAAACTGTCATCGAGCAAGATAATATCGGCGGTCCCCTTGACACATCAGAATCAGAGGTACCAATGGCAATACCCATGTTCACCTTCTTCAGATCAGGAGAGACATTGAAGCCATCACCTGTTACAGAAATAATGGTGCCAAGACGCTGGTTGTTCTCAACAACAATAAGCTTCTGTTGCGAGGATGTATGGACGAAGACAATGTGCTCCTGAGTCAGTACACAATATCAGTCGTCCTGTTCAAGGTCCTTAATCTGGGAAACATACACAACAATTGCCTTGATCCCGGAACGTTCCAACTCCTCACAAGAGATGCCACGCTCCCTCGCTACATTCTCAGCAGTCAGGGACTGGACGATTTTGACTTGATTGGCAATAAATTTGGCAGTGAAGGGGTGATTACCGATTGTCATGATAACCTTAACACCAGCTGCTTGCCAGGTACCGTGTAGCCATGGCATCCCGGCACTGCTTTACCCGACTGGTCAAGAAACGCCATGAGACCAACAAAAGTCAGTTCGTTCATAGTTAAACTGATTTGCTCACTATCGACAGCAGAATTGACAGAGAACTCGCTAAGGTTGAGGTTAAGCTTGGCGGGACCGAGGCAAAGTTCGCCACGCTTCATTATGAAAGCCAACTGCTGATTGACATCAGGCTTTGCGGCGTCATCGAAGGGTAATGTACCGTCCTTGGTGATGACAGTAAAACAGCGATCCACTGCACGTTCGGGGGTAGAATGCTACCCTACATGAGAAATTGGAGGGGCTATTCTGTGCGGCAGACTTGTTGATCATGAACTTGCTGGCACAGTTGAAAGGAATTGTGCATATTTGCTTGTTCCTCTTGCGCATCTCGCTAACGGACTGACTCTTCTCAAAGAACTTGAAAATGTCATCTTCGCAGGGATCATTATTTACCTGGCGTCCATCAACAGACTTTTCAGGGAACCATTGCATGTCCTTACCGCGTCGAAGACAGCCTTTGCATAGCATCATGATGTACCATTAAAGAGTTCTTTGAAGCACGGGGCTTCGAGGTCCAAAGTAGATTGAGAGGCCACGGTTTGAACCCACAATAAAGAAGAAGAAGAAAGGCCACGGTTTTCGTGGTGTGCCCCTGCCTAAGGCAACATGCACAAATTTCCTACGGTTCTGAGTGAAAGTACTGGTGTTGACGAAGCAAATGCAAGTAGTGGACTGGACATGTGTGGCTCTAACGCTTTGTCGAATATAGCCAATTGCCAAATTACCCTGCCGAGAGGGTTAGGAAGCCTACCTTGGGGAAGGCTAAGGGTTAGATCTATAGTAGATAGCCTTCCTCGAAACCTCATAGATTTGGGTAGATCTATAGGACTTGTGTGCACCCGGGTGCCTGTATGTACGTGTAACCCTAAACCTGTTCTTCCCATCTTCTGCCCCATTTTGTATAAGACGGCTTTCCCACTTTCTCCCGGTGCACGGTTTACATCTACCCTATCGAGCACCAAATCTGATCTGCCACGAAACTTACATCTTTAATACAGCTTCGCAAGCATCATCATTTGTGTGTGTGTGTCTTTATATGAGCTCGCGTCTCTAATTCCAAGACTACGGTAGGAGTTACATTGAGAAGACCCCCTCTCTCTCTAGATAAACCTACAGCTTTTCTGGCCATGTCCTTACTATTGATTCGGCGTCAGAACCTTGCCTCTCTCGGAGAGGTGGGAGCTCTCGACGCCGGGAGGCCGCTCTTCGGCGGCATCTAAGAACGAAATGGTCTACACTATTAAGTATGTTGAGCCCACATCGGAGCAGGCAGAAACATTTCCGCTGCGCAATGGGGAGACCAAGGCTTTTCTTTGCAAGTTCGTCGGCGGCGTCGTTTTGTGGTAGACTGTTAACTCACAGTGTCCTGGTGCCCAAACAGTTTGCATTGACTCTAGTTTGTTATCAATGTCATGCATTCAGAGATATCCTGAAGCTGGCGTGTTTGGCGCCGTTGGGACGCTTGCAAGCCTTGAACGAGGCTCTTCGAGTCCGTAGCAAATCTGATTGTCCCTCTCCAGCCGCAGCAAACTTTCACAGCAACACCATCACTTACCTAGCGTTTATCAACCTTTTCAGGAAACCATTGCATGTCCTAGTGCGTCTAAGACAACCTTTACATAGCATCATGCTGGACCATTAGATTTCTTTGAAGCACTGGGCCTCGAGGTCTAAGGGAGATTGGGCGGCGTTTTTGGTGAGTGCCATTGCCCACGGAAAACACGCACATATTTCCTACGGCTCTGCGTCAGAGTACTGGTGTTGTCGGAGCAAATGCTAATGGACAGTAAGTACCTTGGTACAGCTGGGCAGTGGCTCTAACACTTTGTCGAATATAGCCAATTGCCAAATTGACCAGCCGGTAGGGATAGCGGACTGGAAGGCTAAGGGTTAGGGTTGCTAACCCTTAACTCGGAAATTGTTCTCATAGATTGGCTGGATTTACAAGATTATGTATCCGAACGTCTGTACTTGTACTTCCCATCCCCTATCCCACTTTTTACCGCCCAACCCCAGTCGAACACAAATCTGTGTTGCCACGAAAGTTACATCTTCAGCACTATTGTATCTTAGATTGCATTTAAAGAAGTAGAGGGTGAAGGTCTATGGTCCCGTGCAACCTGTTTGTGTGTTGAAGGTTACAGCTTACCTCAACAAAGTTTGTTTTCCGTGCAAGTCCGTACGATACAGTGAGAGTCATCCGTTCCCTTTCCAAGGAACCGCTCCTTGGAAGAACTCTATCATTCAATCACGTCCACACTGCCTTGTTTTTGAACCAACTTACGTTTCATCTCAAGGTTCTTCTTCAATGGACTTTCGTTGCATCCGACAAAGCTCTTGCGTACTACCAACTACGATATAACTGACACAACATTTGGAATAGAGCCCCGCAGAATGACGGAACAACTGAAAAGGAATTCGTCACCAGCTTGGATGAAAACCTTCCATTGCTCGCAAAAGGGACTAGATGAAGATAGCGAGTGGGACTTGCATGGCTTCTACGAAGACAAATTCAATGATCCATCGAACTTCAATTTGAGCGAAAACGCTGTATCTCTTATCACAGCACTGCTAACAGCCTTTTCGCTCATTTTGTTTACGGACATCATGTATCGAATTGCTGTTCGTGCCAGGAGCCACCGAGTAAGCAAGAAAGCGGTCTTTCGATATCATCTGCTAAACAGTTTTTCAAATCCCATAAACCTTCTCTCATGTTTCATCGAGAAGCTTCGGTCAAGGTTTTCAGCTTCCGCTCCAGTCGGAGGCACTCAAAACCTGGAATGGAACACGTTATCTCGGTCCACAAAACGAACGTACACCGCATACTTTCTGATGGGACTGCTGACCATTTTTGTAGAGTTCTTGTTCATCTTTTTAGCCACTAATCAGAACAAAGTGTATGATTTGCAACTGGAGGTTCCAATATTTGAGTTTGAGGATAGAGGTTGTGACCGCATTGCGTCACCGGTAACGGATTCTTGTATTCAACAACCTTTGACTGAAAAGGCTGGCTTCGATTCGCGCGCATATTTACAGATCTGTTCTACTCTATCCATTGCTTTGAATCCTGAAGGCGTTGCTTCTACCCTTGGTAATCCAAATTACGGTCTTGTTCTTTTTGCTTTGCTTGATACTGATGGAGTTGATGTCACAGTCATGTATAGGCAGATTAATATGACTCAAAGCGCAAACATTGCAGTTATTCTTGAAGACGGTGACGTCTACCAAGGGTTAATGAATGTGAGTGCCAAGTCGATACTATCTGCCCTCTCTAATCGATTACGGAGATCAAACGCCACAGTTCTAGATGCGTACGCAAAGGACAATATAACTGAAGATGATTCTGCATATAACTTGTCGATCACAGAACAAATAGGGATGCCTGACACGGCTTCCGTTATCGTTGATTTAGAAAATCTTGATCTCAGGGAAACTCACGCATCTCTTAGTTTGTATCCGAATTCAAGCGAAGTTGAGTTAAACATTGCGATGGTTCTTTACTTGCATGATGTGGCGCGTTCCATAATGTTCCCTACCGGTAGAGCACGTGGCGTTAAAGCTAAAGATGAAGTTTTATATTTGGATGAGGTTGAAACACCTCTAGCCTACTACAACAGGCCTTGGCTTGGAGTCCTGCAGAGCTTGATCATTTGTGGCGTTTTGTTGCTTATCTGGGTCTTTTTCGAGGCAACGAGAGTCAAAAGTGACATTGACCCGCGACTGGCGTGGAAAGAATTCTTCAGGAGCACCTTAACGGTAGAAGACTTTGCGAGAGGGGATGATGAATGGAAAGAAATGTGCTGGAGATGCGATACCTCTGGGAATCGATCATTTGGGTTCTCTCCTAGAACATAGATTTCAAGTATAGAACTCCCTTACAGGGAGCAGATTCCTTGTGTCACGAAGAGCTACGTCATCATGTAACCCATACAACCTGGTCATGGCAAAATATTGTGATAGGCGTTCGAAAAGTGTCCATTGTTGAGTTTTCGTCTACGTTAAGTTTTGGCTAGCGATCGCTAGCCCCTAGGTGCTAAGGGTTAGCGGACCGCTAACCCTCTTGGCGGAGTAATTCTAAAAATGGGGTAATTATAAAGAAACGTAGAGTCACTCGTTGTCCAGTTCTCATTGCTCTTTATAGTTCTGGTAAACAAAGTCTCCCGCTCTTTCCCACTCTTAGCGGTCGTATAGACCATTGCGCTACGATATTCAGGCAGTCCACAACACGTCAGAGTCCATGTAGCAACAGACAGCTCAACAAAAACAACGTAAAGCTACAAAAAAACAAAACCAAGGCCCTGACATGCAATCTCTGTACCTTTATAAGGAACATAATAATATAGCAAGAATAATGAAGACATTGGCTTGCCCGAGTCTATGGTTTCCAAAATTTAAAGAGCTTGAGAAAAAGAGAACAACTGGCTTTAGAGGCTGCGGAACACCGTCCTGTACTACGCCAACCCACTCTCCCTGTCCACAACAGAAAAACCAGAAGATGGTTGTTAAACCCATAGAGCATGCTAGAGAACGTGGGTTTGCGTTAGATGTGAACCATATTTAGTACTATATTAAAGAGATGGCAAACGATGGGTAAAAATCGTACGAAAACCAGATTTGTTCCGATGATGCAGTTCGCTCTTTACGGGCAGACAATCGCGAGATAACCGTTTAAAAAGCATAGAACAACACCTATGAATACTTTCTGGGAGACACTATAGACCTCTTCAGCATGTTGGTACGTCACGTGAAGGATTTGAAGTAAAACATCCTGACTTTTTTAACGACATCAATCGAATTAATCTGGGCCAGAAAGCTGGAAACACGACGTACGAAAACCGATATAGACTTTTCACAAGCGCAAGCACAAATCGAAGAGGCCAAAGGCATAACATCAAAGACATTGTATCCCACATTTCGGCGGTATGACATTGCGGACGAGAGATCGCGTCATGTAATCTCGAATCAAGAAGATTGTGTAGTGAGAAGAGTGTTCAACACGGAGACTCTGCATCAGTGAGCGAACGCTACAAGCAAACCGTTTCACTCATTGCATTCTGTGGGAGGCAGCGCCTTTCGAAGAACAAGTATGCAGTGTCAGAAAGAATAACGGCAACTTGTGTGGAGCACCAGCCGCAGTGTTGACAGACAGAGCTGTAGTAGACAGTATTACGAATCAGAACAGCACTACGAGCAAGCGCACGAAGAGTAGGAGCGGAAATGCCACAATTCGGGGTCGTAAGCAACTTGGAAGTTGGTGTGTAGCTGAGGACGAAGCGACGGAGTCAAACGACGATCGTACCATCACCATTGCGTAAGGGCGTCGCCAAATGTGTTTGGGAAATAAAGGAAAGAAGAACGAGTTGGTGGCAAGCGCTGCCGACGCCCTTCGGCGCTTGTCGCGGAGCAGGTGAGGTTGGGAGTCGGAGCGGGCGGCCGTCTGGGTTTTGCAGAATTACCCCACATGCTCAATTATAGGAGCCCGAATCAAAATGCGGCGACCAAAACCTCGTTGTTTGGTGGTCTGGAGTAAGATCTGCACACTCCAAAAATTTTGCAGAATTACCCCGCCGAGAGGGTAACTAACCCTTTGTCAATTGGAGGACAGGCCTGTATACAGACCCTGGGTCAGTGCGATACAGAAATATCCAACTATCGTGATACTCGACATAGATATTGGCAGTCGCGTGACATTCGTTTGCTTCTGCTCCAGCTGGCACACTTCCGCTCCAAACCTTTCCAAAATATAGCCATCACCGAGATGCTCTCGCTTCAGTGCTAACTTTCGAGTTCCCGCGCTCTCGAAAGCAAGCCGCTAGTCTTTGGCACAAGTGACGCGCTAAGCACCACATACCCTTGGATACCTGAACACCACATTCTGGCGTCTGTACTCTGCTGTTCGAAGATGCTTCCGCACGAGCTGTATGTGCATCTATGCGAACAACACCGAGAACCGCGCGACATGTTGATGGAAGCAGCTCTACGTATACGCGAACCAACGTTAAGCGTGTCCTCGGAGTTTCAGCTCAATTTACTTGATCAACTCTTTAGGCAATCCGCGACGTACGGACTTGCCCATGTCACGCATCTCACCGTCGTCGCCAAGTCACTTTCTCTGCAAATGCTTGCTAGTCTATCATCCATCATATCTCGCCACACAAATCTCACGGCCCTCAGTCTCAAGGGTGTTAAAGTTGATCATGCCGCTATTCTGGCGCTTTTCGTCCATCTTTCAAACAACCCCCAGAGTCGTCTGTCCTACCTGAATCTCGCTTCGATTGGGATGACTTCGAAAGCTGCAACTGCAATTGCCCCATTTCTATGCGATCGGCTGCCCAATCTAACTCATCTTGATTTATCCAACAATCATGCCAACGAACACGGTGTGCAAACAGTCCGCAAGTACCTGGCGTTGCGAGATGCAAGTCTCCCTCCACTGCACGTTGATCTCAGTGGCAATCTGGTCGTCGTCGAGATGTTGAATGCCCTGACGCATGGCGTTGGGGCTGTCTTTTCTGTTGTTGGTGCTGCCTTCATGCTGCAACGTGCTATCATCGTTCGCGCCGACACGGAAGTGATCTTAAGCGTGTTTGTCTTTTTATTATCTTTATTTACACTTCTCACGTCAAGTTGTGTGTACCACTCATGTTTCCGACGTCCTGATGCGTCCCATTGTTTACGACGCGGGGATCACTGTTCTATTTTTCTGCTGATTGCAGGCACATACACACCTTTTATAGTGCGTTACACTACGAAACCGTTCGACGCCGTTGGACCGGCCACTTTGTTCGCCGTTTGGACTTGTGCCATCATCGGCATAGGACGCAGCGCATTTGGCCTAGGAAGTAACCGAACGCGTGCTCTGTTTGCTCTCCTCACTGGATGGATTGGCTCTCTTTCTGCTAATACTCTTCTTAAACGAATGCATTCGGGGGCCGTAAGTCTTGTTGTCTTAGGAGGTCTAGTGTATTCTGTGGGGATAGTGTTTTATCTACTGGGGAAGAAGCGCCCCATGATGCATGTTATATGGCATCTTGCTGTCTTGATGGGAGGCAGCCTTCACTACACGGCTATATGGCAGTATGTACTCGATTCAAGTTGAGAACACGAACAGGACGAATTTAGGTTGGGACGAATGTCCCTTATTTATCCATCACTCAATACCGCTTGCCATACCATTATGGTCTGCCAACAGCAAACCCGGTGCCATTTTCGCAAGGTTTATGAGATACTAAGAACGCGATTTCAGGATGCACATGTAGATTGTCTTCAAGCCTTTGGTGCTGTGGCAGTATTATCTTAAGAATTGTCTGAAGGTGATTGACGAATGCCGCAAGACAAATGCACGTACCAAAGGTAATTTACGGCGAATGAGATGTTGGTTCTCAAATGTGACCGCTGTGCAGCTAGAAATAAGCATATCTCTTCAAGCCATAGGTTTTGTCTGGTAAGAAGCGAAACGGTCACAGCTGATGGGTGGGTACAGGAAACAGGAGATTAGCGCTTAATTTCCATTTTTCGTGGATTCTCTTTCTTCTTCGACAGAGGTACCGAAAGTACCAACGGTACTCTGTACCAGAGGTGTGAAGGATATCCTTGGGTAGCGTTCTACCACTGGCTACCCCTTATTGCTACAGATTTCTCCCCAGCATCGCTTTGTTACGAACCGAAAACTTTCAACGTGGTTGTTGTCATTTTTTTAAGAACTCGCTAGCCCGGGGTGTTGTTAAACTTGTCCAGGCGAAGTGTTGAAGTCGAAGCTGTCGTACCTCATCTCTAAAGCTGCGGTGTCAAGTCTCTTGTTGCTGCATTAGTACTGCGCTGAGGGATCACGTAGGAACGGTCAATGGCCTTGCTTTGGGCACAACACATTAATCCACCGGTCGAGGTGTGCTTCGACGACAGGCACGACGCACGAGCTTCGCGGAAGATCTTGCCAGCCTTTCCTTGAATTTTCCCGGAAGGGTCAGGAGTTTCCCACGGAGACTGAGGCGGCAGTCTTACCTCACGCAGCCTCTGAGCATCGCGTGAATGTTGGAAGAACATAAGCCCGCCCGTACAGGGACCTGAATGGTTTGCAGGGCTTTTTATGGAACTCGCGCCATGATCGAAGGACAGCACGTGTTTTAGGCCGGTTTTACTGTCCGAAATCGCCAAGGGTAAAGAGGAAAGGGTGTGTACAACGTCGTTAGTGCTTCTCGACGACGAAAACGAGGCACATTGGAATCCGCCTTGTCGTGGTGTGCCCTTTAGCTGACGTCCTCTAGTGAAAAGGGAAGGAATAGCAGAAAAAAGGATGGAAAACACGAGCTGCGTCAGAACGAAATGGATCCGATCTCGTTTCTTCCCGTAGAAGCTTGGTGCTGATCTTTCAATGTTCCGAGATAGTAGCTGGTGAGCGCAACACGGCTGCTGCAAGGTGAGAGCGAGCACAGTCATCGGCTACATTCCAAGGACATGAATAGAGATTGGTACTCCGGCACAGAAGAAATCTTTCTTCTTCGAGGAGCTTTACGTAATACATAGAGTTTAGCGTGCTAGACGAACAAAAGCTCCCTTGCAGTGTTAGGTTCTACCATAATGCCGTAATCAGGTAATTTGTGCCCATAAAGAAGAAGAAGAAATGGGGTGTGACTACCCTTCTGCTGATACGAATCAGGGGGAGCAGAATCGAGCCGCAACTGGGTTTATCTCGAGAACTTGCTCTTCGTGGCAGAGAGTAGCTTCTTAGAAAATATGTACGTCGAAGTCGGAATTAGGCTTCGCCCGCCCTCAAGCAACATCAATAACATCGATAAGAGAACCCGCGTCCCCGCTCGTAATGATATCTTACTAAGAAGAAATCTCTACTCTTTGAAGTCAACAATTTCACTCTTCAGATCCAGCTTTGCATCAAAGTTTGATATCTTTACTCTACAAACTCTCAATCTCCGCACAAAGGCAAAACATGACAGTATCGACATGTTTGAGATTTTTGGCAGCCCCTCTAGCAACTCTAGCGAACAGTTTAGACAATATTATTGGATTGCCGTCGTCGAAGATGTGTGGCTGTCTGTTTATATTGACCGAGTCCCAAATTCCAAGACAGGTAAAGATTGATCCACGAAAAACCCCTTTCTCTGCAGTTATGCAGTACCATAAACTTGTCTGACCATATTGCAAATATTGATCTTATGTCCTTTTGGGTTTCTCTGATCTAGAAAGAACTCATCGAGCAAGACGCCGTTCAGGATGATTTTGTTATTTCAGTGAAGGCGTATGACATGTTTGCAATTGCATCCTAAAGTTGTCATATCTTTTACAAAATCAAAACGCACACAAGATTCTTGCGTCCGAAAGAGCGTCGATGATAACAAGTCGGGATATTGTGAAACAGAGGAGCGTCTTACAGAACGCGACCCAACTCAACAGGTCATACTTTAGTACTTACCTTGCTCCGTCTAGGGTGGCAATATGTAATAATCAGAGAGAGAAAGAGAGAGCGAGAGGGTGAGAGAGACGATAACGACAGGTACGAGAGCGAGCCAGCAGTGGATGAGATATGAAGTAGTCTGGAGTTGTATAAGAAGCCTTGCTTGTTTTCAGCCCACCTTCATCCTGCCGTAACCTCTCGACAAAAGAAAAAGTCACCTGCCGTGTTTTGAACTCTTGAAGCTATCCGCAAACATTTATTCTTAAAGACCGGAATACAACTTTAACAATGAAGGTGAGCATCATCAAGGTCCTTCTTGTCATCGCTGCCGTTTTATCTGTTGGCTCTGCTCGAGCTTTTTGGAACACCTCTCAGGGCGATCGAAACAACAACTGGTTCTGGCCTTCATGGGTTTCACTGACTCACATTCTAAGAGCAATTGATAAGGACCACAAACCCGCAACCATTAAGTTCTCTGCATATGCTGACACTACCCTCTTTGTGAACGGGAAGTCTCTAGGGAGGACAATAATTTCATCTCCTACTACAGTAAATGTAGATCTCAAGAAGGGTGATGTTGTTGCTTTCATGGCAAGAAAAATTGGAGAGAATCCGGGCGTGATGGTCACTGTCGACTGGGATGGCAAGATGTATCGTTCAGGACATAGTCGCTTTACTGCCAACGGAGATTATGAGCAGTGGACTGAAGAAGACCAAGAAAACTGGAATCTAGCATCATCATACAGACACAAGGAATCAGGAACTCTGCGCACTTTTTGCCACTGGGATCGCGCGGATGACATGGATATCAAAACCGACAAGTTCGACCTCAAGGCTTCTTATGTGTGGAGACTTGCCCCGAAGGACAACAAAAAGGAAGAAAAACCAACTGATACCGTCTTCCTTCGTCTTGTGATTGGTGGTGAGAACTGCGGGGTTTCACCGGGAAAGGACGAATCCAACAAGCCCTCACAACGGGCAGAGGATTCGGAAAAAGACAAGAAAATCACCTTTGACGGCCAAAGCTCTGATAGTGATTTTCAAGGATTTTGTGTTTGCAAGCTCACGAATCGTTCAGGAGGTGAATGCTATGACATGGATGATGATAGTGCGAAAGAGGGGGGATGCAAACCTCGTCCATGTGAGGCCAAATTTGAATGTACTGAGTCGGGAAATAAGATATGTATGAGACGCCACGCAGACTCGAAAGTGGTAATGACGGCTCCAAATCATTGTATGAAGGTGCCCACTGTTGGAGAAAACTTGATCCCATATGAGGGTTGAGAACAAAGATAATAGAAATAGTATTCGATGGATGTCTTGCTGAATGAAGGCATCCGAAGTGCAATCAGGAGGTTGTCATGAAGATATCCAAGGCTGCTGAACTTGTTTTTGACTTATTAGACAGTAAATAAGAAGAAAAGCTTCTCAGGAAAAGGCACAACGCGCTTGAGAACGCTATGCTCCTGCGCGTATAGTACTTCAACCTTTGGCAGCAATCCAAATGCTTTCTCATAAAGGGCGGTTGTTCAAGGTAATAGGAGAGCAAGTCGCGGTCACCTGAGCCTGAAACATTCCCATGTTTCCGAAGTCAAAGTTCCCGTTTAGCACATGTTTGTCTCACATATTTGAGATGTGTCATTCATCGGGAAAAAGAGCGTTATTCCATTTTGTTGGGTTTCCAAGGGGCACGGAAACGCAACCCCCTTGATATCTGTGTATTTAACGACCTCACGAATACTAGCGAGTGAGAACGAGTAGAGGTCTCCTAAGGCTCTGTTGAGAAATGCGGAAGGTCAGGGTGAGGATTGCTAACTCACGAAATTGCAACTGCGTAAATCCTAGTAACCCTTAACCTTCTAACCCTACATTGCACCAAGGACATGATGCCGGGCATCGTGACCCTGCTGTACACGGTTTGATCCCAGAAAATGCCAAGGTTTTTGGCGCCAATTCTTTTTTTTGTTTGCTCGTTACCGTCATTGCACACAGCAGGTAAAGTTAGGCTGGAAAACCAACGTTCTACGCCTGGTCGCGGCTACCGCTAACCCTACCAAAGGTACTGTACCTTTGTAGTACAAAGTTTGTACATATACCGGTACCGTAGATCTAACCGCTAACCCTTTAACCCTTTACCCTTCGTAGATACAACGGTACCAGCACCTGGAATACGGATGCACAGAACGTCAAAACGCACGACTGGCGCTTCAAGTCGAAGTGTTATCCAGGTACAAGGGTGTTACTGCGCTGGCCCGCAACTGGAAAGGTACTGCAGCACGAATATCTTCACCTTTGTGCTCTCTGCAGCGCAATTTCATGCAGCTTTGAGGCCAGGATATTGGGACCTACCTGCCAATTGCGTATAGGCCGGCAGTCGACAGAGAAGCTTCAAATAGAGAGTGATCATGCCTAAGCGTAGTACCACTCGAAGCAGTCAACGTCAGGTCAAGCGACAACGCCGCTTGGTGGAAGAGGACGAAGCCTACGAAGAGAATCATGAAGCAGATAATTATGATTCACAGCCTGTTCTTTATGAAGAGGATGAAATCCAACCAGCACCCAGTCCCGCTCGGCGTCGAGCTCGACGGGCACCTCAGCCTGTTACGACGAATGATCCTTCTGAGTATGAGGAAGACGTCATCAGCCCACTGCCGATAGAGAAGAAGCCTAGCAAAATGGACGTAGAACCATCAGAACCGCATTCATTTCGTCAAGACGAGGAAGAGTACGAGGAGGGTGACGAAGAATCGTTTGAACCTAATAGCGAGGGTCAACCTCGCCTCCGCAAAAGTAGCGGGTTTGCCACTTGCGGCATTTTGGACTCGATTGAAATGTATCGCTTTATGTGCCACTCGCGTTTCAAGATATCTTTCGGACCAAACGTAAATATCATCAATGGAGAAAACGGCTCTGGCAAAAGTGCCATCGTTGCGGCTCTGCAGGTTGGTTTGCAGGGAAGCGCTCGGGATACTGAACGTGGCTCTAAAATTCAAGACCTTATTCAGCACAACAAGAACGATGCCATCGTTCACATCAACATCTTGAACTATAGAAATGAAGATCTCAGCCAAGACATGAGCTATAAGCACGATGTGTACGGGGATATGATTACCATAGAGAGAAGGCTTCGTAGACACGGTAACCATTCCTGGGGAGTAAAAGGTCGTCGCACTAGGAACATTACCCTTCCTGAGGGGGTCACCCCCAGTCGTGAAGTGCAAAACATCGTTGACCATTTTGGATTTATGGTTAAGAACCCTGTATCTATTCTAACTCAAACCAAGAGCAAAACTTTCTTGGCAGGTCAGAAGCCGACGCAACATTTTCAGTTTTACCGAGAGGCCACGTTGCTCGGTCCACTAGAAGAAGAACTGAAAATGACAATCAAGGTTACGGAAGACATTCGTGATATTCTCCGAAGAACTGAGGAAGGCATGCCTGAATCGGATAGAAAGCTGGCCAAATTAGAAGCAAACTATCGGGACTCCGAGGCCATGAAAAACATTGACAGGACCATCAGAAACGCAGAAATACTTAGCGCATGGGTGATCGTACAAGAAACGGACAAGAAACGCCTCGAATACGAGCAGAAGACCCACGACGATATAGCTCCAAGAGCAGAAAAGCTCTCATTTGAGGTCGATAGGACTGGGAAGAAGCTTGAGAGTTTTAGCTCGCAAAGGGATGATCTCCATCAGAAAGTTGACGCGGCCTCCGGTAGAGTTCAGCAGTTTAATAAGACTTATCAGGATACTCGCAGACAGATAATCAAGGTTGAAACGGACATCAAGAGTCACAAGAGGCGTTTGACCGAAATTGAGTCAGACGTGAATGATGCGGACAAGCGAATTATAGAGACTAACGCAAGAATGGAACAGGCTCGTAAAGATCACTTTGCCGGCCAGGAGCAGAAGTCCAGGCTGATCCAAGAGCTTCAAAGCTTAGATATGAGAGAGAAGGAGCTGAACGAGACGATTCAGAGTTCTCAGGCTAAAGATTCGGCTTTACTTGAAGATAAGTACTACAAAGAGCAAAACTTGCAGAACGCAAAGACGGAGTACGATCGGTGGAGAACAGAACTGGATGACAAAAGGCGAACGCATCTTCGTGATACTGCGAGGGCGACCAACAGAACGGGTCTTGCACGATTTGGAGAAGAGGTTGTTGAAATCGCTCGGAGGATCAAGCAGCGCGGCCGTGAGTTTAGCCACATGCCGGTAGGACCCATCGCGCATTATGTGAAATTACTCGATCACTCGTGGGCTGGGGCGATCGAGGTTGCTTTGGGGAGACATCTTTTGCTCACGTATATTGTCCATGATACGAAGGATGCAATATTATTGAAAAGCATATTCCCTAGGAGATTTAAGCCGAATGTACTTATTTCCAACCTTAGGCGTGGAAGGTACGACATCGGACACGGCGACATGCCTGCGCTCCAGCAATATGATAGGTACCGAACAATTCTAGAAACAATGGAAGTTAGGAACGACGCAGTCTTTAATGCTCTGGTGGATATGGCCAAAGTCGAGAAGAATGTCCTTAGTTCGGAGGACGACGTCAAACGGCTTGCATGGAAAAGGGTGCCAAATGTTCACATGGTTTGGAACAAACATGGAGACCGGGCGTATATCCGAAACGGATCCAACACATTCCGCCATGCACCTCAGAATGTGTGTGCTAGATATTTGTCGAAGGACATGGGTCCGTACTTGGCAGCCTTAGAAGAACAAGTGAAGCAAGCTGACCAAGAAAAAAGGAAGTGCGAAGAGAACCTCGCCGCGCGCAGTAGGGAATTGAATGATCTCTTAAAGGAAGTGACTAGAGTTCAAACGGATATTCACAACAGCAAGACTGAACTCACTGAGCTGCACAGAAAGAAGAACACTATTGAGGATCAGCTTAACTATGCAGAGAATGCTTTCGATCCTGAACCATTTGAGAGAGAAATCGCAGACTTGGAGAACTTAAAGAAAAGCCACGATATTCGCAGGAACAATGAACGCAATGAGGTTCAGCACTGTGAAGAAACGAAAACTACCTTACAGGATGACTTGAGGCGGATCAAAGCAGAAAGTGAGACCTTCCGGAATGAAGCAGCCTCTTTGACTGAGTCCCTGGAGCAAATAAACCAAGAAGTAGCACGAGTGAAGTCTAGACATCGAAATCTAAAAGTAGAATCAGCGCAAGCAGCTGAACGACTTGCTCAAGCTCATAATGAGCTGAACATTCAGCGCAAGAAAGTGGTGGATTACACGGAAGTGGCCAGATCTTTGGGTCCATGCCCTGAGGATGTAGACTGGTCCAAATGGTCTTCTGAGAAAGCTCAACGAAGAGTAAAAAACACTCCAAGAGCGACTGCGAACGGAGCAGAAGCGAAGAGGGGGTAAAAGTGCCCAGGAGATCGAGACGGAGTACCTTCAAGCTAAAAAACAGGATAAGGAGAACAAAGAACGGTTTGCACGCATATCCCATTACGAGGAGTGTTTGACAATTGGGATTAAGCGACGGAGAAAGAAGCTCAATGAACTAAATAAGAAGCTGAAAAGGATGGTTCGATCTCACTTTAGGCAATTCTTGAGTGCGAAAGGGCACACGGGAAACATTCGCTTTGGCACGAATTCTAATGGCGAAGGCGAACTTTCCATAACGACTCAACTTCAGCATCATGAGATTAGGAACGGTGAGCGGCACACGATTGAAAAGCTAAGCTCTATGAGTGGTGGTGAGCGGAGCTATACAACCTTGGCCTTCATTCTTGCCCTTGCAGAGATATGTCAGATGCCCGTGCGCGTTTTCGACGAAATTGATGTGTTTCAAGACGATGCCACTAGACGTGTGGCGTTCAAGAAGATGACAGACTTCTGCACTGCCTATCTATCAGATAAGCAAATTATAATTATTACGCCTCAGAAGTTGCCGCACCTGGAGAACTCACCTTCTATTAAGATACAAGTCCTGGAGCCTCCTAGGCCGCAGACGGACAGCTCTGGAAGAAGGCAGAGTACAATTGATGAGTTTTCCAGAGATTTCTAGGTTTTGTTTGATCTAGCCATAGTCCTTGGACAGCTAACGATTTGCAAACGAGAGAAATCATGGGCAAGATGTCTTTCCGATGTATAGCTTGTACTTAAAAGTTGACAGAATGCCTTAGACGTTTAAATTGACATCATTCTATGTGTGGTAAGGAGATAAACTGCACAGAATTCTTCGCCTTCTTTACCGAAGCCCATCTACCTAACCTGTGTTCTGTGCCGATGGCTGTCGCTATTATTCGATGATGATGGCCGACTGCAATTCCATTCACAAATCCGGGACCGACGTTCAAGCTACCAACTGATTTCAGTTTGGGGACATCTTCGCATTTCCAAAAGCGAAGCATGCCATCCCCGGCACCAGATACAACCAAATCAGTACTTCGAAAGGCTGCCATGGCAGAGATCCAAGTATCACATCCCAACCCGGAACCATGCGCGTTGCTGATGGTGGACAGTGGCTTCTTCTTATTCATTTGCCATAAGCAGACGGTACCGTCATCGCCACCGGAGACGAAGCGGTGTTCACTTAACATAGCAATGGAATCAAGGGAAATGGTGCTCGTGTTTCGAAATACCAATTGTGACTCTTCTACTATCTTGTACAGTCGAAGCGTACCATCTCTTCCGCACGACAAGGCACGCTCCATCGACATAGACGAAACAGCGTTAACGTCTCCTCCGTGCCCGAACAAGGTTTCGACATAGGCCATATCATTTATGTCCCATATTTTCACTGTTCGGTCTTCTGAAGCTGAGAAGAGTTGCCGCGATCCTGATCGAAAAGCGAGTCCCGTCACAGCGCCTCTGTGACCACGAAGAGTATCAGTTAGCTTCCCAGCACGAATGTCCCACACGCGGATAAGCCCATCTTTACCTCCAGACACGGCCGTGTTCGCATCATCTGTAATAGCCACAGATAGAATATTGCCGATATGCCCATTTGCCGTGACTGGATTCTTCTTACTTGCCACGCCCACTTCTGGTTTAAAGACGTGTCGGCGCTTTCCTGTTTCAACGTCCCAGACAATCAATCTGGCATCTTTTCCGCCTGACACAGCAGTGGCATCTTCGTATGTGGATAGGGCTATGCATGTTGGCGAAAGAACGTGCCCTTTGCATTTGTTGATAGTCACTTTATCAAGAACGGTGGAGAGCTTGTCTGCTATATGCGTAAATGATTTGGATTGCGCTTTCAATGCTTGTTCCCTCAACAATTGGTTGCCTGCCCCCACATCTTCCTCATCAGAATTGTCTTCGTCGTCCGACGCGGCAGCGTCCTCTGAGATACCCACATGACGAAGATACGCACGAGCTAAACGAAGCCTTCTCTCTTCCGCTGTTTCATTCTCATGGTCGGATTCTTCAGTGGATGAATCCTCATCTTGTTCCACCTCTGGCTCACTGTCAACCTCATCCGACAAGATTTCTTCATCCGGTACGGGCTTCCGTTTAGCGGACGGTTGCTGAACCTTCTGTCTTGAACTTGGCCTGGTTCTCTTTCTCGTTGCCATTCTCTCCTTTGCTTAGGACGTGAAGCGGTTAAGATATTTGACAAAAAGCACTGGTGCGTGACAAAGCTCACACTCTGCGCGTGGGGTATGATGCCGTCGTGATGTGGATCAATGAAGCTAGCTAGTAGACACCGCCGGCAGTGTTGTATATATTAATTTGAATTAATGAACTTATTTCAATTTAGAAGACACGAAGATCTCGCGGCCCAAGGCGCGTTTCAGAATGGTTAACCCATCTCGGGATACGACGGTTCGCCCAAGCGTGTTCGGGTTCGCTTGGTATACTATACCCAATCTGCCCAACTACCCTCAGAAAACCAGCCTCCCTGCTTGAGTTTGACGACATTTAGAAAGTCCTGTGTAAACCAGTGGAAACCCTGGTGTCACATTCGCTGGAGCGGCATAACATATCTCCTTCACTGGCTCTCACGTTTGTGATCCTTGTTGATCTGAGGTCACAATTCTACGCTCCGCTCAATGGCTTTCGTCCAAGTTCCGGCCGCGTCCGGACTTTCGGCAAGCCATTCCATGTTCAAAGGGTGTCGAATTACGTCAAGCGTGTCTTCCCCACGGATAGCTAGATCATGTAGTCGGAGAGTAACAATGCTGTTTGGTTTCGGAAGCAAGAAGAAGAGCGCCCCAAAGAAAGGAAAGTCAGGCGGCAATCCGTATCGAGCCTTAGGTGTTGGAGAAGACGCTACCTACGACGAGGTCGAATCCGCTGTGAAAAGGCTGTCCATAAAGTATGCTGATGACCCTAAGAAACTAATGATGCTTGACGTATACAAGGATCAGATATTTGAGGATAAGCTTCAAAAACGCATGTCTGGGTCTCTGATGCCAAAGATTAAGGAGTCTCCGTACGAGAGAAAACTGCAACCGAAGAAAAGATTTGTGATGCCACCATGGGCGCAAGGCATTTTCAAACTCCCTGATTTCCCGTACTTCAAGCGCACAGGTATCATCATGGGCATCTTTTTTATTCTCGGTTTTATCACACCCACTCTCGCCGGATCTTGCATGGCTATGGCCTTCATTGCAGCAGCTGGCTTCCTTTATAACCGTGGCCTACCTGAACCCGTCCGGGATGATTACGGTGCGTACGGTGAGGTTCGCCCGGTTAAACACATAATTGTTTTGAAGACGGTCCTTATCAATCTCGCAGTGGCTGCCGTCTTTTTCGGACTTGCGCAGCTCTATATGATATACCTTCCATTACCTGTGTGGTCTCCACCTGATGCCTTTGTGAATGCATCGGTTGTGTTTGGGCTGTGGATGTCATGCTTATTGTTTATGGCTCAGGATCCAAACGACATTTATTAGGCAGACTTAACACGGTCTAATTCGCTTCTGGATTTCAGCGTGAGGGTTGTGTGCATAAACTTAACAAAAACGTTGCTCCCATATAACTTGCCCCTCAAAACGGGGCTGTTCGCAGATCAGACTCCGTTTATTCGCTGCTCATCAGTGAGAACTGTGCGACTTGCTAAAATTCGATGTCATCGTCTCCCCTCTTTTTAAGATACTCAACGACAGCCGTCACGTCTTTGTCACCACGCCCAGAGCAGTTGATGACTATCTTCGGTGAACCTTCAAGTGACGCACAGAGTTTGTCGAGGTAAGCAATAGCATGGGAAGTTTCTAGCGCCGGTATGATACCCTCAATACGACTCAGTAGCTTGAAAGCATCCAGAGCTTCATCGTCTGTAACGCTGACGTATTCTGCTCGCTTAGTGTCACGCATATAGCTGTGTTCGGGACCCACGCCAGGATAGTCCAGGCCTGCCGAAATGGAATGAGCCTCCGAAGGCATACCGTGCTTGTCTTGTAGCTGATAACTCATCGCACCGTGTAGGACTCCTAAAGTACCCTTTGTAAGCGTAGCTGCATGTTCTTCTGTTTCCAGTCCTTTTCCGGCAGCCTCTACGCCAATGAGGCGGACGTCTGTGTCATTCCTGAAATCACTGAAAAGACCCATTGCGTTTGAGCCACCGCCTACACATGCCAGCAGGATATCCGGTTTACCCCCCCACTTGGCCATTGATTGTTCTCTTACTTCCTTGCCGATACAGGCCTGGAAATCACGAACCATCATAGGATAAGGATGCGGCCCTGCAACGCTTCCAACGATGTAGTGTGTTTCGATAGGGTATGTCACCCAATCACGAATTGCTTCTGAAAGAGCGTTAGTCAAAGTACCAGAACCAGATGTAACCGGGCGGACTTCAGCGCCAAGAAGTCGCATACGGAAGACGTTAAGCGCTTGACGCTCCATGTCCTTCGCACCCATGTATACAATACATTTCATTCCAAAACGAGCACAAACCGTAGCGGTAGCAACTCCGTGCTGCCCTGCTCCAGTCTCGGCAATAATGCGAGTCTTTCCGAGACGTCGTGCCAGGAGAACTTGAGCAAGGGAATTGTTAATCTTGTGAGCACCGGTATGATTGAGATCCTCTCGTTTTAAATAGATCTGAGGCCCACTTCCGTCAGCCCGCGCATAGCGCGCAGACAATCGCTCCGCATAGTAGAGAGGAGTAGGCCGACCAACATAATCAGTTAAAAGTCCATTTAGTTCCTCCTGGAAAATCGGATCGTCCTTGATTTTGAGATAGTTCTCATAAAGCTCTTCCAAGCAAACCATCAAAGTCTCTGGGACATACTGTCCACCAAATCGCCCGAACCTACCGCGTTCACTTGGGACGTTCGGGTCAAATTCGGAGTCAATGAGAGTGCTTGGATCCACAGCTACCATTCGCGGACTTGCAACCACTGGACGAGTAGCGGGTGGCTTTCTATGCGAAACATTCTTGCTTGGTCGGACTGAGAGATGCCCAAGAAAAGAACTAGTCGCAAAGGCAAGACGATCCATCATGATCGCTTTCTACAAGTACGGGGCAGATAAGAAAACGATGTGGACTTCTTCACTCCCTCCAAGAAGTGAAAGTAGAATGGGAAACCGACGGGATAAGTTGCCGTAGCAAGCCTGAGATGTTGGTGTGATACGACCCTGTACTGAACTGCGAACACGTAAAATCGTCCAGGGACTCAAATTTTGCTTTGTTACAGAACACGAGATCTGTCTGCCTCTTTGACTGATCACCGCGAAATTTTGCCCCTCAGCTGGGCACCCACGCACGTGCCCAAGCTACCCTTGGTGTTTGATTACAAGTTTTAACTTTTTGGGAACTTCCGTATGCGAACTCTGTAGTCGAACGGAATGCATTCATCGATGATATCTTGGTTCGCGAGGAGTTCAGAACTGGAGATAGCAACTTTGTGGCTTTAATGCTCTGGTTCAACGCGCTCACTAATCTATGCCGGTATTCTATGTTTTCTGCCCTTGTGCCAACACAGCTACGACCTTTTTTCATGATACAGCGAAATTCCTAGGTACCCCGAAGTCCGTCTCTCAAAGGCTTCAGGGTGTAGTCCGAGCAAACACGAAACCCAGGAACCTTGATAACTGCTGGTCTTCGGCCCCGATGCGTACTTACTAGAATAAACTACGCGAGAAACGCAAAAGTAACCTTTCCGGGACTATTAACAGCTTTGTCAAAAGTGAAAAAGATATTTGCCTGTAAGCATGGCTAGTGGACCCGAACAAGGTCACACTCTTCAAGGCGAACAGCGCGACCCTCTTTATGGGACTTAGCAGCAGCCATTGCAGCAACGATTGAAGCGCGTCCATCAAGGCCGGTACACGGTGGTGGGGTACCATTGCTGATCATGTTAACAAAGGTGGTCATTGCGCCGGAATACGCCTCTGCATATCTGTCCATAAAGAAGGAGTATGGCAAGCCAGCTGATATACCCATTTCATTACTTGTGACGACGGTGTTGGGCGCCCTGTTGTTGCTGTTAATCGTACCCGTGCTACCAAAGACCTCGATACGCTGATCGTAACCATACGAACATCTTCGCGAGTTGTCGATAGTTCCAAAACTACCGTCCGACATCTTCAGGACGGTAATAGCTGTATCAATGTCATCAGCCTGCTTAGCAGCGTCCTCAAAGGCAGCACCCGTAACATAAACCGACTCAATCTCCGCTCCTGTGATGAACCTAGCCATGTCCCAATCATGCGAGGTCATGTCCAAAAAGATGCCACCAGACTGGGCGAGATACTCGGCAGGTGGCGGTGCAGGGTCCCGGGAGGTGATGTGAAACATTCTGACTTGGCCAATGGCACCGCTTGCAACTTGCTCACGCACGCTAGCAAAATTGGAATCAAATCTTCTTTGGAAGCCTACAAGCAGTCTGACACCATTCGCGGCAACCGCATCCAAGCATTTGTCAATAACAGCCAGATCATTTGAAATGGGTTTCTCACAGAAGATATCCTTTCCAGCTTCGGCGCTCTTAATGATCTGTTCAGCATGGAAAGGAGTTGGGGAGCCGATGACAATGCCCTGCACATCGTCATTGGTCAACAAATCTTCCCATTTCGGGGTCCATTGGGTGGCGAAATCCTTGGCGACCATGCGGCCGAACTTCTCGAACGGGTCAGCGACGGCAATTAGTGAGGCGGAATTCAACTGAGAGATTGTGCGAGCGTGAACTTGCCCAATACGTCCACAGCCAATGACACCGATCCCAACTTGGGATTTGGTCGCAGACGCACGAATGGCTATACGATTGGCCTGTTTCGGGGCGCTGCGGCGGTTGGAAACGCTTGTGTGGCCATTCGTGAAGGCGCGCGAGGTCACTGAGGACGGAATAAAGGATGAGACAAAAGCAGGGGAATCCATGGAGAGATTTGATTCGGAAGGGCGAGGAGAATGCGACGGAGAAGAAGTACGGGAAGGGAGGTGAAGATGCTGAGCTGGAGGAAGGAGCAAGAACGTGACGAATGATGTTGAGCTCGTCGTCGACTTGTGCGAGACGCAACCGACAAGAAGAGCAATCAGCATTACTGTGTGAAATTTGTCACGTGCAAGTGAGGCCGTTTATTCGCTACACAAATCTGCGCGCAGCCAATGCGATGCGTCGTGCGTTCAGTTGGATACGCTGCGCGCGCTGCGCAACCATTCGTTTGCAACGCAAATATTTATCGCAGCGCATCACTAAGAGCAAGTCTACCAGTGCTCTATGTTATAGACACTTGTTTTGAAAATAACATTCAATTTAGCATCCCAAATAATGTGCAAGTCTACCAGTCGAGTGCGATATGCTTGACTACGAGTACGAGCCATTTGCAATACAAGAAACGCTAGCCAATCAATTCAGCACTCAACCAAGCGCCCTGTATGAGGTACAAAGAATCACAGCCAACATGTTCGAACGACGCCGTTCGATCGCCTCGCCTCTGCTCGATCGCTCCCGCCACTGAAGTTACAAGATTTCAAGTTGTGAACAGATAGGGGTTGTAGCAGAAAATACTTTTCGTTGGCGCGAAGATTTGTTTCCCCGCTCATTTTACCCGCCAGAAATCTGTTTGATATAGAACCAGTGCTCTGATAGGTCAATGAAGTCCTCAAAACCATTAAAATTTCAAATCACGGTGTCTACTTTCATTTCTATATTTTCCTCGTATTGAAATGAAAAAAGAAATCACAAGGCGGATATGGCAACGAGAAATGGCAATAAGAACGCTGGTAGGGATGCCAAAATCGCCTAGGGCGCGATATTTTAAGATTTTTTGGGGATATAGCTCTCTGCTAGACTTGCTCTAATACACAGCAATACAATCATCAGCCGCATCTTCCTCGCTTCGGACATTGTCTTCCAGGGATGGACGGACTCAGGGAGCGTCGTCGACGCACCTCGCCCGTTCCTCTACGATCCCTTCAGAATCCCTCCAAGCAACACCCTCTGACTTGCCTTCCCTGCCCAACTCCGTCAAACCTGCTCATCACCGTTCAATTTCTCACCATCGCTTACTTGCTCACCCGTCTCGGAGCACAACAAGCTCCATCGCAGCATTCCACAAACATCGTCTTACCAATTCCCGCGAAAGAAAACATCTCTCAAGCTCTCACTAATTACGACTTCTTCATTACCATCTATTCCTATGATCGCCCACGCCAGCTTCTTCATCTTCTCGAGGACATTGATCGCGAATCTCGACGCTCCCAGCTTCGAGTCGGCGTTAACGTCATTGACGACAACTCCCTCTCCTGCGTCTTCCCCCCCGTTAATGACAATTTGTTCGATTCTCATACAAGCGCTTCCCTATCACTACATCTCCAGCAGCTAATCCCCAACACAACTGTCCCCTGCTCCGCCCGCTATCGTTTCCAAAACATAGAAACCTTTCTAACAAGCCGTGGTTGGACTTTTTATGTCTCCAAATATCGCCATGCACGCCGTCGTTACTGGCACCTCGTCCGCATGGCGCACACACTTTTGCACCCAATCTCCTCGCGTTTCTATATATTTCTTCCAGATGACGATAGATTAGCCACCAACTTCTTCCACAAACTTTCTCAAGCTTGGAACAGTATTGAAGACACGCGTAAGCTCACACTTATGCTCCATGTAGAGGAGTCGCGTGAGTCCACCCCAGTGTGGACTGACTTCAAACCACGGAACATCGGCGGTGGCATAACGCGTATCGGATGGGTCGAATCCGGCAATTTCCTTTGTACACACAGCTTCCTGCGCTTTATGAATTGGACATTTCCCAGAGTCGGTATTCAACGCTGGATCAATAACCCTCCAATATCCTCAGGTGTCGGTTCAACTTTGTCGGAACTCATTCATTCCTCCGGTCATCGCATGTATCGTACACAAGAGTCCTTCGTCGCTCATATTGGCGTCACGCTGTCCAAAATGAATGCGCAGTTTAGAGAGAGAAACGCCCCTGCGTTGCTTACCAAGTATTTTGCTGACGGCGATCATGCCTACCACCAACTTCTCGCCCAGGCAGCAACAGTTACGGCTTCTATTGCGTCACTATGGACGAGGGAAGCGGCACTACATTCAGCCATACATTCCCTCTCCACGCAAGTGGATCACATCAACGTTTACCTTAATGGATATGACTCTGTGCCGTCATATCTCCTGGCACCACACATTACCGTGCTGCGCAGTCAAGACAAAATGTCACGGGGGGATATCGGTGATATTGGCAAGTTTTTCTGGTGCAACGAGATCGACACAGACTTCCATCTTACTGCCGACGACGATATCATCTATCCACGAAGCTATGTTAGCTCCCTCTTAGAATTTTGGAAGACTTTTCGCTCACCCGTCGTTGTTGGCGTACATGGTATCCGTATCAGACAAGAGGACCTAACTCCATCCCAAGGGGGAAAGGGAAAGGGATACTACGGGTCTCGCGAAGTCTTCATGGCTGTTGAACAAGTACGCGAGCCACAGAATGTGCACATCATAGGCACAGGAACTTTGATGTACAGACCTCAAGATATAGGACGAATTGACATTGATCAAGTCTTTCAAGAACCGAATATGGCAGATGTCTGGTTCGGTATATTAGCACAGAACCTGCAGCTCCCTATGATAATAATCCCTCATGAAGCGGATTGGATCAAAGAAGTTCCCGGCACGTTCGACAATTCTATATACAAGCGCTCGACACGTAGTCGAACATCAGACAGACTGCAGACAAGAGCTGCAAAAAGCGTCGGTACATGGAAACTGCATCCCCCCATTCCAAACAGGACGTGAGTGAAAACCAAAATGACGCAGCAGTGTTTTGTTTTCTCGTGCCGGGAGCAAGAGAACAGTTTCAGGCAGTTCCAGAGAATCTGTTGTTATTCACGATCTTAGAAACCTAAAGCTTTTTCCTCCGAAACAGACGCATTAGAGGTTCGTAACAGGTAGTTACTATCGTTCTGGTGCAGACATACCACACCATTCAAAAAGATTGGACATGTGAGTCGGTGGTGCCGCTGAGAAAGTTAGTGGTTCGCTATTCAGGGGGTTCTCAAAACTGATGGTCCAAGCGTGGAGCTTGAGACCTTTCCGCAACGGATTCCCATCTCCGTATTTTCCAAGCGTCTCGTCACGCGCCGCTGCATTGATTTCTTCATAACTAGAGTACATTGCATGTCTGCTCAAGTATCCAAATGCCGCACATTCAACCAATACAAGCGTCAGTAAGGCGTCAGGTACACAACGTATTTGAACGGGAAGGCGCGGATTCTGAAACGAACTCTTTCGGATTATAGAGATCATCGCCGATGATCGGTAGGGACTGGCTCGCGGCGTGGACGCGAATCTGATGCGTCCGACCTGTCTGTGGCGCAGCTCGCAATAACATCATTTGCTTGCTTTCAGACTTGTCAAGAATAGTGTAAATGGTCCTCGCAGGTTTTGAATCTTCCTTCGACTCACCGATTTCACGAACATACTTGATGTGAGCGCGTTGAATAGGTGCGTCGACGACGAAAGACGAACCTGGTTGCTGTGACCAGCATCCGTCTACAACACAGAGGTACTCTTTCTTGACAAGACCTTGCATAAACTGCTCCATTATGGGCTGACAAACCTCCTTTGTTTTGGACAGAACAACCTGTAGTGCGCATGAATGATGGGGAGAAGCAGGATAGCTGGTGAGCAATTGTATTCGTCAACACTGGAAGGCTTCAAGCATGATATCTTACAACTCCAGTCGTATGCTACAGACGAGAAAAGCCAGCACAGCGACGTGTTAGAGATCTATCGGTTGATCAAGGATTAGGGGTTTGAGCAGTGATCACATTATCGTACCATGTCAAGACGATGCAAAAGCCGAGGGGGATATCCCAAGTACCCGATGGCTCTGTTCAGGACCGAACCACCCTCAAATCGGTGGCTCGGATGCATCTTGAGGAAAGGCGGCTTGTTGACGACAAGGAAAGTATCATCTTCGAACAGAATCTCAAGTGGTTCGGAGTCGGCCACGAGGGGAATGGACTTGGAGCGAAGGCGGAGCATGTGTTTTTCCGCTTCTGTCAGGAGGCTCTTGTCGAAGCGAAATCGACGTCCCTCGCGAGTGGCTTGCTTAATCTCCTCAGCAAGGCTGAACTTGTGTTGAGAGTCGCTGGCGCAGTTTCGTGCTTGATGCCATTCTTGATTCGCTCTTTGTCTAGACGAACGGCTGGTGCGGCTTAAGGCTCGAAAGATCGGTAATGATATGAAGCCCGGTTGGGGAGCCACTCGCAGCATATGTGTTGCTGTTTTTGACATCGCAGTCATTTCGGGATCGAAGGTGAGGGTTTATTCCTATGGCTTCGATATGCAGAGTTTTGATGTATGAAGACAAAGGGTTACCATTACCGTTGGTGGGTTTCCCTGGCAAGAAGAAGAACAACAACGGCGTCCTAAAGAAAGTACCTGGAAAAGTGCGTATGGAGATGTGTATGCGACGACATGTCAACTCTGAACCTTTTTCGTTTCCTCTTTGTAGAGAAAACTAAACCAGAAATACTGTACTGTACGATCGCTAAGCCTTAGCTATCCCTCACATTTTGTCAAGGATACCTGGATTTTTGGCCGTTTACTATCGCCGAGGTGACCTCTACCAAACACCCCACACCAGTCGACTCCAATGTTACCTGATTCGCTCCCACAAGCAACGGCGAAGCGCTTGCTAGAACGAAAACAACGGATCCCTGAGTTAGAAAACCTAGTTTACCAAGATGCGAACGCTAAGACGCATGATGCCCTTGTCCTCGAGCTATTGTTGCAAGGGTTAAGAAGAAATACGTCCTTCATTGAAGAGGCTGTCTGGGGGGCATTGATGGGTACTGCATCTTGCATGTGATAATCACGAGAGTTGTATTCTGGTTCTGCGGACGTGGGCCCAGTGAAATCACGTCTAGCTCCCATGACGTACTCTCTTTATGATCCTACGCTGTCTCGCCACCATCATCTCACTCGTCTCTCAACAAATTTTTCCATAGCATTCAAAGTCTTTCCGAAGAGCGTTTAGAATGGCAACCGAGCTCATAACCACCGAAGCCGAGAATGACCGAAGCCATGCATGTAGCGATGATTCTTCTTGCCGTTCTTTATTCGGGCACACTCCCCAATCCTTCGCTAGACATCTAAAACTAGTCTTCACACGGCGTCCAGAGTTTTTGGGCTATGCCATCATGCTCTGTTGTGCTCTCGCACACTCAACCTTGACGTTTCTCATTCGTTTGGGAGCTACCAGGTTCGCCTTTCCTGCACTTTCCACTATCTTGATTCGTTCAGTCATAGACGGCACTCTCTCCTCTCTCTACATCATCAAATATGTCGATTACGAAGAGAACATTCGCTCCGTGACCGGAAGGCAGTGGCTTTTCGTCGTGTTTAGGGGCGTAACCGCAGGTTGCAGTATATTTTGCCAAGTTACTGCACTGAAACTCATATCCATGGGAAACGCTGTTACTTTGTTGTCTACCTGTCCGACCATTAGTACGGTCATGGCTGCCATCTTTCTAAGTGAGCCTGTTGGTTCTATTGATGTGCTTTCATTGATTACGTCATTCGTCGGTGTCGTGCTCGTTGCACAGCCTTCTTTCTTGCACTTCCCTAGTCGAAGTGATTCTGAAGCATCTAAAGATGTCGACATTGGCTACGGCATTGCATTGGCTGCGGCGTGGTTCACATCTTCTATGAGTGTCGCAACACGATTTCTTGGCCGAAGTGTCAACTTCATGGTAAACGTTTTGTCACTTGCAGTATTCCTTTTCACTATATCGTTGATGCTCTGCGGTCCGAGAGAATTCGACAATCTCAAGAACAACATACCAGGGCTGAGCGTTAACATTCTTGCAGGTATATGCGGATGCATTGCCCAGTCCTGCCTTTCTAAGAGTTTACAGTTCTGCAGAGCAGGTCCAGCTCTATTGGTACGAAGCATGACAATACCGTTCTCGTACTGCTACGGACTTATCTTTTTAGGTGAAAAGCCTTCTCTGCTTACTCTGAGCGGCGTTGCAATGGTTGTTGCAGCTGTGATTGCCCTGAGCCTGAAGGAGCTGAGAATGGATGAGAGGTTCATGCAATCGAGTGCATTTGTGAGTACAAAAGAGTCCTATGCTGACTCTTGAGTCCTCTACACAAGTACCAAATCGTTGAACTCAAAACCTGATTCAAGAATAAGTTGGTCTTGAAGAAAGAAGACATTCTCATGTGTGTTGTTTGACACCCTCAACGAAAGCACTCAATTTGAGTCGTAACATGAACCCCCCTCCTGCAATCCACTTTCCACTAGTTTTAACTAGATTTTACACTCACAATCGTTTGTACTGGTTCTGACTTTCTACTTGTACAGGAAGGCGGACGCTACGGCTTCTGAAGAGCCTGATTAGATTTCTACCGTAAGATCAATTGGTGAGACGCATGTTTCAACATATAAGTAATCGCGATAGACTAGTTCTACAGACAAGGAACAACGAGATCCACTGAAGGAGAACAAGAGGCATCTCCATGTACATACGCCCTTCTGATTATAACCTCGTCACTACATATATGTTGAAAATCTCTTCTGCTTCTTTAGTAAACATATTGTCTCAATGCTCATCGCAGTAGAGCCAGTACTATAGTACTTCCATCCCTTATGTTAGTAGTCTGAAGCTTTCTTCGGAGAATGCTTTGTCACAAGAATGATCATCATGGTTCATTAGGTGAGGTACTACAATAATCCAGTACCACAATCCCAATGTACTCTAGAATGCCCAATCGTCCAGTTCTGACCCTCCGAAGCCCTTACCAGTTCCACCTCCAGTACCTGAGCTGCCAGCGCCCGGGGGACCTAACGTTGGCTTTGTTCCCATTCCTACAGCCCCCAAAAGTCGTCGTCATCGTCATCAGAGGAAACGCTGTCTTTTGATTGAGCTGGGTTTACATTTTGAGTGAGCTTTGATGGACTTGGAAGAACGCTGGCTTTGGGTGACGGCTGATCCCAGATGTCGTCGTCGTCTAGACCAAGATCAATCGGCTTTTTACGGTCTGGACCCTTCAAAGGTTGTATTGGCGACATTGGTGTAGAGTCTTGCTTTTTGGCCCGGGGTGCTGGCGAGTTCTTTGAGATGCTGGAGGGTTTCTGAGGTGACAGCACTACTGGCGGTGGTGCATGGGGCTTGCTGCCAGTACCCCTTACTAAATCAGGGGCCGGGTGCGCACTAGCTGGTTGCCGATGACTTCCATACCCAGAGCCCTGACTCGAAAGTGGAATGGAAGAGCTTGATCCTTTTCTTGAATGAGATGGACGATGATGATGACCAGAGGTTGTTCTTTTGGTCAATTTTTCCTTCTCTAACCGTAACTTTTCCATTTCAGCCTTCATCTTCTCCATTTCAAGCTTTGCACGTTCATGATCCATACGCTCTCTTTCCAAAGCTTCACGCATTTGATCATGGTCATCACCAGTGCGCTGTACCGGCGGGGGTGGTGGAGGTGCCAACGGTTTACGTGGTGATATTGCTGACGGCGGTGGTGGTGGAGGTACTAAAGGTTTTTGTGGTGACATTGCTGCAGGCGGAGGTGCTACTCTTCCCGGTGTGCGCGAGCCAGAAGAAGATGGCTGTCTACGGTGACTGGGTCTTCGTGAGCCATGACCTGTGGGTGACAACTTTGGTATGGGAGGCACATGTGGCGTTGGGGATACCTGAGAATGTGTAGCGTGTGGTTGAAGTGTTGGGGTCTGTTGCTGCTCGTGCGTCGCCATCGTCGCCTGCTGCAAATGCTCACCTTCCACTCGAAGCCAGTTTGGTCCTGATGGATCTAGGCTGCTGGGCAAAGCATCGACGGTAATTCTCTTGTTACGGATGCTAGCGACCATATGCATCGCAGCACGGAATTCATCGCGCGAAAGCTTTCCATCTCGAGTAATGTCCGCAAGCTGCCATATTACCTTCAACGTAGAACGAGGTAGACCACTCTTTCCAAAGAAAGCGACTCCTTGTGTGCCGTCAATCATTCCAAGCTTGCGTCCATCTAAGCCGTGGAAGAACGTATCATAGCGCTCCACGACTTGCTTCGGCACAGTCCACGAAAAGGTGGGGGTTTGCTGTTGTGTGAGTGGCATTGCAGGAGCGTTCGCTGTAGGTTGGGGTTCTTTCTTTGGCGGAGTAATTTGGGGTATGAGTTGTATCCCCCTGAAGTTTCGTAGGCCGCTCTCGGAAAGTGCTGCTCCCCGCTGTGCCAGTGCAATGAGTCGAAGCGCAATAAAGAATTGGTCTTGATCTAGTTTTCCCTCCTTCCTATGATCAGCGATATCCCATATCTTTCTAAGTTGGCCTTTCGAGACCTTCGCGGCGCGAGACAAGAACTGCACGGCTTCCGAACCACTGATTGTTTCAGCGCCATCGCACGCTTGGGACCAATATTCCATGTACTTTGTAACCTCCCCAGGGTTCAACATCATGTGCTGCTTTGCAGGATGTTCTTCCGGACCTTCAGGTTCCGGAGCTTGGTATAGCCCATTTGCACCGCGTCCCACCGGACGATTCGCTAACGGACCCTGTCCAGGCGGGTACGCATTCGGCATTTGAGGTAACATTCCCTGGTGCATACCCTGCATAGCCGGATGAACCGACGGCATGGGAAAGACGGGCATTCCCGGAAACGGCATCTGAGACGCCTGTGAGAACGCGCCGAAGTTGGGGTTCTGGAAACCATTTCCGTTTGGACCGCCGCCGAAATTCATGTTTGGAGGCTTAGGCCGAAAAGCGGAGGTATCAGTGAATTCGCAGGTGAAACTGTTCAAGACTAAGCGTTATCTTCGGCACAGCGCAGCCATAATCGTCGAGTGAGCAACGCGTTTCACGGTGACATGACCAGCTCATTTGCAAACGGAACGACGCAGTTGCTTTGCTTGAATCGCTCCCTCATCTTCCTGTCTGGCGCGCACAAAACACACAAAATTCTGTCCGTTACTTGGCACAAAGGTACCCTTCGTACCTGTACTACAGAGCAACTGACCCGCTCATGTTCGGGGAGCAACGTGTACAGCACGAGGAGACGAATTATGCGTAGTCCGCGTTTCTGCATTGCAGAATCTGCACATGATCACTTCATCACGTGTTTCACTGGGGCGTGCTCAGGTGCTGACAAACAAGACCCTCTCGCGTTTCGTCACCTTCGCGCAAAGTTCGTATAACTCATGCGCTGGTGAACTGATCATACCTCGCATGACGGAGCAAGAGCTGATATCCATAAGAGTCGTCTTTTTCGCGAAGGCCCGTGAGTTGGCAGCAGTGAGCAGCATCACCCTTCCAATTCCGTCGTGCACCACTCCCCACGCCGCCCTAAACAACTCAGTTCTTCCCCGCTTTCCAGCGCTGAAGCCTCTGATCGATCACATCATACTAGCAGTGAACCAGAGTTACGTCTCTGAACCCACAAGATATCTGCAAGAAGGAGACGAACTTGCGCTGATACCGCCAATTAGTGGTGGTTGACCATCATGGCAGATGAAGATAATGTGATCGTGCTCACGGAGGAACCGCTGTCAGTGGATTCCGCAATGGCCGCCGTCTCTAGGGACTGCGCTGGTGGTGTATCTCTCTTTGTGGGCACAACCCGAGACAATTTTGAAGGCAAGACCGTCGTTCGTTTGGAGTACGAAGCATACCACTCGATGGCCATCAAGGAGATGCGCTCTTTGTGCGATACAGCAAGATCGAAGTGGCCACAGATAACTGCTATTGCGATCATGCATAGACTCGGTGTTGTTCCCGTACGTGAAGCTTCTGTCATCATTGCTGTTTCGTCTCCACATCGAATAGACGCCATAGGTACGTGCTTTGCTATTCATTCTGCATTTCATTTCGTACAGTACAAAAGTGCTCACATGTAAGAACGTTTGCTTCGTTTACGGTACAGAGGCTTGCCACTCGTTGATTGATGAGCTCAAAGCGCGGGTGCCCATCTGGAAGAAAGAAGTGTATCAGCAAGGATCTCAGTGGAAGGCAAACAAAGAATTCAAAGTATGAACAGAAACAGGTTAAACACTCGGTTCATGATACGTTTATAGACAATCAAAAATAATGCATATTCAATAGAAAGGTTCGTTTCCCGCTCAGGAAACGATCAGCTTGCACCACTCTAGGCAACTCAGAGGAGAGAGAGATATCTCTCAGCGCATGCCGGGCAGAAACAGTTCCACACGCAGACTCGCTTGTCAGACTCGCTTGTCAGCGAGGCTGGGGCCACACGCTCATCGGTCATCTCTGGGGTGTCGCAAGTCCAGAATTGCAAGACGTTCCAGGATCACGTACTCTTCACAGCGCTCAACTTGATCTCGAAGCGGCTTCACGTCTTCCGCAATCATGTCCTTTCTCTCCGACACGAATGCCTCTGCCAGTTTGCAGTCACCCAACGCTGTGACAGATACTTGAAGCGTAGGCTCAAGGTCATCGTAATAGATAGTGTTGTTCTTCTTCACGGCCTTTGCCTCAAGCCCAAAACCGGTTGCGATTTGCTCCAGATCATCTCTCAAGCTTTCGACACGCGGAGCCTCGCTGCAACACTCCACAGCCATGCGAGCTTGTCCAACACACCGGTCAAGCAATCGCTCAAGCTGACAAAGAGTGTCCAAAACTCCCTCTCCCGCCTCGGTTTGAACATCGACTGAGTATCTACGCCGAGACGAGTCCGTACTTGTCCTGCGACGCGTCTCCACGATCACGTCGGCCGAAGCAATTAGATCACGAAGAATTTGAATAAAGCTAGTGAGATCGACACGAATAGCCTGGAGTGCGCGCTGGGCGCGTTCATGGTCCGACAGCGCCGCCTTCGCTCGAAGACATACTTCACGCGCTTCGATAAGGTCACGCTCGGCGTCTACACCAGCCTCTGTTAGCTCGACTGTTTCCAAGATCATCTTCTGGGATATCGGATCCTGTTCCCAGCCTGGCAGTGCACCGTAGAACTGGTCAAGGATCTCGATTATTTCCTCATGTGTCTCGCGTCGTTCATTGAGCTGAGCGTCCGCCTCTTGCAACTTGGCACGGTTTAGCAGCTCTTCTTGTTCAATAGCTTGCAATTCTTGCTGAAATTCGTTGATTATTGGCATTGGATTTGTCTTGAGCATCTTGATGGTCTCCGCATCAAGGATGGGCGTGCGCGGTGTGGGACGATCTGAGCGACAAGTAGGGGGCTGTTGTTGCGCGGGTACGGAGGACTTGCTGAGCTTTCTGATTAAGACGGCGCCAGCGCTGTGGAGCCGTCTGAGGTGAGCAGAGCTCTTTCTAGTCAAGCGGCTGTAGTCTGTCCTTCCCTTTTTGGGACCGGGGTCGTCACAGTACCTCTGAGGCGGTGAGGACTTGTTTCGGTCTTTTTTGTCACATGGAACACGATGATGGCGTGAAGCAGAGCGCATGGAAGCGGCACGATTCTTTGCAGAATTAAAGGTTCTGGCACGGAAGTACTTGGGCTTTCCGGCGACTTTCTTGATATGAATGATGTTGTCCCTGTTGTCCAGGATGCCTGCGACGATTTTGGCGTGCTTGATCTGGGAGCATTTTGAGACGGCCTCGGTCTGATATCTGATGATATTGGCCTGAAGGAGCTCGACGAGCTCCTTGAGCATGTGCAGGTCGCCCAGGCGATCGCCCTGCATTATGAGCTGACGGAGACGGGCAATACGAGCGCGTATGCGCTTGTCAAGAGGCAGGAAATCAGGTTCAAAGTTGCCAGCACGGCGGGCAAGCGAATCGTAGTCCAGGCCGAGTGCAGAGGATGAAATGGAGCGTTGGGCAGAGGATTGACGGGGGCGACGGGTGGGGACAGTAGAAGGGGGCACGAAAAAACCGTGAAGGGGTATAGGAAATGTAGTTTAGAGCGTGGCCGGCGGGGTTGCGCGAGGGGTGGAGTTGATGGTTGACGAGAATGGAGACTGGGGAGGCTGGATCGCGGTTGAGGGCTTTGAAATGACTGTTGGCATTTGGGTGGGGCTGTGGTCGGGAGGTTGTGGCAGTGGGCTTGGACTTGAGAGATATGAAGGAGTGGTTTGCTGCGGCACCTAGCTTGGAGAAGGAGTTGAGGGCTGCAAGACGGGGGGAAAAGGTCTTTGGCTTGGGTGGGGGGCATGGCGGTCGGGGACTGGGTATGGGTTGTTTTTTGCTTTCGCTGCCGCGAGCGAAGCGGGAAACGAATCATTTTGAAGGGGGGGATGGAGATTAGGACGGGCGGGAATGGGGGTGGGATTGATGGGAGTTGAGGTACGATGGCGAGAGATGGAAATGGGAAGAAGCAGAGGGTGGGAGGGCGGGAAAACAGTTGGGCACGGGATGGACTGGAGTTGTGGGGGAGGGAGACGGGAAAAAGGTACAAGGGCAGGTTGAGTTGGATGTTTTTGTATTGCGGGAAACACGAGAGTTGGTAAGTGTGGGGGGGGGGGGGGGGGGGGGGGTAGGGGTGTGGCGGAGGGGAGAGGTAAGCTTGACGGTGTGAAGACGTTATACGAGAGACTCGAGAGTGGGCTGGCGACGTGAAGCAATGAGGGGGGAAGTGTGATTCGGCTACGCGTGGGTGGCGCACTGTTTCAAACGGTGTGCAGTTGCGATTTGGATTTTTGGTTATATTTCGGCGTTCGCATTTTTGGTTTTATTTCGGCGTTCGAAAAAACGGGAGGAATGGCATATGGCGGTACAGTAGCACGAACGGCGCGTTGTGATTTGCCGATGGGGGCGGAACGCACGTTTCCAAATGGCGCTGCGCGTTTTCGGATGACGCCTTTCAAAGCGGTTTGAACAACGTACCGCGCCGCCTGGCGTGCGTGCGTACGGGCTGCTGCGTATGAAAGCGAGCACGTGCGCTGTACTTGTTTGCGGGCACGCTTGCGAAGTGCTCGCGTTGTTTCCGTTGCGGCGGGCGGCGGGGATCGCGGTCGGGACGTCGCGGGCAAGCTTTGTGTGGCGTGCAGTGCGGCGTGCAGTGCGGCGTGCAGTGCGGCGTGCAGTGCGGCGGTACAGTGACTGCAGCTGGAGGCGCACGCTCTCGCGACGCGTTGGCGCGGAGGCAGCACCTAATATGATGTCATGTAACGTTCGCTGCCGAATGGCTCTTTTTAAAATGTGATCCGCGCTGTGCGTTGCGCCGCGGCGCAAGGCGCGCATTCCTCATTCCGCACCGCCTTCCAATTGCGCAGCGCAATTAGCATTTGCTTCGTTCGCTCCGCGCTACACGTGAGCGCGTGGACAAGTGCCGCCGCCCGCCCGAGTCGCCTCAGCGCCGCCGCCCACAACCCTCGCTGCCCGCTGTGCGCGCGCACAGAGCACGAGCGCCCTCGCCGCTCACTTGCACGGCCGCTGTTTTCACCGGCTGCCATCGGGCACAAGGTAAGTGAGCAAACGCTGCAGCCCGCGTCGGATCATGTGCGCGATCGTCACGCCTCCGCCCCCCCCGCAAGCGAGGCAAGCCGCGCGACGGCTCCGACGATTTGGCGCCAAAACGGCAAGCCGCAACATCTGGCGCCAAGCATCAGCTGTGCAAGCGCCAAAAAAAAAGATCATCATCATCAACAAAAAGCCACAGCGCGCGTCACAGACCGGTGCAGTGCAGTGCAGTGTACGCGTCTGCCTCCTCCGCCAAAAATCCAATCTTACCGAAATAATTCTTATTCCGCTGAAAAGCGTGCCGCTCCGTATGTGGTCAGCTTTGCGAGCGCTGCGCTTCTCGTGTGCACTGCGGTTGCGCTCGTGTCAGCGAGTGCTCCGGCACCCGCAAAAAGAGGCAAAAAAGTGCAATATGGATGATGCGCTCTTACGTCGCCCTGACACCACCGTCCCACCGCCAGTCACACCGCCAAACGGTGCCTTTTGGAAGCGTAGCAAACTTGGCTGCCGCAAACGAAAACATTATTTGCTGTTTTCACCCCAATCTTCAAAAGTGGCACGCCCGTTGTTTGGTTTCTCGTTTTTACCAAAATAGTACTTTTGGTAAAAAGACACGCGCCGCTGCTGCACGCGTGTTGCGCTGGTTAGCGGCTGCGCGTTTGGCTTTTCAAATTGGCTCTCTGGGTGGCAATTGCCAATGCCGCGTGTGCGCCCACCGCCAGCGTTTTGCGCACGCTATCTCTCATATCGCTGCATTTAGCAGCAAAGCACCCGCTCGCGCTCCCATTTCGCTCGACCGTCGCCTCAGCACCCTCCCCTTTCCCCCCCTTCCCCCCGTCACTGTCTCATCAACTCTCTCCTGCACCTTTCGCCCCTCTGCATCTTCGCTCCGCCTCTCCCTCCTCCTTTTCCTATCACCGCTCCATCGTCACCCCATCCCATCCCCCTCTCCTCCCGCTTCTTTTCTCCGATTACCCTTTCGTTCCTGCTCTCCTCACTGTTTCCTTCCTCACCGCCCTCGCTCTGCTTCTTCCTTCCACTTTCACTTGTCTTCCTTATCGTCTATCACCTGTGCCTTCCCGACCTCTCCCCCGCACACCTGCAATCCCTCCACTGCTTGTGCTCCCCACCACCCATTACTCCCGCATTTCACTCCCGCACCCAAACCTCATCCATCGTTGCATTCATTTCCTCCCCGCTTCCACCCACAGCCCCACACTCACCTCCTCCCCCACGTCTGCCACATAGCTCCTCCTCCGCCCCTCTCCCCCGCCCCCCTCTTCAATCACCCTCCCATCGCTTCCTCACCCCCTTTCCGTACAGCAACCACCCACCCCCAGCACACATCCCCAATGTTACTCACCGAAGAGTGTGCACACATCCAAGTGCCGCGTGCCGCCGCCGAACGTCACAAATTCATTGCCGCCCAGGAGAAGAGATGGCTGGCCCTCGGCTGGGATCGTACCCGCTACACCACCGAACTTGCCCACGCCGCCTCACGCTTTCTTTCCGCCATTGCCTTCAGCGACCACAGAGATCCTATCGATCTCAACCTGCTCTCCGATGACGCCGGCTCCTCCGCCGACGCCGGCTCTTCCGCCGGCTCGCGCGCCTCCCGAGGCTCGCGCGGCGGACGCGCAAAGAGGCGCGCCGAGGCAGACCCGCCTGCCAGAAAACCGCCCAAGAAAACCAAGCGTACTAACAAGTCCACCGTTATTGCGAGCGGCACCAAGGTGGCCTGTCTTGACCGCTCCGCCGATGCCGACGAGCACCAGTGGGTTTTGGGAACTGTCAGTAGGTACTCGTCGGACACCCGCAAGTACGAGGTTATCGACGACGCCGATGGAGAGACGCAGACGTATTCCGTTCCCAAGCGTGACCTTCGTGTGTTGCCCACCAAGTGCCCCAACTTCGACACCAAGAAGAGGGTTCTTGCCGTGTACCCCTACACTACGGTGTTCTACCCGGCGTCGCTCAAGACACGAAAAGGGAAGAATTGGCTCGTTGAGTTTGAAGATGAAGATGACCACGAAGAAAACAAGCTCAAGGAAGTGGACGGTCGGCACATCATTCAGCAGTGACCGTTGTATGCATTGCACAGTTGGTTGTAGCGTAGTTTTACTGGAAGCTAATTATTTGTCAACTTGGCTCGGCGCAGGGATCCATCCCTTCGCCCTATCTCTCTCTCTATCTCTCTCTCTCTCTCTCTCTCTCTCTTTCTCTCTTTCTCTCTTTCTCTCCCACTCGTTGAGTTGTACAGCTCGCAATGTATAAGGTTTTTGGCTGCTGTTGTGGTAGTGTCAGTTTTTGGAATGGATGGCGATTGACGCCGCATGTGGTTTTTTTTTGACTGCTACAGGATTGGCTGTTCGCGGCTATGGACGAGCATGTGGACATGCATTCGGGGTAGTCGATGAGTGACACTTTGGCAGCTTTTGACTGTTTGTAGATTTATACAATGATTACCGTGAAAGAGTCGAGCTGTGCGACGGTCGGAACGGTAATCCGACCAACAAGAACTAAACTTGAGAACTGCTAATCTATTCTATGTACCTAGTCGTGTTTGTTTTGTTGTTTTGAGCGAGCGAACGAAAGGTGCGACTGGCCGTTGCATCGAACGAATAGCTTTTGCACGAAGGACGTGATTGAACGGTCAAGGCTGGGCGCGTAGGCAGTGCAAAGCGTGTAGAAGACATGTGTAGAGAAAACGATGATCTGTGAGCGTGGGTAGGGGGTGTAGAGGTAGGAGCTGGCAAACGGGAATAAGTTGGGGGAAGGGTTGGGCTGTAGAAAGAACGGGAGAGCGCGGAGGGGATGGTGGAAGCTTGGAATGAGAGCGAACGTGCGGCCAAACGATGGGTGTAGGGGGGGGGGGGGGGGGGGTTGGTGCGGACGCGACGAACGGCGGTGGTGTGTAGTGCGTAATGGACGTCAGGTGGAGGCGGCGCTGCGCCGGAAAGGTCACGCGTACGGGTTGACGAGGTCGGAAATGCACAGCGCACCGAAACGACATGGCACGTGTGCATCAGAACAGATGTTGAGCGCGAGCACGAGAAAAGGCGCGTGGCGTCTTGTGTCGCCATTGGCTGCGCTCGTCGCGCCTCGACGAATCACAGCCGCCGGAGATACATGCCGTACACGTATCACACGCCGTTCAACTCCGCGGCTGCTTTTCGACGCTTTTTGGTATTTAACGCAAAATATCTGGGACGCGCTGTGTGGATGGGGGCACGTGTGGGGCGTGCTCGATCTGCGCGCTGTGCAACGGCTGCGCGGCACGCGTGTTGCTCGCTTGCATGGGAGCAGCTCATTGGTCCGTTACAACGCACGCCGGCCAATGGCAAGGTCGCGTCGTGCGTTGAGCGCGAACGGTTTGTTGCCACGCGCAGGTCGCGTGCCAACAGGTCGGCTTTGTCACTCGCAGCCGTCAGCGTGATCGTCGTTGTACAATCGCGTTGTGAACACATACGTTACGCGCCTGCACTGTGCGCTGTCACACACGCGCGCTGAACGCCCTTGAAAACATCGCGCATTCTGCATTTGGGAGGGTTTGTTTTCGGCCGCTTCTGGGCCGCTTTTGAGAGATGATCTGCGTCTCCGCGGGCGGCTGCGCTTTTTCATGTTTTTGCATTTTCTCCAATTCCCGAAAAGAAATGGCCGTTTTGTTTGCTCCGCATGATTGGCGGAAAGCAGCGCGTATGAAACCGTTTAACGGAGCGACATCACTCTTTGATAAAAACCTAAAAATCTTGCATTTGATTTGGGCAGTGAAGGGTATTTGTTCATGGATCGCAAGATTTTTTTAGGTGCGCACCTTTTCGTGAAAGGCTCCTTTTAAGTTATCCGCCGCGTTGGTGTACAGTTTTTAATGAACTTGCCGCAATTTTTTTGGCCTGTTTCCGTCGCTGTTGAAAGTTGACAAGCTCTTCGCGTGAACCGCACTCCCCCCGCCTGACTTGCGTTTAGCTCCGTTTTCGATCGTGTTGCGCATCAACGCTCTGTGGGACAACAAACCATCTGTGTCGATATCCTTCTCCGACAGTAGCCTTCGTCCGCTCTTCGCGCCCATCGCTTTCCCCACTCGTCCAAAGCATTCCTCGCCACTTGACCCGTCTCCTGCTCAAGCACCCTTTACCCGCGCTCTCAACCGACCATGACAAGCAGAGTGGACCAAATCGCCCTTCACGTTAGAAAGCTCGCTCAGGCCACGGGCGTGAAGGCTCACAAGGATGACAACGGAAAGCAACCGTTCCTCGACGGCGTCACCTCCGACCTTGATATTGAGGCACTAGCGAAGAGCCTCCTCGATGTGTCAAAGGACCTCGATCTCTACTTGCAAACCCTCTTAGATCCTCCTGACTTACCCATCGCAAGTCTCAAATCCGTAAGTTAGCTCGCCCATGCTTGTAATACCTCACTGTCACCACTAACCACCCGCTCATTGCGCGCCCGTGCCTCTCCCTAACCCCGCAGGACATTGCAAAACTGCAACAAGAGATGAAGGAGAAGGATGAACTGCTGGAAAAGTGTCTGGAACTTGTTCGCAAGACAGAATCCACCTTCCGACAGCTTAAGAACCGCCATATGGGCCATATTTACAACATGTAATCGTTTTGCGCCACTCTGCCCTCAATCCTCGACTCCTTATCGCCAATCATCTGTACCTGCACAGCACAATCGTCACTTCGTCAACGAACAACTTTCGATGTGCAACTTGCCAAACGTTTACTCATGCTTACGCGCCTTTTCCGCGTTGTGCCTACTTCCACGACGCGTCGCCATCCCAGCCACCGCTCCCGACCGAAGCCACACAAACGCACATCACAAATGCACCGTCCACAATTATCACGTTGCTACTGTTCCGTCCTTTCGCACTATGCCTTCCACCCCGTAACCAGCAACGAACACTGCAAGCATGTCTTGTCAAGGTTGCCACCGGTCACTCACAAGTCACATACGCCGTTTGTACCCACCCATGCTCCGTTTGTACCCTCGCTCGAATTATCACCATTCATCATCCTCAAATTGAAAACACCAAACAGACAGTCTTGGTAAACTTTCATCCACTGTACGCCCTACATTGTGTTTTGGTCTAGTTCTACCCATCGTAGCCTACAGCAACCAACCCCTTCCCGTACTTCCTGCTGAGTACACTCCGAAAACTGTCTCCGCAATTTCCACAAACCCTATCATCCCGCTGTTGTGGCGCCATTCTTCCGCAACCTTGCGTAAGAGAGGGGACATTATCTTCTCGACAGTCTTCCCCCACCATGCTAATTCGACTCAACTTGCCAACAAATAGCGTATATCCTCACACGTTCCGAGCCTAAACCTTTCAAGTGACTTTGCTTCAATCCTAGTTGTACATTCATTTCCTTTTGACTACAAACAGGTAAACCTACCGTCCAGCACCCTGCTAAGCTCCTTCATCCTCTCTCCCATTGCAACAGCCCCACTCTCTGGAAACATAGCGTCAGAATGCGAAGAGACCGGGACAGAGAATACCGAAGATCTAGCAAGGGCTCTTCGAAGAAAACCAACAACGTTTCCTCTTGGCTGTTTTTCTGGTCCGCTGCGCTTCTCGTGATAAGCTTCTTTCAGTTGCGGAGTCCGCAATCGAATTCGTTCTATCGGGGAAGCCTTCGATTACCAGACCATGCTCAGGGAGAGAAAGTCGGCGACTTCAATGACAGAGTAGATGATCTTTCAATAGAGATCTTTTCTGCACCAAAACCGTTTACCGGCGATGACAAGGAAAACAACGAGAGAGCAATACGATCATGGTTGCGACTGACTCCTACACCAAAAGTTACACTGCTAGGCTATGAAACGGGATACGAAGAGGCTGCACAAGAGTTCGGCCTCCGCATTGAGCGAAGAGTTGACAAGAATTTTCTGGGCGTTCCTCTTTTCAATTCTATGCTTCAGCGAGCGAATGATTCGAAAGCAATGGTGACGGTTATCATCAACGGTGACATTCTCTTGTTCGATGACTTTGTTCAGACCCTAAAGAAAGTTATCTCTAACTTCGAAAGCTTCTTAATCGTGGCCGCTCGTTATGATGTTGACAAGCTGCCAGATAACTTGGAGGACACAGACCCTGACTATGTTCGGAAAATCCGTAGACACGTTCTTTCTACGGGAACTCTTCACACGTACGGTGGAATGGATGTGTGGGCGTGGGATACGGCTGGACCGAGATTGTTTGACCCGGTTATGCCCCACTTTATTTTCGGTCGTGGAAAGTACGACAACTGGCTCACCCACGAAACGATTGCGGCTGGAAGACGTCAAGTTGTTGATGCATCTGAAACGTGTTTGACAGTTCATGTTCGTCATGACTACCACCTTGTCACTGGCGGTGGGGGAGCAGCAAAAGCACCAGCTAAGAGAAGACTTCTTGGAGCATTCTGGTCTGAGGGTAAGAAGTCAAAGTTTGAACTATTTATCAATATTTACCTCAGTTTGCATGTTGGATCGTACACAAACCAGATGGGTAATGTACTATTTGCTCCATGGAAGCTTTCTTTGTGTATGGAGCCAACAGGTATGTGTCTTCTAAAAAGAAAGAGACCTGGTATATGCAACTGCGAGTTCTCCAGCTTCGTAGGCAACACTCAGACAGATCCCGTCGTCAAGAATGGCTCAAGGGTTATTCGTTGTGGAATGGTTTCCGTTGAGACCAAGGAAAACTTTGTTATTCCGGTCCTTCCTCCTGAGGGCGCTACAGAAGCTCCTGCGTTCGGCCTTCCGCTCACTATGAAATCCGTCATTGAAAAAGTGATCATTAACAACACTATCATTTTGTCGGCTCTTAACTATGGCTATCGCGGAATCATGATGAACTGGGTCTGTAACATGAGGCACTTAGGAATCACTAATTTTGTCATTGCAGCATTGGACGCAGATCTGTACAAGTACGCATACACTCGGAGTCTACCAACATATCTCGAGAACACAATATTTCAAGGGTTGAACTCCTCTATCATCAGTGACGCAAGTTATGGTACTGATTCTTTCAAACAGTTGACAAAGATGAAGTCAAGAGTCGTTGTTCGACTCTTAAAAGAGGGGTACAACGTCGTATGGACAGATAGTGATATTATTTACTTCCGAAACCCGTTACAAGACATGTGGGCATATAATGCAGATCTGTCCATCCAAACAAACGCCCCAGATAATGAGCCGATGAATGGTAGGAGAAGGCTTAACTCTGGCCTGTACCTCGCAAGAAGCAACCCAGCGACCATCCAAGCGTTCGAGGATATCATTGTCTTCGCTTCGAAATCAAGAATGTCGGAGCAGCCGTGCTTTTACGATGTAATGTGCGGGAAAGAAGGACAAACTGCAGAAGGCGATGATACATGTAGATACAATGGCATGGTTGTGAAGCTGCTGAATCGTCATCTTTATCCAAACGGTATCACAGACGGCATATGGGATACAACAGCAGGGAAAATCCCCGAGAAGTTCCCTCATTTGTTCATTCTGCATAACAACTGGGTGAAAGGGGCTGATGGAAAAAGAGAACGATTCGAGCGACATGGTTTCATCCTATATGATAGAGAATCAGAGTTGTGTGTTTACCCCGAAGGTTGGTAGCAGACGATTATAAAGAGCTTAGCAGAAATACGTAAGGAATTTTCATGTGGTATAGGGATACCCTTACAACCCTTTTATCTAATGAATGAGGTCTGACCCCCCATGGGAAATGGTCATAACATGCACACCAGCAGATAGAGGGTCGAGACCCCTATGGTGCAGTCTCTTTTGCTATACCCCCTTCGTTTCAAGGTCCCACGAACCTAACAGATTCGTCAATTTTTTACCATTTCTGCCTACGACGGAACCGGTGAAGGCAAAGAATGGCTTCAAATAACTGATGACCATGTTGCAACTCGCATAGGTAAAAAACAAATGAACCATGGGAATGAGTTTGACCACTACCTACAAGCTGTATATCTCATTCTCGTGAGGCGGAATGTGAAAAAAGTATTGTTATAGAAATGCCGGCCTGTCTAGATAGAAAATGATTCTTTGAATGTAATTAGGGATGGGTACAAGCCGATCCGCCTTCACGAGGTGTACCCGTCCCCCTTCCATCAGCGAAGGAAGCGAAATGGTCAGGCGATTGGGTCTCTCACGGAGACCAACAACTCTTCAACTTTTCATTAGGGATACCTGTAGCATACAGGTAGGATGCGGAACTAGAAGCACGGCTAGCATATAAACAGCACCACCAACGATAGAAATTGGCCTTCATGAACCGAAGCTCTTTAAACTTCGCTGCTATCTTGAAGGGTAACCTTGTTGCTGGGCTAGTACGGCAGTGAAGAATTGCCCAAGAGTATCCGGTGGCCACGTCAGGCCACAACGCATTACTCCGCGTGTCGTGTTGTGCCATCCAAGCAGAAATGGATTCGAACAGGGTCTCCCCTAGATCCGTAACCTATGTTGCCTGATTTGGTTCGGTAGAGCTAGTATGTCGATTTCGGAATAAGGCCATGTCAGCCGACCATGTACAATACCAAGGCTATCTCCCAATTCACTTACCTTTCGCACATCGACTGCGGCTTCAGCGCGACTCAGTGGAGAGCGAAAGCAATCGTTTCCCGGTTTTCGGATCTCGCTCACACTTCGGTGGATAAACGGCCTTGAGACTTCTGCCGAGGTAAGATGGAGTGCTGGCATCTTTAGGTATAGAAAGCGTGATACCATTCTTATTGCTCACATATCTCATGCATCCGTCCCTCATCTCGTTTTGAGCCAGGCGGACTTCAACTTGTGCTGCTCTGGCCTCGGTCGCCAATGTAAACTTCTTTCGTTTAGATGTTACTCCCCGAAGAACCTTATCCACCATCGCAGCTCGCTTCTCCCTGTTCCTTTTTTCAGAGACCATCTGTCGGAGCCTTGCTTTTTGTTGCCTTTTGAGCTCCATTTCTTCGTCATGATCCCATTCCTCTTGGACTTCTTTCTTTTTCGTTTTCGGTGATTCTAGTTTGGAGTATTCTAGCTTAACATTCTCACCTTGCAACGCTCTTTGCCTACTTGTAAGTCTCCGAGATTTCATTGGCTTCACTTCCTCCGAGGATTCACTTTTGAAGTCTTCAGAGTCGTTATCATTCCCTTCTTCCTCCAGTTGTGCAAGAATGTCATTTTGCCCTTTTATGATTTCAACTCCCTCGGCTTCAGCACTTTCGTTTCCAAGGTCATCGTTTTCGTCATTATCGTCGTTGTCATCATTGTCTCCGCTGTTGCCCCTGCCATCGCTGCTGCTTTCTCGAATTGTCTTTCGTCTCTTCTTCGCTCGTCGTGAATAAATCGAAGCACTCTTCGAGTCACTCTTTGAGCCACTCATTGAATCACTTCCCTCATCAGCGTCATCGACATCGACATCGACTTCATCTTCTTCATCTCCGATACCAGGGCTCGACTCATTCTCTTCTTTTGTTTCCGAATCATCCTTGTCTTCTGTATGGACTATTTCTTCGTCGTCATCATCTTCTTCTTCAATTACTTTCCTGGTCTTTTGTATGCGACGAGAGGTGCGTCGAACCACAACATGTGACTCGTCGTTGTCTTCATATTCACTGTTCACAGAGTCCTCGCGAAAACTTCTCTTTGAAATGCGTCTGCGAGCTGATTGCCGAATGGGGCGCTTCTCCGCGATGCTAGACTCACGTTTGCTGCTCTTACTCGCCGATCGACTGCTGCGAGGAGCAGGAGGTTTTGCACCGCTACTTCGACGGACGCGGGGCACTGCCGGAAGCTTGTTAACTTCGTCACTACTGAACGATTCCATTGGTGACACCATGGAAATGGACTTGTTACACCACTGTGGGTCTTGCGTCGAAATATGTAAGCAGCGCTTCGCCTGCTGTGAAGCGCTACGGTGTTAGTCCCAAAGGTTAGAACGTTCCGCACAAAACGTGCTTTGATCAACAACAACTAAAAGGTGGATACGCTATGCTATCGGGCACAGCCAGGGGGCTGCGCGCCTGTTCTGGATAGCGATCGCAAACCCTTCAACACATTGTCGTTATCCGTTGTCGTTGTAAATCGCTGTTCCTGGACAATTAAGCGAAGGCGTACGCTTCTACCTTTGATACATGTAGAAGGCAGCTCAGCCACGAAACAAAAATTGACATCGTGGCTGCTGCGAAACTGCCAAAAAAGAATAACCTACTGATCTTTCTTGTGAAACCAAACCGCATACAAAATCCGCTCATCATCCGTTGATTTGCTTAAAAAGTTTTGCTCAAGCGGAGAGAAAAGTTGCAAAGAGTATAAGTGTAGCCACTCACTGCAGTGTTGAAGTCATGGTACCTTCTTCATCGGCGATTAAAGAATTCGGTATGTCCTTCTGTATCCCGAAACATCAGACCAGACACAAAAGTCAGAAAAGAGAGAATCTGCAGGAGAACGGAGAGCGGGACGAAACAGCTTCTGCAGCAACAATGGTTAAAAAAATATCAAACAGAACGAAACCTCGCAGCTGACCAAGGAGTAAGAGTTGCGAGCCATTCGCGATGACGCTGCATGTTATTCCTTACACAGCGAATGCGTCATCCCATCACAGACAACCCCCCCGAGAACACCCCTTGCTCGAGACCGAAGCACTTCCTTTAGTAAATCGTATTGGCACGAGCTAATTGAGACGACTGTAGAGGATCAGTAGAGTGTGATTTGAAAACGGGCTGCGATGTGGAACAAGACGTGCTATGCTGTCCAAAACGAAAGGAAGCTAGGAGATTAGAGCGTTCACGTTTTACTGGGAAAGGGGGAGAAACGTAACTTGGTACACTTCGCATTGCGCTGTTCTTCTGCAACGCACGCCTCTAGACGCTCAGAACTGCACGCACGTACACAGAAGGCCAGATGCTCGCCAATAATATCCGACTGTGGCCAAGGAAACTTCTGACCGTCTCGCGGAGAGGGTAGTTCGACAATGAAACGCACTTGTCTATGACGTAGGAATGGGATATCTACCCCAGAAGAATAGATTCGAATAGAATCCTACAAAAAGACCTCACGAATATTGCAAAGGAGCGTCGTGTTTCCATTGAGATCCTCCGTTCGGACCGTGCGTATAGCAAGAAACGAAAAGCATACGAATGAATCCGGTTGGTATCATATAGCGGGGCACAACATCTCTTGCACAACAGGGTTCCAGAAATATGTATGTCGTGTAGACTCTATTGATGGGGTCTATCCGGTAATGCTTGAGACTTGTTCTTTAACCTTTCTGGAGAACGATAATTAGAAAACTGCGCATGAGACGGTGTCGTTCATTAGATCCGCGTATTGAATTAATGTCCACCTACGATGTCACGTAAAAGGGAATGTGCACACACATTCATACATACGGACCATGCTGCTGCTCTCTGCAGCCCCCAACTGCCGGTGAAGTACAACAGCATCCGATCCAACGAGCTGATGTCGATAGGTTGTTCACAGCGTTAATTTAATTTGCGTGATTCATCCGAGGAGTGACCTTTGTCACTTGTAAATTGCAACCGCACACACCAAAGGATAGAACAAACTCTTTCCATTCGAGCAAAAGGTTACGCAGGATAGAAGTCTTGATGATGCAGAACGTGGAGTCGGCATTTTCTCATTCTGAGTCAGTCCTCACTGCTGTTCAGATTCTTTCTGGATTGTCGCAGGTACAGAGCATCTCTAACCAAACTGCAATGCACTCTCGAACCGCATACCTGTGCGTCTATGTCGGTGCCTTTCTTCTATTACTAGGTCTGGGAAAGATGATGCATGGCGGCCAACTACATTCTGAAACAACAACAACTAGGTCCAAGCCCACCCAAGAGGACTTCTCCAAACACGCTGTTGCACCGGTATCCCGTGGTGCTGCGATAAATGCATTCAATCCCTTAATTAGAACTTCGAGTGTTCCGGACTTCGGCTTTCTCGACAGAATCACGACATGGTTGAGAAGCGTGTTCCCGTCCCATTCTTCGAAAGAAGGAAACTCCCAAGACAAGTCCGTTCACCTTTCAAGTGACCCGTTGGAGGCATCTTTTCATTCCACTCGAATTGGGAACCTTGATATTGCCTATAGTAACCCATACTCTACGCGAAAGTTGCAAGGGGTGGCACTCTTGATCCATGGGTGTTCACAACAGGCCGAAGATTGGTTCATCCTACCAGAGCATAAACTTATAAGCTCAGAGCTCCTGCGCCAACGTTTCGCTCTACTTGCCCTTACTTCTCAGAACAGAGTCACAGGTTGCTGGAGCACACGGTTTCCAGGCCGAGAAAATGAAGACGTAGTGCAAGCAAAGGCCACAGTACGACAATGGTGGACAAAGCACCGAATACCCTCCTCACTTCCTCTCATTGCGGTCGGGATCTCTTCCGGAGCGAACATGCTGAGTGTACTGGCACATGAAATCCCTATAGTTAGCCAGGCCTTGTACATATCCCCTGGAAACCAACGTGCTCTGCGAAGTGCAACTGAGAACTACCCATGCACTCTCTTTGTGCACTTGGCCACGGATAGGTTTTATGCGCCACCAAAGGCGATTGCTGCTGCCCGACGCACATTGGTGCGCAGAAATGTGGCTCTTGTAGGGGAGCTCCCTCTGCCGCTTGTACCTTTTACTTCCACGACATTTCATGAACACGAGCCACGGTTTACGAAGGAAATATCTCGACGGATCTACGAAGCGGCAAGGAAAAACGGAAACAAGATCATGGATGTATTACGCGAGGACGAGCTCTCACAAAGTGCGATGCACAGAAGTGCTTTGCAAATTGCTAGGGTGATCCGTGGGAGCAATGAGATTTCTGGCTTGCACGCAGATATAGTAGCGAGATGGTTGGCATCGAAATGCGTTAAACATTCTGAGACTCATTGATCAACCGGCGAGTGTTAGTTAGCCAGTCGGTTAGGACTTTGAACTGGAATCCAAGGCAACAGCGTTGGTCAATACACCCTTAGAACTTTGAATGATGTCCAAAAGCCTACAATCAAACTCAACAGCCATTCTAATAGCTCTTGCAAACGCTTTGAAACTGGCCTCAATAATGTGACTAAAGGTATTTAGGGCCTACCTGCACGTTGGATTACATGTGAAATCATCTGCGCATTGCCAGCCTGCGCATGATAAAGGGTTAGCCCTCTCAGACAAGCTGAGTATCGTAGGTGCCAACTCGCTGGGTAGGTAGTTCTAGTACGTACTCACAATGTCTTCGTCCTGAAAAGTCCAACACAACTTCTACGAGACTCTCGTCAAGAGGCGCGACAAAATGGCCAGAGCGGCGAATGCCCTTCTGGTTGGATAGCGCTTTGGCAACAGCCATGCCCAATGTGATTCCAATATCCTCATTGGTGTGATGATCGTCAATCCCAAAATCTTATTTTGCACGCAGATAAAGATCAAACAAGCCATGCGAGCACAGTTGGGCGAGCATGTGATCAAGGAATGGAATACTGGTTTCCACATCGCAGATCCCTGTTCCGTCGGGGTTCAGGGTGAGCGTAATGACCGTCTCATTTGTGGTTCGTCTGACAGTGGCTGTTCGAGCTGGCGGGGGCGTGGGTTTTGGAGATGGTTGGCTGAGATTCGATGACACAGGCGAAGCCGAACATGACATTCTGAATCGAACTGCACGATGCTTCTTACGAGCAGCGGCTACATGTTTCCTAGAGCCTGAGAGATGCGAAAGGAACGGAAACGAACAAAACGCGAAAGACTATACTGGACATAGAGCTTTTCTGGCAAGACTACAGAGAGAAGAAACAAATGGATTCGGAGATGTGGAGAACGACGTTAGAACACATCTAGCCTGTCTCTATAGAAATGGGTGGACATAGGATGTCGAAGGAGTAAGTAGATTGTTAACCCTTTTACGAGCATGACCACCCCGGTTTTGCCTTCCCCTTACATCCAATCCAGTACAGGGTACGTTTTGTAACGTACTCTCAAAAGCGGCGCGCAGCGCCGCCCACGGCCGAAGGCCGTCTCCAATTGTCGGTCTGGGGTTAGTGGTCTGGTGTGGCGATTGAATTTTGCTGCAGAGAATCTGTGAGACTCGGGACAGTGAGTGTCTCGGGTCTCAGTCGCGGTAGTTCTTGTGACTTCAGAATAGTAAGGGATAGGTCCAGTTGGCAGCCCTTTTGTTTTCGCCGTCTTCGTCTTTACTGAAAGAGTTTGCGGCACAATGAGCTTCGTGTTGTTCTGTGGGCTTGCATGGCGGTCACCTGCGGCTCCGTGCTGTGCGACCTCAACGCCATTTGTGCACAGTGCTTGACCAGCGTCGAACTGCCACCTGTTCGCTCATTGGCTCTGTGTCGCGGTTTCTCACCTCGGTCTTATTTACCCCTGCATCGCAAACGTGGAATCCAGGATTGCTTGTGATCACCTTCCTCAGCGTCGGCTCTTCCCGAATATGCCACATCTACCGTTGGTTGGCCCTGCACGGACTGCCGTTGCAAAGCTTTAGGCGACTCCAAATAGCTTCTATGTGTGCGTGTGACATAAGAAACAAGAGAAAATTTGTTAGGCTCGCGGGGGACTATGCAGAAGCTGGAGAGTTCGAACAGGTTAACAATCTAACTTTAACCCGGACTCCGAAGCCATGAAATATGGAGTTACACCGCGCAATGTTTGCACTGCAAACTCTGCCGTGGCAGGCGGAAGATGCATGTTGAAGTTACCCTATTCCCGAAGTGCGAACTTTGGATTTCAAAGGACCTTGACGCCACGACGCAAACGTGCAGCAGCGTCATTGGTGTGCTTGACGTACGAGCTGAATGATGAAGCCGTCGCACCCTTGTTAGACTACAAGCACCACGGTTGATTAGTTGTAGGATATGTCCCTTTGGTACCAACGGTACAATCTGGCGGGCTTCGAAAGAATTGATATTGTGTGTGTGTGGTTACGGGCACGTGCCCCTAATTCCAAGGCAACGGTATTCGCTTTCTACAAGTAGAATGCTAATTATCTATTCGACGGCTAAATTCCCCTAATAGACTCAATCGCATATTCATTTGGCTTCCTCATCCGGCGTAACTTCAGTGATTTATAGCCTTTCGGAGGGTCGGCACACGTCGACTGGCGGAACTGCATGTGCCCTGAGCGGGACTCGCTAGTACCTTGCAGTGGTCCCTCACCACAACGGTATCCAGCGCAAAGCGACTTAGCATCGTGATTCCAGATGGGCTACGACAAATTTGACGCCCCATTAATATTATGAATCAACTGTTGCCGACCGAATAAGTTGATGAGTATTACTCTTGACGATGTCGTGACAAGAGCATTTCGTCGCACTCTGAAAGGCAGTGCAGCCTACCGGGTAATGAATGGTATGAGCTTTTTTCGTTTCTAAATTACTACCGAAAGGCAGTAGGAGTTTGCCATCAAGTGTAACTATTGCTTCATAAAGTCGTAAAGCTTGGGAGAAGAGGATAAGTTAGGCACTCGAAAACACGAAGTCATAACCGACCCTAGAAGCAAACTTTCACAGCAATCCGAAATTGCTGTGAAAGTTTGCTGTGGCTGGAGAGGGACAATCAGATTTGCAACGGACTCGAAAAGCCTCGTTCAAGGCTTGCAAACTTCTTAACGACGCCAAACACGCCAGCTACAGGACATCTCTGAATGCATGACATTGATAACAAACTATTGCCAATGTCAAATTGTTTGGATACCGGGACACTGCGGGTTGCCACAAAACGAAGCTGCCGACGAACTTGCAAGGAAGAGCCTTGGTCTCCCCTTAGCGCAGCAGCTCCAGAAAGAGATCGACTTTCTGGAAGTGAAACAGAGAACCCGCGTCCGTCTTACTAGCACACAGCCAGTAAGCGAAGTCCCAGAGACGCTATCAAAGGTATTGACTCTAAAGAGGGCGCATACAGCCCGTCGCAGATATTTACCGGTCACGTTCCGATGCTACATCCAGTCTCCACTTTTCTCAACAACAGGAAATGCTTCTGCCCGCTCGGATGTGGGCTCAACATACTTAATAGTGTAGACCATTTCGTCCTTATATGCCGCCGAAGAGCGGCATCTCGGCGTCGAGAGCTCCCGCCTCTCCGAGAGAGGCAGGGCTCTGACGCCGAATCAACATTGAGGACATGGCCAGAAAAGCTGTTGGTGTATCTAGAGAGAGAGGGGTTCTTCTCAATGTAACTCCTACCGTAGTCTTGGAATTAGAGACGCGAGCTCATATAAACACATTAGAAGTAGAGTTACAATGCCAACTAGTAGAACTATCGTGTCTATGAGGGCAAAATGCTGTACATGATATGGTCATGGAAACCGACAAGGTCTGCAAAACAGGGTGAGCAGGTGGGCCAATAGCACAACTTGTTTGAATGGGGAAGTGCGACTTGTTTACCCGTGAACGTTTCGTTTCCCACTGGCCCTTACTCTTGGTGCTTCTTGTTCTTCTTTACTGTGGGTTCAGCATGCCTGATTACGGCATGCTGATAGTGGTGTCTCATGTGAAAAGCTTCTCTGTTCTCAGGAAAGCTAACAACTTTTGTGGCCACTGGCGGACTATCTCCGCTAAGGTCTTACCTCTTCTTTCCTTGATGCTTCGTTTTTTCAGCGTAGCATGATGAAACGAACCGTAATGGCTTCAGGCTTGGCCCGGAGGATTGGTCGTCAGTTTTTCCACAGAAAGCACAAGTCTTGTCTTTAGGGAGGGAAGGTAAGATTGTTACCTCTGGGTAGGATTGTTGACACCAGTACAAGTCCATGACGTAAAGTACTATGCAATGAAATTACACTACAAGGGGAAGATCTCGCATTCATAATGGGATGGGCTTGGTAGTGAGGAACAAACGCTGGGTGATTAAAGACTTTATAGCATACGGCCCACGAGATTGTGTGGCAAGATGCCACTGGCAACCGAGTACATTCTGCCACGCTTTCGAAGAGCTGTCCGAGATCACTCGCCCGACCATCTGCTGAGATTATTACAGTGAAGGGTTAAAGACTTAACTCTACCCCTTGTACAAGGTTCCACTAGTAGCCTTACCACGTTATATATACGTATATAACTGCCCCGTAGGGAATCGAGAACAGGATCAGCGCGCACTGGGAAAAGACAGGAGCGTGACACGACATGCGATTGTCTTGGTGAGTGATATGTATGACGGGAGGCTATTGGCTGTAGGCAGGTATGCCAGACCTAAAAGTCCTACACACGGACAGACTTATTCGTGCGGTTTGACGCATGAAGGATTGATGCCTTGTTCCTGGGGCATCTGATGTTACGATGGGAGGAGAGCTCGGAGGTTGGGACACTTTCTAACGTTACATGGATAGAAGAATGCATGATCCTGCAGGTACAGCAAGACCGCTACAGGCAAAAATGGCTTTGGTAAGGCACCGTGGATGTGTCATGCAACGGAATGGAGTAGCTGCCAGTTGCAACTGGCTAGACATGAACGCAGGTATACCGCACTTGGAGACGAAGCTGTGAAGGGTAAAGGTTCAGGGTTGAAAAGAGTGGTGAAAGTACATTAAAGACCGAAGACACGTTAAGCATGAGGAGCGAAAAAGAAACGTTCCACAATTGGCGTGATCGAAGAGGAGCACATGCGCTATCTTGTAGGGAGGCGGACCATGGTAGGGAGGGTTTTGTCCCTAGCCTTCGTACACTAATCACGTGCCCCGTTCGCAAAAAATCTGCCCTTGGAGAAACCCGTCAATTTTAGCTGCCCACACATCATCCTGAGTCAACCCCAACCGCCGTCTCAGAATGCCGCCGCTGCCCTCGCCTCGGCGATGAGCTTGGGGAGTACCCGACCCGCTAGAGCAGCAGACGAAGACTGCACGAAGAGAAAGCACAGCGAGCAAACCGCACGCGGCACCTAAGTTTGCGCAGCATCGTATGGCGCAAAACGGCGGCTACTTTCAAGGGAGGTCGCTTAAAAGCGGAGGTGGCCGCACACGGCGCGTTGATGGGGCAGAAGTGGGGCGTGTTGGCGAGATCTCGCGGCCCGTAAGCATTGCACGGAGAGGCGCTTTGCTCGCGCGCTGCAAAAGAATTTGCGCGGAGCCGGCGGAAAGCCGCACGAAAACGTGCGCGAACGGGACGACGGCTGTGATGTAACGGGTGCTCGAGTCGCCACTCGCTCAGCGCAGACTCGAACTGCGCTGCGGCAAATGCGCCGCGGCTCCGACTTTCGTGTGCTACTGCGCTCCATGCGGTGTGCTCAACCTCCGACCTCGTTTGTGCTCAGCGAAAGCCAACAGCCGATGTCACTCTCGGATGCCATTGTATAAAAACCCTCTCTCGTAGTAGCAGGCTTCCCTTCCGCTCCTCTCCCAGTGTGCCCCTTCCCTCCTGCCCTCTGCACCCTCTCTTCACCCTCCTCCCAAACCGCATATTCAGCATCGGTACTACTGATCCACGTTCGACACGTCGGCTAAAGTCTTGAGAGTATTATTTCATCATGGGAGTTTTCTCGATCCCAGCCTTCTTCATCGTACTGCGAGAAGTGTTGGAGGCCTGTCTCGTCGTGGGTATCGTGTTGGCCTATCTCAATAAAATCGGTGCCACACAGTATCGTCGCTTTGTGTGGATTGGAGCTATCGCAGGTATAGTTATTTCACTCATTGTCGGTCTCGCCTTCGGGATCGTTGTATGGACACGCGGAGAACAGCTGTTCAAGGATGATGCGGAGAAGATCTTCGAAGGAATTGCTTTCCTCGTTGCGGCCGGCTTGCTCACATGGATGATCGTGTGGATGATGTACATGGGTAAGAGCCTGCGCACCAAGCTTGAACAAGACATTGAGGAAATTGTTGAAGACGACCGTAAGAGCGCCCGTCAGAGAAAGATTGCCGTCTTCCTCATGGTGTTCGTACAGGTGTTGCGTGAGGGTATTGAAACTGTTATCTTCCTCATCGGAACTGCCGGCGCTGATGACAACGGTGGTTGGCGTGCAATCCCGCTTCCAGGTATCCTTGCCATCATCGTTGGCGTTGGAGCTTCGTACTTGGTATTCCGGGGTCTGGTTCAATTGGACATTGTGAAATTCTTCTTGATATCTGGTTTCATTCTGATGGCGTTTGCGGCTGGGCTTGTGAGTCATGCGTTCCACGAACTGCAGGAAGTGGACTGGTTCGGTCCGTGGAAGCCGGAGGATGGGAAACGCGACTGGTACAATGCCACAATGTGGTCGACGAAGGACTGCTGCCACGACAAGGAAAATGAATTCTTCGCTATGCTACGTGCATTGTTCGGGTATCAGGATACACCCACGTTTGTGGAGTGGTCGACGTACTTTGCGTACTGGTTGATCATTGCAATCGTATTCGTGGGTATCAACTGGGGATTTGTTCGTGCTTCACGCAGCAAGACGCTATCTGTAGCGAAGAGCCTCGCAGTATGGAGTTTTCTGTTCTCTTTTGTTGGTTTCGTGTACAGTCTACTGAACATTACGTGGATTGGTGTAACTACAATGACTCTGGGCCTGATCTTGTCCGTGATTACAGTGGTGGCATTGTTTGAAAGTACGCTGCGTCTGTTGAAGCCGCTTCGCAAGTCTCGTCGTACTTTGCTTCTGGCAAGTGGGGTGGGATGGGCTTTGATGATGTCATTCATGTTTGTTCTTCACATGGTGGAACTTGAATGTGAGGGTACTGAGGGAGAGTGCAAGTTGGAGAAGTTCTTCTTCTTTGGACTGATTTTCAATCTGGAATTCATCGCAACGGGACGTCAGGAGAAATCATGGCCGGCGATCGCGGTGCTTTCAGTGTCGGTGGTGGTGACTGTGTACTTCTTCGGCGCTCTGGCGTTCACCGTTATCATGAGCTCTCTCAACGTTGATAGGGACGGTATGTACATCGGGGACGAGGGTATGATGGTGAAGGGAGAGGATGTGGTGGAAGAGGAGTCTGCGATGGATCAGTCTTTGGATGAGGCTGTTGCGCCTGGTGTGACGGTGTGAGATGTGTTCTTGCAATGCCGAGTTTGCGCTTTTTCGAACGGCATTGCGAAAGAGGGTGGGGGGTTGGTGTGACCCCGGGCGTGGTGAGAGACGGCGGGTGAGATGGCAGTGTTGGCTGCAGTTGATGATACATTAGAGGTAGCAATCTGCAGTATTCTTATGGTTTGATGTTTGATGATTTCATCGCAAAGCCAGCTCTAACTTGACTTGTTGTGAAGACGATTAAATGTTCGATACTGTTCATTGAGCAGTGTTGAAGCAGTTGACTTTGCAGTCGCAAAAGTTTGCACCCACCGCGAACCGAAACAGGCCTGTTTCGGTTCGCTGTTGACCATGAACAGAAAGAGAGCGCGGTTTGTAACGTTTAGATATCTGTGTTAAGCATGCGTTACGCGTGATGATGTAAGTCACACCATGTGACCCTGCGCGTGGTGTGTGACGGCGGATGAGATGACAATGTTGGCTGCATTTTGTGATACATTTAGGCGCGTTCTATGAGTTGCTAAAATTTAAGAAATGTAAAAGTGTCACGCCGTCAACTTCACGCTTACACCCCGGGGTTAATTATATGTATGAGATTTCACTTAACACCTGCCCAATACCCTCCCAGAGACAATTCAGTACCCTGACGCCCACCCTTGCACTATGCCGACGTCCAAACAAGTCTCTTAACGCCGAAATATGCAAGATTTGTCATTTTGTTTTGTCGGGTGGAAGCTAATTCTGTACTGATTGCAGTTTTGAAGTGTATTCTTTGAACTTCGACACTCGTTTCATGGTAGGCAGCCTTAACGAAATCTCGAAACGTTTGGACTCCAAACTTTGGAGGCAATGTGTAAATGCCTGATTGCGCGAGAATCGTTCTCCAGTGTCGTTTCGTTTAATCAAACAACTCATAGAACGGCCCTTATTATTTTGAGGATGTCACGGCAAGGCCAGCTCTTTTAACTTTTTGTCAACACGATTACCCTTCGTAGTACGAAGTTCGTACATGTTCGAGGCTATTCAAGCAGTTGACGTCGCAGTTGCCGACCTTATTTCGGTTCGACCATGAACAGAAAGACAAGGATGCGTTACGCCTGATGGTCCCGAGGCGCACAACGCCCCCGCAGCAGGGCGTGTGAGCGGCCAGTGCGGGGGTGTGTTTTGGCAGCAGTCCGATCCGGACGGCAACGGCCCACGTTGAAGACGTGTACACGATAGGCCGTAGCGCACGTGGCCAGCGCGCACGGGCGCCGAACATACACGAGGAGCACAGCTACTCTCAGCAGGCGTGTCAACCGACGGCACGACGACGCAGCGCGTCGCACACATGGGCTGCGGCGACACTTTGTGCCGCGATATCTATCACATACGAAGGGTAACAACCGTTTACAGCTTGGCGCGCCGCGCGCGCACTGCTCGCGGCCGTTCGCAATCCGCAGCAACCAGATTCTCTCGGCGAGCCAATTGCCCCGCGCCGCCAAATCCAAACGCATGGACGTCCCCATCGTGGCTGCGTCTGTCGCTGCCGCTGCTGTGGCGTCGCCGTCCCTGCCGTTCGACTCCGCCGCCGAAGAGCCCGCTGCGCATTTGGCTGCGCAGCATGCCGCGCTCTCCCCGCCTTCTACGCCGCCCGCTTCGGCCGCCCCCGCCGCACCTGCTGCCCGCGCTTTGCACACCCACCATGACCACTCGCCCCCGCCGCACCACCCTCGCCTCCCCGACTTGAACGCCGCCTCGCACCCTCAATTGCTTCTTCCCCACCCCGATGCGGACCATGTCGAACCTCAGCCCGCTGGCGAGCCCGCTGTCCCTCTGCAGCAACAGCAGCAGCACCCGGAACAAGAGCAACCGCCTGTAGAGGAACAACCACTCGAAAAGCAGCCTCAAATGCCCCACTCTCAAGAAGAGCACCCTCAGGAACAACAACCCCAAGAGCACCAACAGCACGAAGAGCAACCCCAACCAGAGCAATCCCAACAACAGCAGCCCGTGGAGCACCAACTTGAACATGAGCACCCTACTCATCATCCAGAACATGTACAACCCCACTCCATCTCCCCGCACTCCACTCTGCAAGACATTGCAGGCGGTCTCCAGCATGATCTTCAAGCTGTTGCCCAACAAGCTGTAGCCGTCAAGACCCAGCCCCAACAATCCATTCAACAATTAGCCGAACAGCCCTCGCAACAACCCATGGACTACGCGGAACCTGCTGCTACAGAACCTGACCATACTCAGCAAACCCTCATTCATGATGCCGATCCGCAAAATCAACCCGCGCACGCAGCACAACAAATTGTGCATACTGTTGCTACCGTTATGCCTCAATTATCGCATACTCCCGACGTGCACGGCGTACACAAGCCTGAACCGCAGCTGGAAACCGAAAGCGCACTGGCTACCGCACAATCCGCTCAGATTATTGCAGCTTCTGCCCCATATCCAACAGCATCTATTCCTATTCCCACCTCCGCCTCCACAGCCGTACAAGACCTCGTCATTAACAAAGTACCAGATGGTGACCATGTCCGCGCAGCCGCTGAGTATTCCACAAAGCCTCAACAGCAACCGCTTCACCATACCGCTCCCGTTCATTCCCGTCGCGCAGCCGATCGCTCCAAACGCGGATCAGAACGATATCATGCCTCCGGAGAACAGCTCAAGACGCTAATCGCTGCCTTTGAGCAGGATCCTACTCCGTCAGCAGGTACCCTCAACTATCTGTCTGCCAGCATAGCTATGCCTATGCATAACTTGGTCTTGTGGTTCAAGAATCGCAGAGCACGTCATAAGCGTACTCATGCCAATCAATCCTCACGAGGTGGCAAGCGAAGCTATGTCAAAAGTGGCATTTACTCGCGAAACAAACGAACCAAGCAATCTCAACATCATCCCGCACCCTCAAATATGCACACGGGTGCACTTACTCTGCCGCTTTCGCATGGGCTCAGTACACTTGCCCCGGCTACAGTTCCTGCCTCTTCGACGGGCATGACACAGGGCGGCGAAACGAAAGGCATTACAATTGCTGACGCGAAGAGAGACTTTGAAGATCTTATCAAGACTGGCGCACCACATCCGTCCCAGATGAAGAGACCGCGTTTCGTTGGCATTGCTGAGCTACTGGGCGAGGAAAATCCCTGTCACTCTTGGACGGCAGAGGAGTGTCATCGTCGCTGCGTCGCGTTCTTCGACCGCACTACAAATAATGTCTTTCCTGAGCAATCTAAACTTGTGGAAGAAGTTAGTTCTGTGTTCTTTTTATCAGAGTTACAAAGCGGTTTCACGTTAACTAGTACTATGCAGCCGTTAGAAACTACTGTCGCGGTGCTTGACGGAATTGTGGATAGACTCCCGTCTGATGGCCCACGCTTAAGCTCTGGTTCGAGAGTGATTATGCGGGAATTTCTCGCACAAGTTCGGACCGGAAACGCAATGCATCTCCTGCTGGCTGAAGCAACTCCGGAAGCTGGTGAAACCGTTCCGGACGGGGAAGATACCGAAGCGGCCGCCGTCCCACCTGCTGAGCCTCCTGCCACTGAGCAGCAAGTCATGGGAAATCAGAGCGAATGAATCTTTCATGTTTTGTAGCTTTAGAAGAGGCCAGAAAAAGTTCTCTTTGCTTCTCAATAAATGGTTTCTTCTTGGTTCGGGGGAGGTAGATGTGTTTGTAAACTTTTCAGGTATGGATCTCGGAAATCCAAAGCCAGTACGTCTAGCCCCGGAAAGTTGCGACGGAAAACCTCGGCAACCCTGGGCAGATCTTCTTTCCCAGGGGAGTAAGTGCCAGAATTATTATCGACTATAAGCTTAGCTTGTGGGTTACTTGTCCCATAACCTTCTACCAGGAATTGAAGCTCACCAGCATATACAACTTCAGGACTGGCCGAGCAGTGCATTGCGTGTTTTGACATCATGTCCCTAAAGAACTCGGCACCTGTTTCAGCCATGTACAACCTTTCGGGCATCAGCACGTATGTAAATAACCTCGGCTTGCCACGACGATGACCGTAGTCGAGAATTTCGCAAAAATCTCTTGCGTCGAGAATACCACCTCGCACTTCTTGTAACCCCTCCCTGAGATTTTGTAGCGGCCCCATTGCACCGCCGTACAAATATGAATGTTGCAGCTTCACGAGCCGAGCGGCAACGAGCGACCCTGGCCCTTGGAAGATTTTCTGGGCTGCTTGATAAGAACGGTTCCATGAATGGCGCTTATTGCCGAAAACATCCAGCACGCCTAGCATGGATATCTTCCAAGTGGAATGTTCTTGAAAGACGGCTCGGATGGGATGCAGGGAATTTATAGCAGGGTGTAATGGCTTTGCCTTTTCAAATCCATTCATGACGATACCGGCCACGTGCCTCCTGATAGCGTTGAGACCGGAACTGTGCGAGGTGGATTTGCGATGGCTTGGGGATTCAAAGTGCTTGTTGATTTGAAAACGCTTGAAAACCTTGCTGGGGACCATGGCGCACAGACTGGCCACCCAGGCCGGGGCGACAATAAGGCTTAGGCTTCCCTGCGGTGCGACTCCGTAGCTCATAGCCATTGCACGCTGCGTGGGGGCGTCTGCAAGAGAGGCGCCTCCGTCGGTTGCAGGATTGGCGGGTGAGACATTAGAGAAATTCCTGATGCCTGCTTCGGAAGAGAGGTTCGGTTTATGCGGATGAAAGGCTTTCTCTGCTGTTGGATAGTACGACGGGCCCTCCCCTGAAGAAAAGCTGGGCGATGAGCGCATTGATGAGAAGGTATCGGTGCTGCCGATGTTGAGAGGCGGGGTTTTTGGCGGGCTTGGATAGTACGTAGGTGGGGTTGCAGAATTTGACATTGTTGCCGACGGGTTCGGTGGGACGGGGATTGCATCTGGCGGTACGTGTGGCACGGAGGGGTGGACGGAATCGACATGGTGTTGGGCGGGTGGGACGTGGGCGGGTTTGAAGGCTGCTTGAGAAACGACGGCAGCGGCGTGTGATAAGGCATGGCCGACTGATATGTAGGCTGTGCCGAGGGCGACGTCGCTGGTCATTATGTTCTTGTCAAACAGACTGATGGATAGAACATCGCTGGGGTGCACGTGGTGAAATACAAAGCATTGATACCATGTGGGGTTGACGGTGTTGAGACACACTTCGGAGGTGTATGACTCCTTGGTTCGAATGATTTGAAGGACGGCGTATGGGTCTGAAGCACCTCCGATGCGGTTGACTGCGGGGAGGTCAACAGCGCTCATAAGACGCACTTGGATGGCGTCAGAAGTCATGTTGATGAAAATGGGGATATTTTTGGAAGAGATGGTCGTGTGTTGTGGGGTGGTCACATTGTAGTCGGGAAGGAAGGAGGGGGGGGGAAAGGGGGGAAGTTTTGAGTAAAGAATAGCGTTTTGACAGTTCGGCTTGTGCGAAGCAGGGGGGGTGACGTGGAGAAAATGGCCCTTGTTGAAAAGTGGTGGCGCGGGAAAGCTGCGAAGGAGACGTCACGAGGGTCGGACGCGACAAGGAGCGGCTGGTACAGTGTACATATGTACCAACGGTACCAAAGGTACCAAGGGTAGACATGTCGCTGCTGTGACTGAGCGACTTGTGAGCAATGTGGCGCCAGTGGCGCGGCCGTCAGCATTGTTTGTTCTTGCAATCCGTTGCGGCAGTGGTGCGAAGGATACCAAGGGGATACTGTACCAACCGCAGTGCGTTTCTGTTGCACTGTGCTCGCGAGTCGGCGCCAGCAATGTAAAACTTGTTACACTCGTTTCGCTTCGCAAACCTGGCTTGCTGCTTGCTGATTGTGATAAAAAAAACCACTACCTGTATCATAGCTAGTAGGCCACAAGTCCGGTGTGAACCATGGCAGTACAGGTATAGATAGGATAACCGCTAACAAAAACCGCTATGACAACGCACATATACACCACACTGATGCTTTCTATGGCGCGCACCACGAATCAGCGCACAGCGCAGCGCCATGCACTGCTGCGCCCGGCGTCCCGACTCCGCCAATCGCCGCGCCGCCACTGCCCCCCCCGCCAACTCCGCTGCGTCCAACACCTATGTCCCGTGTAGCGCTGACCACCTCCCCGCCGGTCCGAACGCTTCATCGACCGCTGTCCGTTTTCAAACCGCGCATCGCACGGGCGCTTGCTCCAATTCGCAATCAACGTCGCTGTGCTCTTTGTACGTGCTGAATATTCGTCCTCCGTCAAATCATTTCGCACTGATCCCTCGCTTCACGCACATGTCGCCGCCGACAGCCAGTCGTCTGCGTACGGCCGGCGCCGTGTCTCTCATCGCATTGGCCTGCTTCTCCTTTCCAATCATTATGCACTCCGTGTCCACTCGCCCGAAAATCGACACCTCAAAACCCTTCAAGCCTGATGCAATCCGTCGTGGCGCTTTCAACAACTCTGGTAGTCGTGACATCGGCCCTGAGTACGTTGCCCCAACTCTCGCCTTGCACGCTTTCTTTCCGCGCTAACTTGCCCCGTTTTGTCCGTGCCTGTTTCACTGCTTTGCAGCCCCGACTGGGTTGACGGCGCACACAAGCCCCACAACAAAACTGAATGAGTGCCGCCCGTGCTGCTACTCGCCACAACTCTTCGCCGCTGCCAATCGGCGCAGCGAGCTCGTCTTTCACTTCACCGTGTCGAAACCACTTGCCATATTAGCTCCTATTTATCACGCTTCAGAGTGCTTCGTTTTGCCTCACTATGTAGCGCTGTCCACAATCTCACATCCTGCGCGCCGCCTTTACCACGGCCTAAAGGGATGCCCATCACCCATAGCCTGTCTGTCGTGTCCAGCCTCTCTTCCGCCCCGGTGTGCTTCCGACTCCAATAATACACTTGCTAAACACTCGCAACCGATTCATACCACCCGTGCCACGGTTTGGCTTGTCATCTACGCGTCCAACACCGAACAGTGCTCGAAAAACCACCCTTGGAATGCTTCCAACGTTTCGTAATATGCTACGTACGTGCTAACGCATTGTCACGTCCATAACACACATTCATGGCACGCTTTATACACCGCATTAGCTCCGCTCATTCTAATCCGATATCTGGCTACGTTGATGCTTTACGTGCCCATTGAACGCAATGCGAATCCTGTACAGAAAATCAATTAGTTCATCGTCCTCTGCTAGTGTTTGCTTCAACTCGCCAAACTCCTCCACTAGAGGCACGCACACAGTTGCTACCCGTCACAAAAATGACAAACAAACGTGAAGATACATGTTGTTAGAAACTGCTCAGCACGCACTCGCATCGTTTCGTGGAAACAACTTACCTCTGAATCTGCCGTCCCGATTATCAACTGTCACCTTGAATTCCGCAAAAGGATCTTCTTCATCGATGCAAATAAAGCTGAACTCGATGCACTTGTCGCGAATCGCTCGAAGCTTAACGCCGAGCAAATCTTCAAATCTGCGCACGCTATCGGATGTCCTGTGAACAACGCTTTTGACGTGATTCAAGCGTTTGTCCACGGACAGTTTCTGGTCCTTAAGACGACGATCTTCTTCCAGAAGCCTAGCTTCGTTACGTCTCTTTTCCAACGGAACAGTTTGCACCTTTTCGCGAAGGGTGTGCACAGCGTCGCGCAACTCGCCTGCTTGTGACTGTAGCTGCCTTTCCTTGTTTCGTAGGCTTTCGAGCGTTTCGTTGGCATAGTTGTACATTGCTTGTTCTTTCTCCACATTCTCTTTATCGTAACAACAAACAGAGCGATGACATGCGAGACGTGTTAGTTGCTTTCATTCACTTTGCGATTTTCAAACTGCGCTTGGCGCGGCCGATGGATTAGGATGACATACCTTTGCAATCGCTCATGGTTGTCAAGTACATGGTGCGACGTTTCTTGTCCTTCTGAATCAGCTTATCGGCTAACTCTTCGAGGATTCTCCCGCTGTTGTAGGCAGCTTGCACAGAGTCTTCCGTGTACTCGTCGATCATGGTCATCATGCGATTAATCTTCTCAAGGGCGGTATTCACGCGAGCCGTTGTTACCTTGTCCATAATGCGCGCAGATGGTGTAGCGTTTTCGGTATTCGCACTGGAGCGCTATATTCCCTTTGGATAATCCCTTGGATTGAAGAGAAAGAGAGAAGAATGGACAGCGCGGATGGAAACGAACGGAGACTGCGAAGGTGCTCGTCGCGGAGTGTATAGCTCGCAGGAACAGGTTGATAGCTGTTCAGCGCAAGGGCGGTTGGGAATGGGCGAAATAGAGGTGATTAAAAGCGCTGGGAAAGATGCAAGTCGAAGCGAGACGTAACGTCGGAGGAAGGGAAAGAGAGAGAGAGAGAGAGAGCGCGATATCTCAAGGGGACGTTGGGAACCAGACAGAGGTTTGTATGACTGATTGGTAGCCTGAATGCTGGGTACTTTTGAAATTTTGAATTGTGACATTTTCAAATATTTGTCATGTTGTGACGTCTTCGGGCAAGGCGTCAAGATGACAACGTTGTGTTTTGGTTAGCGCTAACTTGAACTTGGATGATGCTTCGAAAGTCTTCCGCGCATGAACGATATCATTACGTATAGCTACAGTTGCTTTACCAAGGGTAAGCAGCGACCGACGAGGTTGATGATGGTTGTGACCAGGCGGTGAAAGAGTTATACATGGTTTCGATTTGGATAAATCTGTTCGATAATTAAGCGCAAGTGCCAAGTTATCGGCGACTTATTCAGGTGGATACCATCGGTACAATATTAGCACGTAGAGACATAGATATGTGGGTTAGAGGTCCAAGCTTCCCGCCCCTCACTCGCGAACAACAAAGCAAAGATTGTTGAGACGAATTGGCCAGAAGAGGAAGAGATTCGGCTCGCGTGTAGTATAGGTAGAAGCGAATTGAACGTGAAGACGTGAGGCTCAGGAAGGAGTACAAGAAGGTGGAACTGTTTCTCTTTTAATGGTGAGACACGAATTGAAAGACATGCGCGCAGTGTTGAGGAATTGAAGGAGAGGGTGCCAAGGTATAGGTGCAAGACATGAAAGCGCTCAAAAACAGAGGAACGTGAGGATGATGTAGTACACAAGAGTGCTCCGTACACGTAAGTTACGGTGGGGAAAGAAAAAACAAAGTGGAACAAAAAGCCAAAAAAAAGTTAACGTCGGTTGGTGTACGACGATGCGCGTGGGTATGTACATTTTGGGGAAGTGATTGGTAAAAGTGTGTGCACGCTTTTCTCGGAATGTTTTGTGTTTGATGCACGAGTAGCATTCAAAGGTGCTTTTGAGAAGATTGCAATTCGTAGTGATTCGAATATGAAGGGAGACACTTGGGGTGTGACTGAACGGTTTGCGAAGATTCATAGGTTACGTCTGACATGTGGGATACGTATGACATATCCGAATCGGAGATGTATGAATCGTCGTCGAAATCATTGCTGAGCTCTTCCACAGGGTGCAACTGGTGGTGCTGTTCTGGTGGGGTGTGCTGGGGCCGTGGGGGGGCGACATTACGGATTGGTTTCGCAGGTTGGGTGGAAGCGTGAACGAGTTGGAGGTAGTGCAAAGCGGTGCGATGAGCTTGATCCCAGGCGCGACTTGGGCGTTGCGGAGGAACGGGTTGGTGGTTCAGGTACGGATAGGCGGTTTGATAGGTGATTTCGTCGCGCTCGTTGAAGAACATTACGGGCAGATGAGTACGCGGAGACAGACGGGTGTGACAGTGGTGTAGCACATGACACAGGTTCTCCCTGGAAGCGCGGTCCAAACTGGAGATGAGCGCTGTGAACATGGAGGACAGATGGGTCTGCGCAGCAGCAGCGGCTGCTGACGGCGCGGAATCGGACTGCATGGGGGGTGTGGCGGAGACGGGGGGGGGGGGGGGGGGGGGGGGGGGAGACGTTGGCGGCGGGGGGAGAGGGGGAGGCAGGGGCAGGGCTGTTGTGTGGGTCGGTCAAGGGGAGGGCAAGGGGGAGGGCAAGGGGGAGGGGGGAGGGGGGAGGACAGAGGTGGGGCGGAGAGGGGCGAGCTTTAACGAGTGGCACGGGGCGACAAGTGTGCAGCAGTGTGATGGAGGTGTGAGGGCGGCGGCGACGCATGTGCCACGGCGGCAAATTTTACAGCGAGGGCAGCAAGGGCAGCGCGGGCCGAAGGTGGTGCGGCTTGGCGTGTGCGTGTATGTTGCGCTGCTGCGCAATGATGCAGTCGTGGAACGCGCCGCGCATGGCGCTGCTGTGTAATGCGAGTAGTGCGTGGAATGGCACAGCGCCTTCGTCGTCTCCGTCTCCGCCTCCTCCCCTGTCGTTCGTCCGCCACATGCTGGCGACCCCCGTAGTATACGCACAGCTCACAGCTATCTCGTGAGTGTGATCACCGACACCCCAAGTCCACAACACCCAACCCCTCTCTCCTTCTCCCTCCCTGCTCATTCGTCCTTCAGCACGCTTCCACTGTACCTCGACGTAACTTCACATTATCTGCCCATCAGACGCCACACCTGCGCTGCTCATCAAGCTCGCACCGTCATAGTTTGCCCTTTGTATCACGTCGTTCTCGTTCCCCACCCCCCTTCTGCCATTGTGTCCGTCCCCCTCCACCCCGACCTCCACACCATCGGCCACTGTTTCACCACCCCGCACATTCTCTCCATCCCCCATTCCATCCCCATAACTACCGCCACCGCAGTACACGAACGTCGGCAACACAAAAATGTCCCGAGGAACCCCGTCGTCATAAATCAGCTTCAGTTCTTCAAGTAACGTCTCGTACCTATAGCAAAGCCGAATCGAGGGAACATTCGTCCTCGAAATGTCATTTCCAGCCTCTCCACTCTTGTACCAATCTTTCCCCAGCCACGCCGCTTTCACACATGCCTCGAACCCGGACTGCAGTACTGAGTTTCTGGCCAATTCACACAGATCAGTATTCGAAAGCTTCCATACCTGCGCAGCTACTGAATATTCCTCCATCAACGGCTCTCTGGTGAACGCGAACTGCAGTGGATCGTCCGTCGACAGAGTCACGTTCAGTCCGCGTTGGAAGAATGTCGGCAGTGGATTCTTTGTAAGTTCGCAGAACAACGCGTTGTTGCTTAGCGGGCTCATTGCAATTCCCATCTGAGTCAGGTAGAACAGGTATTGAAGCACAGGGCTCTTCTTCAGATTCAACCCGTGGTTAATACCGTGAGCCAGCAGAAATGAGCTTGCGAGATGTTCAATGTCCCCTGCTTCCCCAGCATGTGGACGGTAAGCAAACGTGTTCATGCCCTTGGACTCCCGCAGCTTGTTCAGCACAGCAAGGTTGCTGTAAATGAAAAATGAGTAGTAGCTGTACGGTGGGTTTTCATCACTCGTCCATGTTTCGGGCGGTCCACATCTTCTCAAGTCTACCCGTGCTTGTGGTTGACTCTCATCGTCAACCGTGTCAAAGCCAACAATCTGTTGTAACAAACGTGACACCTGCGGGTGTGAGCCCGGATCTACCGTTGCTTCAAAAACTGGGTTGAAAATGTTATCCAACATGTCTTGGAACGAGTTGAGTCTTCCCATTTGCCTATATATGCTGAATAACCGTGGAATCTGAATGAGCCATCGTACGTTGTGGCTAAATAGTCGATGATCCTCGAACCATGTTCCAAGTTTGTCCCATTCCATGGCATCTCGACCGTAGATGCTGATGCGGTACTCGCTATTCTGATACTTGGTGCTCCGTAAGTCTTCAAAAACCTCGCGAGTCAGTTCGGCAAGATACCTGCCCTTGATGAAATTATCCGTTTTCATAAACACTTCACGTAGCCTGGACTGCCCGAATGGGTTGTATTTCAGATTGAAGCGATCGAATCTGTGGAAAGTTGTGTTGTCCGCATGCACGTCAAGTGTGTCTACACTAAGTTCGTGAGGTTGAAGGTCGAGTGACTTAAATACTTGATTGAGCGTTAGTGGCTTTCCGTTCGGATCTTCTCGATTAGCTAATACCGTTTCATTGCCAAATTTCTTAACCTTGTGCTTGATAAACGTGAGAAGGTGCTTTTGGTTGGTCATCGATGAGTGATGGACGTGTACATCGACTTTGGAAACGTTGTAGAAATCTCGGTGTGGAACGGCAATTTGTTCCAGTCTCTCCTGGTTATCATTCAATAGAAGGTACATATTGAACCTTTCTTGAAGCAAAACTAATCTACGATGGCAGAACGACCTCGTATCGGGGTCGTTCATAATGGCGCTCAACGCTACAAGATCTCGTGCAAAGTCATGTAGTTTGGTGCCACGAATCAGTGGCTGACGTCTCATGACATTGACTCGGTTAGTGAAAACGTTAACCACGCCGTTGTACCATTGGCACACATGGTCTGATGCGGGTGGCAATCGCGGTTCAAAAGGGTCATATGGAGGGGAGACAAAGACGGAAGAAACATCTTCGTTCGTGGTTCTGGGTTTGCGGTAATTGACCCATTCCGGCACTTGAGGACGGTATAACCAGCGTTCACGCAGTGCTACAGCACGGCGTAGGTTCTTCGCGCTGTGTTCTTCGAACGAGGTGCGCGGTCCGGGCGTAACCGAGAGGCGGCGAAAGTGATTTGGAGATGGCGGCTCCAATCTTTTGAAATTTGCGGCGGCTGAACGCATGGTGGAACGACGATGGTCCAGCGTAGCACTAGTGAGGGTGTCTTCCTCGTCTACGGCCGGGTGCATCGGGGCTGGGTCGTCCGAGGGAGCAGCGTGCTCCATAGTAGGAGGAGGAAGGTAGGCGTTAGCAGTGTATGCGATAACTGGAACTGGCCGCCGGGAATGGGCGGGGGTTTTTGGGTGGAGGATGGGACTAGAGCGCAGGATTTGCTACCTGAACATGCCTGTACCTAGAAGGACGGCGGCTCTTTGGTCGGAATACCGGTGAATGGGGGTGTACCGACCGGCATGAGGTGCAAGTGGCGTCATCAGCACTTCAAGGAGGGCGTTGTTGGCCCCGTGGCGTCGCATAAGATAGCTCTGACAGCTTCGTGGAATATGCTGGTGCGACGTGTCGTATCCCATTGGAAGTGCTGTGTTCGAATGTGATTGGAGTCCTGCTAATGGCTTCCGAAATTATCGCACCCAACCGTCACTCCCGTCCCATCGCTTGTGACTTACCCCTAACCGGAGTCATACAAAGCAATACGTCGAGACAAAAAGTCCGCTCAACCTCATAGAAGGGTGCCTCAACGGAGAGCTTCCTAGGCACCTCCCCTTTTGGACAAACTCTTCCACGGGTTAGGTTCAGTGAAGTGTGAAGGGAAGAGGGTTAAACTTAGCCTTCTTTGAGTCGTCTTGTTGATACATTTTTCTTCATAGAAAAGGATCGAGTTTGGACTGTTGCTGTCGACACTGAATCTATTGCCCGCTCATGAAATATTGGTGGCACGGTTTCGAATCCTGATCAATAGCTTTTGTCATCTGGGCCCTGCATTTCACGGGAATTGCGATGCTTTCCGCAGCCACTGCCAGCGCATCTGCATCATGCACATCGACAACGAAGAACAGAGAAACTGATGATGTGACCACTGTTCTCTGCCATAGCTCATTCACCATCGAATCACAGTTCGTCGCTTCATAGTTTTTCCTTCAATTCATCGGGGTTCTCTTTTCCACTACACCTGGCATAAACGCCTCATAGGTAGCAGTACTATTCAAGTCGATTATAGAACACTTGTCGCTAGACTCGTCCAGGCGAACTGAAGAAGAAGGACTCAAGGTAGAACAGTCATAGTGCATCTCTAGAGCTGCGGGTACCGGGTCGCTTCTTGCTGGATTCGTACTGCGCTGAGGGATCACACAGGAACAGCCAGTGGTCCCACTTTGGGCACAAGGCATAAGTCCGTCAGCCGTAGTGTACCGACCGAAGTGGAAGCAAAATCGATCCGCCCCAGGGCCTGCCTCGAGGACTTGGCTTTCGGGCGCGGTTACAAAGGTTAGTGCGTCGAAGTCGGAAATAGGCTTCGTCCGAATGAAGAGCTTACGAGCAAGAACAAAACAACAGTAACTCTTGTGAACAGAGCGGAACAGTCAACAGGTCAGCGCAGATCCCAAAGCGAAAAGAGAAAAGCGGGTGACGGTACTCATAGCTAGACACGGGGAGCCAAACGCGGTTGCAGACATCTACAACGACCGGCGCCGCATAAGCAGACTGCATGCCTTTTGCTAAGGGATACTAGTCGATCCTGAGCCATAACGATGCCCATCAAAGGCCGTCCATTATCGGTACAATGCACCACTTTCATAGACAGCAACAAGAGCATTAGAATCTTTTTTAGAAACTTAGGGAGCATGCAAATGTATGGACAGTTTTGGTTCAAGACACCCTTTGAAAAGGGCTTTTCCGATGTCAAGGTAGAGCGAAGGGGTATCCTCGGATATCTCAATGACTCGTATTCATACATTTCTATCGCCCAAAGTTACTCGCTGGCCAAACTTTGACGCGTAGGCAATCTACAAGAATGGGGACGGTGTTCCTCTTCAGTGTGCTTTTCTGCTTCTGCAGAACACGAGGGAAGTCAAGATGATCAGCAGTCTGATCCGTCTCGACGAGTACGCCCCTGACCTCGAAATTGCATTGTATGGTACAGTCGATTGTTTGGGTGTGTGCAAGTTTACGGGCGCAAGCAACTAATTCAGGAAGCGTTGTAGGAATTCTTATCTTCTTTGTCGACAACAACCGAGTCGAGTCGATTGTATTTGTGTACATAAAACTTCTGTTTCAGCTGATTATTGGCGTACACGCTGAGGTTACATCCGGGTGCTCCCCCCGTGGAAAATTGGGAGAATGGGTTCAAACATGGCACAAGCAGGTGCTGGTCTTCACAGATCGAGAAGGTTTCGTCTAGTGCGAAACCCTACCGTGTTTTCGGAATGAGGAACACGCCCACGAAATCGCGCACAGGCACACACACGCATGCAATTACTGCGGCAAGGAGCTAGACACAGCTCCTAAAAGGTACAAGGATAAATACAAGGATAACCTTTTACCCCCAGTACTCCCCTATTGCCCTTTCAACTTTGGTGCTTCTCTCTTCACAGAATACCGATACACTTTTTTTGGTCATTGTCTACTTTTATCTTCAATGAGCATTCCTCTTCATTCTTTCAAGCTTGGTCGTTTCCAAGGCAGTGATTAGTTCTCAAAAACTTGGTGCCTGTATGTTGCTTTGGAAACAGGCATCTTCATTGTTAATGATCCGCATTCCACCACAACAAAAACGGACACACAAGTATGTATTCATGTTTATGGGTTCTTTTTACTAATTGCGAAAGAGTAGAAGCAATGCATATGAAAGAACTCTCTGTACAAGAAGAACGAATGAAAACAATTGCGGACGTGAAAGCGCAGCTAAAGGAGAAGAGCAAGAGCAAAAGTGTTTTGAGGAGTAGTGCGGAATACGAGGCAAGAGAGGCAAGAAAAGCAGAAGTAACGCTCGCTCATTTAGCGACGAGGCATGTCCCTTCCTTACATCCAGTGGGTCCTTATCTGAATAAGAAAGTAGTGCGTTGTGAGTGTGGCACAGCAGTCAAGAAAGATGTGGATCACGTTCTGTTCCGCTGTCCGCGGACTAACGGAACCCGTCGCAATGAACTCCCCGCGGCTAGAGAAAGAGAAGACAAATCGCTTTTAGAAATGATTAGAAAATGGCCATCAAAGTTTTTGGCCTTCTTCAAGAGAGAGAACTACCTGTAATTAGATAGATCTCCTGTCGCTTCGAAATCAGGAGCAACGGACCATACTAAAGAAGAAGAAGAAGAATGAAAACAATGTACGGGATTTGATGTACGCTGATGTTCATGTTTCTTTTTGTTTCGGGTGGTGACCGCGGAATTCCTCATCGGCCTAGGAAAACGAAATGGAGCGGCGATTGAACTCTTTACGCAGGTCAGCTTTTTTTTTCAATCGTGAACCTGTTAGCAGTGTTGATATACATAACTACGCAAATATGCCCTGAGTTGTTAAATAGTCAGCAGTTGTCTTTGTGTGTGAAGGCTCCTTTGTGTGTGTGTGTGTTTACGGGCACGTGCCTCTCCTGTGTGTGGGGTGGCGTTGATAATATGCAGAAAGGCTCTGACGAGGAATGGGAGTGGGAGTCAGATCAAGAAATTGGACGGAGTTATCATGCGGTTGTTGTCACATGAAACTCGTTTCTCGCCTCGCGTGGCGAGAAACCTTCAGTAGCAGTAGTGGCGAACGTTCTGCTCTGAAGTAGCCATCTAGTACGGCACCGCAAAAAGCGCGAGAAATAAGGTTCTTTTTCCTTGGTAACACTGTTACCTTAACAGTACGATGAGAACTCAAATTGTGGCGTTGTGCCTGCGTCATCATCCTCTGTCTCCTTTCGTCAACCAAAGTGCTACAGCAGATGACCACCATGCCCGCGCAAAAACACCTCTTCGTCTTTGATTTCGATGACACTCTCGTGCAGGGTAATACAGACCTTCAACCCGTCGACAAGCTCGCTCCTGATCTCCATGATACGCATTTGAACAACCACACACTTCGTCAACGCGGGTGGACGTTTCTTATAAATGAAGTGCTAGGCGTACTTCACTCTCGCAACATCTCACCAGACCAAATTCTGAACAGCGCTGCAGAAACGCCCATGCCAACACCTATACAACAAACGCTAGTAACTCTTTCGCAGACCCCGCAAGTCGAATGCTGTATTGCATCTGACGCGAATAGTCTGTACATCGATGCATGCTTACGAGCTAACAATCTATCCGCAAGGAATTTCACTGCAGGGATCTTCACGAACCCTGCTCATGTCGACAACGATCGTGTTTTCGTCCGTCCATTTGAATCGGAATCTCATTCCTGTCCACAATGTCCAGTCAACATTTGTAAAGGCAAAGTGTTAGACGGTCTTATGAGCAAGTATTTGGGTCACAAGGTTGTTTACGTTGGAGATGGTGGTAATGATTACTGTCCTGCGAAAGGGGTCCCTGCAAATGGGTACGTGCTACCAAGAAAAGGCTTCCGATTAGAGCGAAGGATCAATGATCGTGGGCAGATTCACGCAGCTGTACGGCCATGGGCAACCCCTGAGGAATTGCAGAGTATTGTACACGACATCTTAAGCAATCCCTAGAGGCGCCCCTTTCGATGTAACCCTTACCCTTCGGTCTAACCCTATTAGTGTTAGTGCTTCTGTACAATGTTGCATGTCATAGCAAAACCCTACCAGTTGTCATGTACGCAATTCTGTCCTATAGCCCCCTCTACGCACTTGATTTCTTGGGGAAATCGGCGCAGACTCATCAAGCAACTCTTTTGCCAACCATCTCACTGCTTCGTCACGACTGTCAACACACTCACATAATCTGGCGTACAATGAAGTAAGATGTTGTCCCCAACCATCAACTCTCCTCATTTTTCGTAATTGCTGCAACAAGAATACAGCTTCTGCCCGCCGAGCCGCTGGCAGTGGGCACTTTCCGGCTCGATGACCGTCTGCGTTATACTGACCAAGCACCTTTGAACATGTTTCAACCACACAGTCTCCGCATTCTTCCTTAATGTTTGCATCCTCACCATTTTGTGTTGCACCATCTGCGAGTTGAAATAGTTTCTTCTGACATCCTCTCACGAAACGCGGACGACCACGGCTTTGGCCTTCTTCAGCCCCTCTTGCTATGATACGGACCAGTCTCTGTTTCGTTGCCAAGGATGTTTCCGAGCCCATACGACTCAAGCCGTCCTTAACGCATTCAATGAGCCGTATTTCGTTACTTTCTCGCTGTTCGCGTTCTTCAATGATGTGCTTGTTTTCGTAACTATACTTTCTTTCCTTGAATAGCATATCGTTGACAAGCTTTCCAAACTCTTGCCATATTTCTTCGCTCAGATCTGGACTGCACTCCTCTGACCCGCGTTTCATGGCAGTGATGACAACTTCTGTTGCCTGCATCCAAAGCGGTTGAGAAGTTTCCGGACCCTTCTTGATTCCCATATTCCTGTCTCCAACACTCACTTTGTTCTTGTTGTAGTGTGGTGAGCTACTGCTGACCATGATCTTTCCCAGCACCCGTAAAACGCGTGCAGTCTGCGAGGCTTTTACAGCGGTAGGTGTTTCCTCACTTTGATACATGCGTGACAAAAGTCTCATGATCCTCGTGCTTAACGCATGACGGCTCCCTCCAGAAAGGTCGCCTCGGGAGACAATTCCGAGCATTCCTTCAATAAGCGCGCTCCAGCTTGCTTCGTCGTTCCCAAAAGACAAATCTTCCAAGCCTTGCAATGTTACATCTTGAACCTCAGAAACTCCGTCCTTTGCCTCTGAGTTTGCCGTTGACTCGGAACCCTGCCTCCCCAGCGACAACACCATAAGTACTTCTACAAGTGTTCTAGAGCTACTCGGCGTGAATTTGTCAGCAAGCTGTTTCCGTGCCGCTATGAGACCTTCGGATAGAATTCGCAGTGCCTTCTCATCAACAACTTCTAGTTTCTTTGCCGTGAACTTCTCGATGTTCTCGTGTACTCTAATACCTTCGTTTCCCCCAGTGACTTCACTCAAGGCGCTCCATACTGCTTCCCATAAACTCACGCTTCCCTGTCTGCTAATAGCCGGAGAGTTGCCAACATCTTCTCCTGATGCTTCTTCCCCGCTAGTCCCAACAAACGAAGGGATCCAAAAACTCGAAGAAGAAAGCTTCGGCACGGGCTCAGAGCTCTTTGACTCTTCCGGTACCCTTAGTTCAGGCGCTGACACTGACGACTGCGGTTCCACAACGAGGCCCGCAGCACTTAGGAGTTCAAGCAGAGCAGAAACCCCAGCTACTGCCACTTCCCCATCTCGACTAGCCGCTGCAACTCCAGCCGCTCGCAACATTTTCCTCCAAAGCCCTTCGGCCCCGCCGTCAGTTAGCATCAAGAACAGAGGTCTCCCGCTTTCGTCCTTCAGGACTGATAACCGCGGCATGGCAGTTCTTAATAGTTTTGCCACTCCAGCAAGTGCAAGTACACGAGTCTCGTTCCATTGCTTCCGGGGAGTATCTCGACTGTGATGCAGCAACAACTGAACATCGCTCCGGCTTTTCGACAACGTCGGTGCCTCCTCACCTGGGTTGCCATTTCCACCCTGCATAACTTCTTCGAGCAACGGAAGCAAGGCCTTCGCGACACATCTATTCCATGCGATCGCAGACAAGCGGGAACTATGTGCGGAAAGAGCTCCAGTCAAGGTCTTGACGGCAGAGTTGCGAACCTCTGGTCTGTCATCCATGCTCACTTCTTTGAGAACCTGAAGTAGTGACACCCATAATTCGTCATCTTTACCAACTTCGCCAGCTTTCGCAATAAAATCGGCCGTTCGCCACATGAGTCCAATCGACGTCAATGCAACATTCACGTCCTGGACTTGTCTGCTGTACAATCCCAGCACATTCAACCACGCCGGGAACGACTTCTTGTTGATTGAGGGGAGAAAGTCGTCTGCAATCACTTGTACAAGTTTGAAACCATCAGATACGTTTTCCGGTGAGGGTTGGAAGGCTGGATGTTTGTGGTTTGTGGTAACATTTTCTTCGCTCGTGTCCTCCAAATTATCTCCTTTCGGCACGCTCTGTATCCCTGTAGCCATGCTTAGAATTTGCAGGATTATTGTCCACGCTGAATCCCCTCTTAGTTGCTCCCCGTGACTTTCCAAAATAGAATACACAGATGACAAAGTTCCTGAATGCACATCTTGAAACGGGGATGAAAACAGGTCCAAGAAAGGCGTAACCATTCTTTCGTGGGGTATGACTGACTCGTTGCCACCATCCAAAGCTCCACAGACTAGTCTCGTTAGAGAATTCAAGGCAAATGCTCGGGTTGGTTGTGATGCCATGTCAGTACATATCGAAGTGAGATGGCCTGTCAAAAGCTGCCAAAGGGCAGATGGCACTGCAACTTCACGAGAGTCTGCTCGTTTGAGTGCATTTAACATTGCGATTTCCGCTCCTTCTATTCCGAACATTCGAACTATATTAGGTTCAGAACCCAATCTCTTCGGCTCCTCACCGTTATTGTTTTTGCCCAACATTGTGACTGATTGGCGAGAACAACGCACTAGAGCAGATATGAGATCATGACATGAATCCCATGGCAGATCTGTTGTAGAACTCATCAATGTTCGGATAGTTTCTTCGAGTTCACCCGTACTGGATGCGAAAGCCTTAACATCCCTATCATTGCTCATCGCTGCATTCTTGTTCAGTGCATCGAGCTGATCCAGGGCATCAATGACGGGTATCCATGAACGACCGAGAGAAGCTCTGCATTCAGAGGCAACGTCAAGCAGCGCTTCAAACAGAGCGTGTAGTCGTTTCGATGCGATAGGTATTTCCTTGGCGGAGGGCTTCAAGCGTACGCATCCTGCACAGGCAGAACATAGAGTCCCAATTGCTTTCTCTCGAAGGGCGTCAAACTTGCAAGCATTGCTCACCACCGCGATCCGCGCGATAGAACCAACAACTGCCTTAAACGCATTAAGCTGAGCCTCTTGGTGTGCGACAGAAGCATCCGTCAAATCGCTCGGAATAGTCCTGCCCTCAACAATGCTCCCCAGCATGGTGACGACCTTCCCCGTCGCGTCGTTTGAGATGAGAAGCGCAGCAACGTTATGCAAGTTCTTTTGCACAGCTTCGTCCGCAGCTCTCACAATGTCGATATGAAGACCCACGGCTATGGCAGCCATGAAGTCAGGGGTATTGGTAATGAGCTTGGCGAAAGGCTTCATAGTGCCTGTGATGGGAGGGGCAGGCAGTAATCCCAACATGAGAGATTCGCTGAACGTTATCTCATCACTGGCAGTAGCTATAACGCCAGAGACACACTTTCCACCTGCATCACCGAGATCAAAGCTGCGCGCAAAGTCAAGCAAAGGACTGGGTTCATTAGGGACTGACCTAAAAATGCATCGAAGCGCTTCCATTGCGTATATGGCAGCCCAAGAATGATGACGTGTTTTTCTTTCATTTTCATCTGCCAGCGCAGCCATAGTGGTCAAGGCACTGCAAAACGTTTCGGCATCCGGTGTGAGGTTTCTCCAGTAGTTCCTGACAAGAGTAACAATAAGACTGAACAAGGACTTCAAAACGGCCTTGTCCCTGGTAGTGTGCAAAAGCTTGTGAATTGAGGGACAGAGTCGTGCCAACAAGAGTTCTGAAAACACAGGCTGGCCAGCAAAGAGCGAAATATTTGTTGCAAGACTGTCGTCAATAACTTCAAGAGCGAGAGTAGCTTCAAAAGGGTGGGATCGGTCTGACGGCGTGGTGGAAAGCCATGTGAAGCTCTCTCCAGAAACGGCATGACACAGATCTAGAAAGAGGCTGAAGGCAGCGCTGGCCTCGCTCGGAAAGACTGCAAGTGGGATGAACTCGCCTGCTGGAGCTTGTCTCTCAACGGCTGTGCGCACGGTAGCGTCTGCAGCGGCCGCAAAGAGATCTGAAGAAACCTGACGGAAAGCGGCCTTGGCTGTTTGTTCAATGATGCCTCTGTCTGCCGCAGCTGGGGTGGAGAAGTTCGAAATGGCAGACAGGGCGTTAGTGGCGGGGTTGCCTTTGTGGTGATTACGCGCAGACTTGAGGTGAAAGAGCAACGAAAAGGCGCGCGACAAATGATGCTCGGAGAGGGATCGAGTGTAAGATCGGACAGTGAGTAAGCTAAGAAGGGTTTGTAGCACCTTTAGAGTTATGTTGTCATCGCAGCAGGTAGAAGTGAGTGTCTGCAAGGCGTGGAGAAGCTCTGGCAGTCGTGAGGGTGTCAAGGCGCGATGGGTGACGAGGCGATGTAGACATGATACAGCGCGCAGGGATACTTTTAAGTGCGCAGAATCCGGGGACTGGAGGGAGGAGTGTTGAGGGGATTCGCAGGCGGTGCAGAAGACCGAGGCGGCTTGATCGGTAGCGTTTGCCTCGGACTGAGCGTCATCGGCCTCCTTCAAGGAAAGGATGACTCGTTCTGCTGCCTCTTTGAGCTGGGGGTTGCGACGGCGAGCATCGGCTGATAATGCGCGGAGATCGGCTTCGAGGGTTCGCAAAAAAAGGTTTTGGAAGGCGGTTTGTGTGGTGCATGGCGCGTGTGGTATGTTGTTGGAAGCAGCCAGTTGGAGGGTGGTGTGAGAGTGGGGGGGGGGGGGTGAGTTAGTTGGCGGGATGCATGAGTAGATGTGACGGAAAAGCGGAAGCTTCTCTAATGATAACAATGATAGATAGATAGACATTGGTGCGGCTCGTTGGACATGAGGGCGTGAACTGCGAGGGAAACGACTGGTGCGCGGTATCAGCGCTGGCAGCAACGGATGAGTTTTTGTCAGAAGTGCACAAAAATTTTAGTTTCCATGAAAGTGTAATGCAAAAAGATTACAAATTTCAACACGAGTGGTCATTGCGCATTTGTATGACGCTGTCACAACAGCAATCCAAAGTAAACAAGGGCGATGCGCTGATGGAGGTGCAATGCTTGCCGCTTTGCTCTGTATCGCGGCCAGACAGCGTTCACGCTTGGGTAGTATAAAGTACATACTGTAGATATGTAGTGACAAGGCGGGCGGGGGCAGAGCCGGGCTCCAAAAATACGAACATGACATGTTATACATGGTGAGCACTGCCTCTGTACACGGCAGCGTACGTGAATCAGGCGAGTAACCGTGGCAGGTCGAACAGCTGCCGAGCACCACTGCCCAGCGCGAGCGCAGAGAGTTAAATCGTACACGGCTGGTGGTGCACACGGGCGGTGCAACTGGCGCGCAAAGGCATGTGCATCAACAACGCGCTCAAAGCGATCGCCATCACGGCCGACAATGGCAGCGGCAGCGGCAGCGGCGCGCGAAAGGAAGGCGCGAAGGGAAGCTTTGCGTTGGTCGTGTAACCTTTTTGGCTACAGCTGCAAGTCGCCGTGACATCTGTCAGCCGCGAGCCAAAACGGCGCGAAAAGCGTCGCCGCGTTTAAAAATAGCCAGAATTTAGACAGCCCAAAAGGCGCGCGCAAACAGCTCATCTCGGCCCAAAACAACTCACCACTGCGTGTGCGCATTTGCTGCGGTCGCTTTCAAACGGGGCGCAATTCACGGGCCAACTTTTGTTCCACGCCGCCAAAAAGCGACGACACACAGCGTTTTGGGGCACGCGCGCCAGCCGAAAAACGCGCCCCAAAAAAGAAGCGCGCTCGCTGAACGCAACGATCACATTACATTCGAATGGCTGCGCTCTTGCATGCAATTGAACCCAACCCACTTGCGTGGCTTTCCCTTCGACCTATTTTACATACTTTTCTCTTTAGAAGCACCCCCTCACTCCGTCGGCTGTAACCTTGCAGTTGGTGACTTGCACCTTGCGTGCTCCCCCTGCTTCTACACCCCCACCAAAGCACCCCCCTTTTGTAATCTCTCTTTTCAGGTGCTCCTTGTACACTTTCCCTCACCAAAAACAAGTTAGTTGATGCCTGAGCTTTATCAAAAATGCTAATGCGCTATGTACGCCTCAAACGCTATCCGAACCGTGTCTGTAACAGTAAAAGTAATAAGTAAAAACACACAAAACCCGCTTACAATGTGAAACAAAAAAAAATAAAAAAAGCACATACACACAGAGCGCGCTTTCGCAATTCAAACCACACCCCCGTGCGTTTGCCGTTTTCCTCTTTCACTCCTCCTGCTCTCCCCCCACCCCAACCGAAAAAAATATATATGTCATGAAGAAAGCGAGGGCGTGTTACTTCCAAACTCCTGCAACGCCAGTTCCATACGAACGTCCATCAGCGCCATGAGTTCTCGTTGCATGCTCTTACGACAAGCCGCCAAATTCTTACGCAGCTTCAAACAAAACGCCACCTGTTTCCGTCTCCATTCAAACACCTGTCGTCGCATCCGTAGTGCTTCTTCCGCCATGCGCTGCAAAAGCTCGCTACGAAATATCAGCGTAAACCCGCCCGGAAGGTCCACAATGCTCAGACACGGTCGGCATAGCATATGGATGTCCGGTACCAGTAGGTGCTGGCCGCGTGTGTGAAGCTGCTGTGCTAGAAAACTGCTCAGATCGACAGCGCTGGACAGTGCGTCTGCAGCTAGCAAACTGCACTTGCGCAAATACTTTGCCTTGTAGTTTCGCGGAATGACCAGCGACAACGTTGGTCGCACGTGATCGGACGCTTGCCGTTGTTGCACGTGTGGTGGTGATGGCGGTGGTGCCACTTGTGATTGCTCTTCTTGTTGTGCAAGGAGCAGGTTGTCGGCTGAGTGGGCGCTCTCTTCGTCGTCGCACGCGAGCTGGTCCTGTCGCGGCTTGGACATGCACCATAGTCGCGACGCGGTTTGCTGCAAGCTAGCGCACGAAGAGGAAGCGGACGAGGAGGTGCACGACGACGAGTGCGTGGAGTAGCACGAAATAAGCAGCGCTATGTGTTCCGAGACGAGTAACAACAAGTTGGCGCCATCATCCAGCTTGGCGATGGCCGCCCTCTGATCGCGAAACGCACCCCGCAACAACAGTAGTCGATCTCTGCGGGTGGCAAGCGCAGCCAAGAGAGGTCGGATGCGGGGGTGGGTCGGGTATAGCTGAGCGAACAGCTGTTGAACGCGAATGAGCAACGCGTTGTATTGCGATTTGTCATCGCTTGTAGAGCGCAGTAGCTGCATACGTGACTTGAGCGAGCACACTTGTTCGTAGAGGGCGGCACGGTTTGCAAAGGTTGTGGAGAGCGGTGGTTGTTGGGGAGGGGGGGCGGGCGGGGGTGTTGAGGATGGTGTTGAGGGAAGCGATAAGAACGACATGGGAGATGAGGGAGAAGCACTCATGGTAGGGAGGGGGGAGGCGGCGCGCGCGCTAACAACGAAGGTAGGTGAGCGGGTCGGGAGAGTGTGGGGTGCAGGAGCGGAGAGTGGGGAGTTTTTGAAGGGCGAGGTTTGTTGAGCGCAGTTGAGTTGTGCCGGCACGGGATGAGAGACAAGGAATATGGAAGGGAACGAGCGGTTGCGAGCGTTTAAAATGGAGGGGGACGGGTGAGTTGGAAAGGTGGAAGGAGTGAGGGAAGGGGTGGTGTACACGGCGTGACTCGAGAGGTGCGATGGTCGGCAATGGGCGGGAGGTGAAGTATGTGGTGTGTCTGAGGGGAGGGGTTGGGGGAGGAGACTCGAGAGCAGTTGGAGCGTAGCCGGGATTGGAGCGGAGGAAGGGCGACAAGTATTGTATGTTGAAGGTGGTTGATGTTTGTTGGAGTGTTGGGGGGGGGGGGGGTTGTGGGTGGTGGTGGTGGTGGTGGTGGAGGGGGGTGGAGGTGAAGAGCAGTGGAGGGGGGGTGGAGGTGAAGAGCAGTGGAGGGGGGACAAGAGGGTGAAGGTATGGGATGGAGAAGAGTAGACAAGACAAGTAGGAAAAGCGTGCGCGCGATGCGTGGCCAATTCGATGGATAAGGATAGACAACACTGGCGGCGACGCACAGCTGCGGTTTGGTGCCTTTTTCTGCGGGCGGTTGGGCGCGTCCAAGTGGCGGTGGACAGCGCGGTTACTGAAGGGCAAAACAGCACGCGAGTGATTGGCGTGTGTGTGGCAGTGCGCAGTGCACGCGCCTTTACAGCACCCGCCGTGGGGGCGCGTTAGATCGTGAGACAAAAAACGCGCATGCGTCTATGCAAGCGAGCGTGGAACGGCGCTTATGTACACGGCGCGCTGTGGCCGACGCGCCAGCGGGTCACGCTCTAAAAATAAACAGCACCTGCTGTCCACGCGCCCACGTCGGCCACGTGGCGCGGCGCGCGCGCGGCGCGCATTCCACACTCGGCTGCGTCGCGCCGTCCCTCCGTCGCCCAACTTTGCAAACGACGGCGCGAAATGCTGGCGCTGGCGCGCACGCAGTCGCTGCGAAAGATGCTGTTGCTGTACCTGGCGCCGCCTCCGCCCGTCGCGCAGACGTGTCGCACGACGTGCTCCGACTCGAGCTCGCGCCCGCGCTCGCCCACAAGACCGCGCTCGCCCACAAGACCGCGTCACCAGACTAAGCGCAAAGTGGCGCTGTTGGTGGCGTACGACGGCGCCGGATACCACGGCCTGCAACGCAATCGCCACGTACAAACCATCTCCGACGTGCTCGAAACCGCGCTGCATAGATCGCACGCCATCGCTTCATACAACGTTGGCGCCCTGCAAAAAGTGCAGTGGCAGCTTGCCGCTCGCACCGATCGCGGCGTTTCAGCCGCCGGCAATGTCATTTCGGCCAAACTACTCTTCTCCAGAGACGAGTTGCACCACGGAAACGCCCTTCGTCTCACGGCCTCTCGCGTGCAGCAACAGCTCCCCTCACACGTGCATTTGCTCGATATCGCTCGCGTGACGCAGAGTTTCTCCGCCAGGGCGTGCTGCAGCCACCGTTGGTACGAGTACATGTTACCCACATCCGCTCTGCAAGGCGCATCCATTCTCTCCTTCCACAACGCTCTTCGCCAGTATGAGGGCGCGCATCACTTTCACAACTTCACCGTCGGCATGGACCACTGCATTCCGCCCAGAAGTCAGGCGCGCCGTTTCGTCATGCACTGTGCCTGCGATCTGCACCCCGTGCAACTGCCTCACCCCTCCACGCAGTATCTCCGAATACGTGTGAGGGGGCAGAGTTTCATGTTGCATCAAATTCGCAAAATGGTCAGTCTCGCGCTGCTCACCTGTTTGCACCAAGTCCCATCCGACGCCATCCCGCGCGCGCTGCATCCGGCCACTCTCGTCAACATCCCACCCGCCCCGCCGACGGGGCTCTTTCTGGACTGCTGTCATTTTGACTGGTACAACAACCGACACGCCGCCGTACTACCGCAACCGCTTTCTCTCTCCACGTACGACGCGCAGCGCGAACTGTTCAAACGCAACTATATCTTCCCTTCCATCGCGCGACGTGCTATGCAAGACGACTCCATGTCCATCTACTTTCGCACAGTCGAAGCACATCCTGTGCAATTCCACTGACTCCACTCGTTGGTAACAGTATCTAGTACTAACTGACAAACACACAAACAAAAACACTTGTTCACTGTTTACTGCTTCGCAAGCGCTGAACCACTCGGTGCTGCATCGATTCCTAATGCCTGACGAGGCGTTATCATCGGTCCGTACACCTCTTGCACAGTGGATGTGAAAAAGTATTGCGGCTTGCGACCGGCCGGCTGCACCTCAAACGATCCCGGAATCAACACCGACCCAATCACATGGATGACGCCATTAGAACACGGCACGTCCGTCTTTATCATTCGCGCACTGCCCGCAGATAGTTTCTTATTAAAGCCCATCAGTGTTATCGCTTCACCGGCAAGCGACACAGTTGTAATGCTTCCAGCGGCTGCTAGAGCACCTGATGAAACGCTTCCTCTCACCACGTGATGCGCTAGCACCTTTCGTAGCTCCGCGCGGTTCTCGGGACGGAGTAGAGTTCCGAGCTTGGCAAACCCATGCGCATCCAACAGAGCGGCGAACGCAGCGTCTGGGGGTGCTAGCACTGTAAACGGACCGCCTTTAGCCAGTTCATAGTCCAAACCCGTCTCCTGTAACAGCGCAACCAACGTGGAGAATATCGGTACCTTGGCGGCGGTCTGTACTATATCGTCCTCTGTGGTTTGCTTGAAGGCCTGACCGAAACGGTCGCCCGCGTAGGGTACGCCGGCTGCTCCATAGCCGCTGCCGGTGTATGGGTAGGCTACCATGCGAGGGGCTGTTGTGGGCGTGGAGAGCGATTGAGGGCGGAGCGGTGCTGTGGCGGAAGCGTGGTGCACGCGCGTTCCGGAGATGGCGGAAAGAGCTGTTTGGGGGATGAAGGCGGACATGGTGGAGGCTGTGCGGAAGGTGCGGGATAGAAGGCGTTGGGGCGGGATAGCGAAGGGGAAGGGGTCGATGTGGATGAGCTAGCTTGGGGTACGTTGTTGGCTCTACGAGCAAGATTGTTCGTGTTGGGGGCCGTTGGGTGTGCGAACCCTGGTGACCAGTGGCAGCCTTCCGCGAATCACATGACGCACTGCTCTGCGCTGCCCTGGAGCTGCGACGAGATCGTTTTGCACCAATCGCTGCCTGATATTTGTACATATTTGGGAGCTGCACATGCAACGTGTACTGTTGGACAACGTGGCAGCGATCCATTTCCCGAAAAGCTCTTTCGTTCCTCTAGCTAGTAGCTAGTAGTAATAACTTTACTTCCACATCAACGTGCATAGCGCCTTCTCTTTAAGCTTTCTGTCTAACAACAGCATCAACAGCATGGTAAGTGCTTTCATCATCCAAGGCGTTCAAGTCGCAAACTGTCCGAGCGCTTTGCTAACTGCCTTCTTCCTCTCAGAGTCAAAAACATCAGGACAAACCCCGGAAGAACCCACCACACAAGGTCATTTTAGATCTCTCCAAACACATCAACAAAAATGTGCAAGTTCATCTAACGGGTGGTCGTCAGATCCAAGGCGTGCTCAAAGGCTGGGATCCCTTGTTAAACCTCGTTCTCGATGAAGTAGTCGAGCAACTACGCGGTACGTTCTATCCCCGCCACCCTCTCCTCCTTTGAAACAACTTTCATGTCCCGCCCTGCTGACGCATCACCGCATTGTGAAAAGACCCTGTTGACCCCTACAAACTTAGCGGAAAGCAACGAAAACTTGGTCTGCTTGTTGCGAGGGGCACTTCTGTTATGACCATTGCCCCTGTGGACGGATTGGAACAGATTGAAAACCCCTTTCTTAACAAACCACTTGTCTAGCTTTATCTCCATGCTTCTTCCGTTTGTACGCCGGTCTACTGCCTGCATGCTCTTCCATTATGCTTGTGTCGTGCTCATACTCTCTTTCACAGTTTTCGACAACACATGCACACTCTATTGCCGACAAGCCCGGTTTGTACCGTGAACGCAAGAGCGCGAATAACGATGTATTCTTTCCTCGCCCGTGTCACATATTTACGGGCGTTGACAATCAATCACCCGCAGATATAAATTCCCTCTACTTTGCCCTGCGCACGGCATACAAACAAAGCTGCAAACGTTAATCAGTCACATCTCATTCGATCCTGTCCGCCCCACCAATTCAGCTCGTATTGCCGAGCACAGCTATAATTTGCGTTTCACAACAAGCATTGGCCCTTCAATTAGTGCCGATTGTTCACCGTCACGACAGAGAGTCTCCAGTAACCTCCAGTAAACGCCCGTCACTCTCTCTTGACTTCAAAGGGGTAGATGTTTTGGACACTCCGAGAGAGAGGAAGCCGTCAGATTTCGAATCGCCCACCTACGATTGTTCGTCCACAATTGTAGTGCAGCTGCCATTCGGACAGCGTGGGGCCCGCGGTGCAGTTCTTGCTAACCCTTACCACCAAAAACAAAAAGCGTTCAACCGTACTGACCGGGCAACCACGTAAATACTCGAGCATTGCCTCTTAGATTACAGTTCTTTTTGCTGTCATGCGCAGTACCTCACAAGAGCTTCCGCTTGCATCATCCACCTTCTTGAACTCCCCGCGGATTGTATTGCCGACTTCCGAGACCGCAGCACGCCCTGCGTCCCCTTCGCGACAATGGAAAGCCCAAAAGTAAGAATGGCACTGAACCCTCTTCACTCAAAAGCGGTCTCCTTGTACGGTGCGGCAACACAACATAGATGGGGACGACCGGGGCGTTCCTCCCTAGCTGCTCATATCAATGCTCACAACAAGACCGCCCCAACACACCCGGATCAACCATACAGTGAATTTATTCTAAGTTCCCAACAACCCCACCAAGCTGTCCTAGAAGCAACACCAACCGTTTCATTACATGACTATATACAGTCACAAGTCATCGAGGTCGACCCTAATGTCATTCATTTCTATCGCCGTCTCCACAGCCAGGGACTTCCATATACGCTTAGAATTGTCTCTGTTGCATATCCACAGCCCTTGCGTGTGCATCCGGATGCTGCAACATGCGAATCCTTGGCCAAAGAGCTTTCTTTTCAAAATCCAATCGGAAGACCCGTCATGCTCGTTGCGCTCGGCCAAGTCGATTGTCTTTTCGGGTTTCAGAGCTTTTCCAGCATCGCGGGAGAGTTGCTGCGCGTTCCAGAGTTCATGGATGCAGTTGGGCAAACCGCAGCAGAACAATTTGTGCGTCGAGCTAAGTCTTCTTCGGTGTCTCAAACACATATTGTGCAGCTTATTATGGGCTTATTACAATCGGAAAACTCAGCATCTGACTGTCTGTCTGCCGCTGCAGCGCGACTGCGAAAGATGCCAAAAGATACTGTGACAGAGAGCGATGTGTGCTTCATGTCGTTGCAACAGTTATATCCCGATGATCCGATGTGCTTTGCTGTGTACTTCCTCAACAGAGTTAAACTGAAAGAAGGGAATGCTATCTTCATTCACGAAAACGAACCTTATTCAATCCTCGAAGGAGACTTTATGGAAGCAAGTACCAGCAGCGATGCATATGTTATTGGAGGTTTATCAAACGTTACCAAACATCCCATTATCTTCGCACGTTGTTTGAGCTACGATGATTCACCGATTGAGGTACGATTTCGCTACATTCTCTCTTTCTTTTCATCAACCTTTGGTAATGCTCCTCTTCATTATGTATATATGAAACTGAAAGAACTAATATTGCTTCTTGACGTCGTTTTCTGCTCAGATATCAAATGGGGAAAGGGTGAGCGAGTGCGGTGTATCCTATGTTCCTCCAGTCCCGGAATTTCAGCTTCTGGACTTCAAACTCCCTGGTGGTGTATCACAGCAGATGGTTGAAACAATGTAAGTAATCGCACCCACTTCTTTGTCAGCAAGAGATACTGATATCCCACTTCTAACCACGGGATTCCGTCTTTATCGCTTTTTGTTTGTTTTTAGCACGCCTTCCGTTATTCTAGTTCTTGGCGGTTCTGGTTACATTGCTCTGGACGCTGGAACCGTTCTGATGCCCTTGAGAGTGGGCAGTCTCTATTACCTCAGTCCGCAGACACCTTTCCTAGTTACGTCGCGTAAAGGATCGCTTAATCCGCTGCGGTTTGTTCAGATTGGTGTGAATGAATCAGCTGCCCCCTCTCGCTCTTCTGGATGCTCGGTGATGTAGAGCAATGGAATTTTTGTACTAATCTTAAGTCTAAGTTTACATCTAACTTTCCGTCGTAGATATCGGAAGAAGTTTTGCACATAACTTTAGTAAAAATGCTATAAACAGCTTGGGAAAGGAATTGTCGCTGTGAACTATACTTGGACCGTACTTCCAAACAAGAGCTATCATTTCCTCAGCATAGAGTGCAAAATCCTCTACGACCGCCTTTCGGCAGGACTATCTTGCTCTTCCAGTGATTTCATTATTTTTATTGATGTGGGCTCTTAACAAGGACGCCATGGCTTAGGACTTATAAGACACCAGACCTAATACCTCCCAGTTCATAAAGTAAAAGCTGCTTTCGAATTGACGGATCTCCACTCATGTTGTTCACAACGCGAAGAGGTTCGTCAAAGCGATACGGAGCTCGTCTGACGTTCACATGACCGTACTTGCTTGCAGAGCCGGGGTTATGGGACACATCCGGGAAGTTGGGTACAACCACATATTTAGTTTTAGACTTGCGTAAGGCCTTAATAAGCTTCCATGCACGTTGTGGGGACATGTATCCCAGTCCATACCACACCAGTGCCACATCTGCTCGGGGGAGTTTTGACGCCCACGCGTTCTCATCTTTGACAATTGTAGCCGAGCTGAAATCCTTATATCGAAGGACGCCTTCAACGAGATATTGATCGTCGGGTACGATACACCGGTAATGAAAACCAGGAACCTCAAACTCCAGAATCTTAAGCAATTCAGGCATCCATAGAGTACTGGCAGAACATGGCACGTCGAGTACGCTAGCAATTTGGTGTGTCTTAATCAAACGATAGAGCATGAACGAAAGATGGGTCACGTTGTCATCTTTAAAAAGATGAGCGTTTTCCTCGTTTCTCTGCACACCACGAAACCCACTGTGTGGTCTGTGGAAGTTCAAGCCCCCCTTCGCCTCGTCTCTAGAATTATTTGATCTCCGGTTCTTCATGGCTAGCAGACGTTCCCTCTTTCTAACAGAGTCTTCCAAAGCCTTGGCTTGGGCTTTCTTCTTGAATTCCTCGACGCTGACCATTGTACCACGCAATCGCATGTCTGTCTGTCCTGTGAGGTTTCGCTTTGATTTTGAGCTTCTTGAGACATTCCTCGCTCTGTCAGTCATTCGGCCCATGGGTGGTTTTCTCATTTCAGGAATAGCGGGATGAACAGTCATTCTAACGGAGGACCTCGGAATCTCTTGTAGTTCATCTTCCTTCAGTTGAATCAGCTGAGTCAGGTTTCCGGAGCGAGACGCTAGGGAAAATAAATGTCCATTGGAGTCTATTGTGTCAGGTATAAATGCTTCAGAAAAAAATATACCGCACGTTAGAAGAGCGGTGATGGCGTAGAGGGTTGACTGTGTACTGATCCATAAACATTTGTGGCGTAAGTATCTTGGGGTTCGTCTAGCTATCATCGTGGATACGACAGCAGGTAGCAGGAGGAAGAACTGCTTGTTGGCTTCAGACCTTTCGGTAAACGCATCCAAGAACCCACTGAAGAAAGCAGGGTACGTTGCACCGTGCAAAGACACATATCACTTGACACAGACCCCACCGTTACCCTAATATTCTCCTCACTTGATGAGCGAAGCTAAACAAGAACCAGCATTTAAAACGAAAGATAGCGTAATCATCTGTGGATATCTGCTACATGCACTTGAATCCAGGATTATGCATGATGAATGCCTTTTGTCCGCTTTGTTTTTCTCTTTACTTCGAAGATTTGAATTGTGAAGCGCGATGCCTCTCGCCCTTTCGAGGATAACTGTGACGCAAAAAAAGGCAAGATTCATGATACTGATCATAGCATGCACAATTCATCATACATGCGCACGACGTGAGGTTTTGTGAGATTTCCCACGCTCTCCTTTCCTAAGGTCTTACTGCTCGCTCTTTGCATCTAAACAATATCAGCAAGCTTGAATGCATCGCCGCCGATACCGCCGCCAGTTTTGCTGTTTACAATAGGCGCAAGAGCTTCAAGTTCTTTAACAATGCCCAATATCTGATCAGAGTTCATGTTTGAAGTTGGTCGTAATTCGTAAACGCCACGTTCTATCCAAGAAGCAATATAGAAATGGTATTAGTTGACGCTTTGGTGGGCGAAGAATTACGCAGTCGCACGCATAAATACTGCACTTTGAAGATGGAAACATACCATATCTCGCTGCGATATGGGGTTCGACCCCATCTGCCGGCCTGATGTATATCGGAAGACCTGGGTTCAAGGCCTTCAAGTCCGTGTAATTGTTCTTTACAAATTCTCTTTGGGAATTGAATTGGATTGAATCAAGTGTGCTTCTTCGTTAGCCTTTGATTTGAATCAATATGTTTGGGAACCCGCTTTCCGTTTCGACTGCGTTTGAGCCCCGAATATGGGATCGACTTTCCAGATCTTACCTCGTTCCAACGCTTGACGGCGAACTGGCGCAATAGACAACCCGCAACTCGTTCAAGCTCTTCGAAAGTCTAGCTCTCCAGCTCATATTGATTCCTTCAGCGTTCTGGACAGTGCCTTTCTTTCCGTCGGTAGAAGGGTAACCAGCAACGCCAACGAGAACAAGACAATTGAGTCTTCACAAAGGGGGAATGGAAAGGTGTGTGTGTGGCGTTGCCCTCGTGATGAGCAAAGCGGTGTTGCGCTCGGAATCCCAAAACATCAAGAGAGGCTTATACTGTAAAGAAAACACGTGTACACTGCCAAGTGGGTGTTTCCATTTGCCACATTGCTGCTATGTCCTGCCGTTCCTCCCTATCTTCAAGGACGATTTTGCTACAAGACTGACTCATGGATATCCGCTCTTCTTGAGTTGGCAAGCCGTCTGTTAAGTCGCCTCCATCTCGTTTCATCGCCGGCGACCCATCCCACCTCTGGAGACCAAGGAGCCTTAACTATCCTCCCTCGAAGCGCTTTTGCATAAAGGCTTTCCTTCCTCGATCTCTTTCAGAGATCGCAACTTGTTCCTTTTGGCTGCTCGAACCCGCAAAGCTACTAGCCAACTGGCAGAAATGTTAACGCCTCATGCTGTATGACTCGTTGCACCAATGAACTTCAACAACGAGAAACAAGTGGATCCAAGCGAAGCTACAGCTTTCGTAAACTGTGGCGACCCCTCTTGCGCCGTAATTAGCGCAACGAATCGTTGACAACAACCAGCAAGTGGTTCAAATGAACTTCATAGCCTTCGTCAAATTCTCTGACACCCCTCAGCTAATATGGAACGAGTGTATCCCGTACAGTGTTAGCGAACATTTGTTACACCAATATGTACGCCGTTTCATAGCATCAGTTGACATGTCCACTGCCATCTTCAAGCCGTATCACTTGCATCCCTTTGACAACAGCCACGATCGAGTTCCGATCGCCCCGCGGAGTAACGTCGTGAACTTTGAAGACGGCTCATTGTTTGTAGCAAAGCAGTCCGAGCAGAATGCAAACGAGTGGCATGGTATTCTTCTCAACCCCCGTTCGAAAGACGATGCGGAAATGGACGGCTCAATAATTGTCGCTCTTGAACAAGTGGCGAAATCTACCATTCTGTCGTCCGCCTGCATTAGTTCGAAACTTCATCGCTTATGCTCTGTTATTCGAAGCCTGTACGCCACAGATAACTGGTGGAGAGCCCAGTCCCTTTTCTTGCATCTACGAGATGGTTTGGTTGAGCTTGGACGAATGAGTACTCGTGATGATGATGAGCACATGAAAAGACCTTTTTATGTTCCAAATACAGCACCGCTTTCGCGATTGCAAGTGTTGAAGCACTCGTTAATGCACTCTTTACCATGTAAGAACTTGTCCGTATGTGTATTCTCCCCCACGAGTGAGATTGTTCTTAATGACAATTTGACGAACGCAGAGACCAATATGCTGTGTTGGTATTATAAATGGGTGTTTAGCATCGGAAATCGAACGAGGAGACGCTATTACTTTGAGACTGCATCGGAGACTACCGTTCGGTTGTGGTTTCAGACAAACGAGTGGAGAACAGTCGCACAGGTCGAGGTGAACGAAATTTCATCGCCAATTTCGCCCTGGCCTATGCTGCAAGCTGCCCGTGACTTGATGGAAACGTTAGCTTCGGAGTATCACTAGTGCGTGTGTGTTGTGTATTTATGTCCGGTCGTGTCCCTAATTCTTAGACTGGGGTACAGATTGATCTGAGAAAAACCCTCTCTCCGGCCAACCCAGCAACTCCTCTGGTCATATCCCTAGTATTGATTCGACGTTCAGTCCTTTTCTTTCTCGAAGGGAAGGAAGTTTTTCTCCGCCGAGATGCCGCCCTATGACGACACCTTGGAACAAGATGGTCAACGTTATTTTCTGCACTAAGCCCGTATCCAAGCGGGCAGAAACATTTCCTGTTGTGAATGAACGTAGAGACGGGATGAATGGTAACAACGTGGCCCGTAAATATTTGCGCTAAGGCTGTCTGCGCTCTTCTAAGAGTCACGTTGTTCAACAGCGGCACTGGGACTTTGGCAATCGATTCAGCACTTTTCAGCCGGACACGGAGTCTTTGCTTAACTTCCAGGAAGTCAACATCTCTCTAATTGCGGCCCTATGGGCAATCCTAGACTCTTTTTACGAGGACGTGGGCGGTCTTGCTTCTAGGCAGTCCACAGTGTCCCGGCACCGAGGTAATTTACCAATGACAGTGGGTTGTTATCATTGTCATGCACTCTGAAATGTGTTAAGGCTAGCGTGTTTATCGCTGTTGGGACCTTTGCAGTCCTTGAACGAGGGTTTTTGAGTTTCTGACAAATCTTGTGGGGCCTCTCCACTCGCAGCATATCCTTACTGCCACTTCGGACTTTGCTCACCGAAACGCTGGTAGCTCTGCAGTGCACGAGCAGTTCCCTACCCTGACTGCAACGCAGTTTGAGGTTCCATTCTTCCTCCCCACCAGATTGCATACTCTCCTCCCCCACCGTACTTACGTCGAGCGTATCACTAATCTAACTTGCCAGGATCAGTTCTGTAATTTACCAAGGAGCGTGTTCTGCTTCCAGCCTCCTGATGTTACTCGAACGTTTCATTAACAAACTCGTGTTGTTGTTTACCGGGAACACTCTCTTTCACGAACACGCATACATTAATTCCTCGTAGCGCGCGGGTTTGCTAAGAACCCCAACAACCTATAATACTTACTCCCATACCGTAGCCACGAACTACAAACCAACAGCCGTGCTACACTCACTGGGCTACAAATGATACGAAGAAAGTACTAGATCCCGTAGGTGTCTTCAACCGCTGAAGCATTTCGTTTCCAACGACTATCGCTTTCTTCTCTGCACCTCTTCATTCACCCTCTAGAGATCGTCGGTTAAGGGGCACTACCGGGAACTGTATACAGACTTGTAAAAAAGTGGGAAGACCTTTTGGTCGAGATGATGACGTTAAAGAGCCCTCATATGTTACAGAATCTTGGTTCGACATAAGATTGTCAATGTAAACTATATTTCTAGAGCCGCTACCTTTGGTACCCTAAGGTATCAAGACAATCTGTTCTTGCTTCCCTAAAACGGAGGTGCTGTACAATCCACGTAGTTACTCGCAGAATTCACAAGGGCTCGGAAATGGCCGTTCTCTTTCGAAAGTAGTTCTTTGTACCCTCCTTGCTCAACTACTTCGCCATCCCTCACGAATAGAATCAAATTCGCAGACTGCACCGTACTTAAACGGTGGGCTATCAGAAGAACAGTGCGGTTCTGCATAATCCTCTCAAGGGCGTTTTGAACCAGTCGCTCGCTTTCTTGATCGAGAGCTGAAGTAGCTTCGTCGAGAATAAGGACGCGTGGAGACTTCACAAGACTGCGCGCAATTGCTATCCTTTGCCTTTGGCCACCGGAGATATTTGATCCAGGGTTCCACATCGTGTTATAACCATCAGGTAGTTTCATGATGAATTCGTGGGCGTTAGCTTCTTTCGCGGCTTGAATAACAACATCGTCATCAGCCAATTCATCGGGACGACCATAAGCGATGTTGTCTCGTATTGTTCCTTGAAATAGGATAGGATCTTGTTCCACCACAGATATTTGCTTTGCGTAAACTTCTGGAGGAATCGACTGAATATCTGTTCCGTCCAGAGTTATTCGACCAGAAGTGGCGGCGTACATTCGGCTGAGCAGTGCAGCTATCGTAGATTTACCTCCTCCGGATGAACCGACAAGGGCAACCATTTGCCCCGGTTTCAGGGATATGTTGATTCCGTTCAAGACCATTACGTCTGGTCGACTGGGGTAGTTGAAATAAACGTTACTGAACTGCACTTCGCCATTGTACGCTGGAAGAACGCTGGTTCCATTCGCTTTGTGCTCTGCGTCTGATGAGTAAGACTTGGCGACATCTAACAAAGAGTAGATAGATTCCAATGACTTTGACAACTTCGCTGAGTCGGTCAGAGTGAACGATAAACCAGCCATGCAGAAGTTGAGGTTCCAGACATAACCGGTTAAGCAGGCAAACATTTCATAGGATAACGACCTGGAGCAAATAAGCAGCCCACCTACCATTAGGTAGCTGAGCATCGTTGTGTAAATGGTGAATCTGCTTGTAGATTCTGTCATACCACGGCTTAGGGTAGATTTCTTTGAGACTTGTTCAACTCCGTCCAGAATCCTGCCAAGGGCCTGTGACTCTCTCTTTTCAGCCCCAAACGCCTTAATAGTTCGTAAACCCCGTATCCGCTCACTGACAAAGGATTGAACCCCTCCTTCTTTTTTTTCCACATTGAATGCCAGTCTACCATTCCTCATTCCAATACGCGCTGAAGTTGTTGACAAAATAGGCACCAACAAACCAAACACTGGAAACCCTAATGTCCCGGTGATACTCACGGATACTATTAGACTGAAAAATACTTCGACTATGGCTCGAAGCCCACGATCTTTGCTTAGGTTCATCATCATGGTATCACGTACAGACTTAATTTCTCTTGTAATAGAGTGTTCAATTCGCGATCGACCAGTCTCATCGAAGAAGCCAACATCATTTCGAAGCGTCTTGTCAAAAAGTCGCTCCCTTAGGCGTCTAGTTGAACGATCGATTGCGCGCGCGGCTAGAGAAACGAAGATGAAAGTCATGGCCGATTCGATCATAAAAGCACCAAAAAGACGTATAGTGTGACCAACTAACTCTAAACGGCCGGCCACAGGATCGAGAGAGGCAGCACGCGCAAGAAAACCAACTACTCGTCCATATAGAACGGGGATGCACACAGCACTTAAACTTCCAAACAACGCAGCAATTATTGCGGGAACGAGAAGTCGCCATTCAGCGAAGAGGCTCTTCAAGAAACGAACTGTTGGGTTTAACGGTTGACGTGAAGCATCTGATTCTGATCGTAATGGGGCTGTGTTCAAGAGCCTCGCAGACTCTGGCACTTTGTTGCTCACACTGGCAGACAAGGAGCAGGTGAATCTGTCCCGCTTCACGCCCGTGGCCAACAGACTGCGCTTGATGGGACTCCTATTCAACGAGAACCTGTCGTGAGCGGATGAATGCCGTAAAATGAGCGGGTGCGCAATGAACGCTTGAGTAGAGATCATGGTGCGTAACTTGTTTTCACCGCTTCAGATTTGCATGCACGGATGTGGGGATGATGCTAAGACAGGCAGCTTTCCTCCAGCACGAGTTGTACAATGTGTTCGACTTTCTTCTCGGAAGCGGTGGGACTATCGATGAAATGACCCCTTTCTTTCTGTAGCAGTGCACAAGCGTCTAAGTTGCGGCTAGTAGTGACCTGATGCTCATGTGAAACGCTTCCCGTTAGAAGGTGATGGTGCCGTTGCCTCTATATGGGCAGATGTACGCAGCTGTGAGAGCGTCTAACGAGTGCGGTATACCGTTCTACAGGTACGACGGATTCATACTCCGGGTTAATGCTGTAACGGTGCGGCATTTTAGCGGCTCCAAAACCCGGACAGGGAGTTGAGTCATGTATATATACGGTTGGTAGATACGGATAGCATGTGGCCGCTGGGACAGCGCATGAAGCCGCGCAGCAGGGCGTGTCATGGGCCGTGGCACAGACAGTGTAGGCCCCTGAGATGTTGATTAGCGTTACCCTGGTACCGTTTATCCAGTGGATACTATCCACCAAGTTGCCGGCATTGCCGAGACCCACATTTACTCTTTTCGGATACGCCGCCGAACCACGCTTTTGTGGTTCAAAATGCTTCTGCATTTGCATTTGTGTGGGTACCACGCACCAATCACTGTCATCTGTGGCGCTGGGCCACTGAAAGATAGCTGGTTAAATCTCTGCTATCTCCACTTGTAAACGACAAGTGTCCACAATTGTCATCGTGCATGTCTTCTCCAAGTCTTAGCACATCTGCACATGTGAGACACCGCTGAGGTTTCATCTCATTGAAGTGAGAACGGGCTAACAGGAAAGTTACAGCTTAGGATTGCTAACACTACCAGAAACCGACACAAGCACTCCAAAAAGAGATCGACTTTCTGGAGGTGAAGCAGAAAACTCGAGTCCTCCCTACTAGCGCAGAGCCAATAAGCGAGGACCCAGAGTCGCTGTTAAATGTAGTGACTCAGAGCACATACGGCCCTGTCGCAAGTATTTACCGGCCAGTCTCTGCGTTTCTACACAACAGGAAATGTTTCTGCCCGCTCGGATGTGGGCTCAACGTACTTAATAGTGTAGACCATTTCGTTCTTAGATGCCGCCGAAGAGCGGCATCCCGGCGTTGACAGCTCCCCTCTCTCCGAGAGAGGCAGGGCTCTGACGCCGAATCAATAGCAAGGACATGGCCAGAAAAGCTGTTAAGAGAGAGAGAGAGAAGTTCTTCTCAATATAACCCCTACCGTAGTCTTGGAACTAGAGACACGATCTCATAGAAACACACAACGCAAGCCATTGGCCTGGGTGCGTCCCTTAGTGTTCTGATCTTTGCAAAGAAATCCCATTAGTGCTCTGGATGCATTTATGAATGTCTCTACCTCCGAAAGCAAGTGTGTAGTTATAGTTCCAGACACATACTTTTTCCCGAACCAGCATCAGTATGCAGGTCGTCAAATTGTAACACACGGAATCACGCGTTGTGTCCCAGATAAAGCATTACGAGTTTCTCCGGTCATTCTGGACTGATGTTGGTGTTGAGAATCAATACATTACAGATTTGATGTTCGATCCGAAAGAGACTCTTTCCACTGAGGAAAGTCCTTCCTTCACACCGGAACAAGATGTGGTGAGCCCAAAACTTACATGAGGTAAGAGAGCATTATATACTTCAACACATACACAGATCATTGACAGAGCTGCGTGCAAAGGAAAACGGTGGTGAAAGCTGAGATTAGCTTGTGTGTAGATTTAAATGAACGAGTCAACAGCTCTGTTAAGATCAATAGCGACCGCTCGGCGGCTTTCTGCAAAACGGATGGTGAAGTTCGTGCTTACAACTCCGAGGGAGAGAGAGAGGGCACGTCTACCTCGTGGATCTTCCTCGTCGATCCACGAGGGGGCCTTTTATTCCTCTGATCATACTGCGATCTCACTTTCTTCGCTTGAAAAGAGACAGTGACAGCGGGATCAGGAATGTGTAAGCTTCCGAAGTGACGAAGAAGTCACTGTGACTACCTTATGTAGCCACAACTTCCTCCGTCTGAACAATATCTATATTGCTCTGAAGCTCTAGAGCTGGGCGTAACAAGCTCTTAGAAACGGAAAGAGAAAGTTCTGCTTATCCTGGCTTCCAGGCTGCATATTGGTCATCATCTCCGTACGGCGAATCTCTTTTGCTGGCTGAGATAAGTCAAACACCATTCGATTAGAACCCGTTCGTAGGCGCTCGCTGTGCTATGCATTGACCACATAGTTGTTCAGCTGTAGGCTTGCCTTTCAACAGGCCACAAAAACAGTCGACTTGGACTGTTAGTATGAACCGATATAATGAGTATCGGTACAGGTCATTGCGGAGCAGCGCGCTACTCGTTATCGATACCGTCCACGGTATCTTTTGCCGTCTGTTTGCAAGTATCGTCTTGTTTGGTGCCCTTTTGTTTTGCGCCCGTTCAGCGGCTTTGCTCGGTGCTATAAGCACTACTTATAGCCCGCGTTGTACTCCTACCTGGTTTACTGAGGAGCAGAGGCGACTCAGCAGGACCAAGTTCCCCTACGGTAAACGCTCTTTGTTCTTTTGTTACCCTGATCCTTCATTGTTAGGGGAATTCAGCCGTCGAATGGATGATTAGCCTTCTACTTCTAGAAAGTTAATACCGTTGCGTCGGAATTAGAGGCACACGCCCGTAAGTACACACACACACACACACACACACACACACACACACACACACAAACAGTAGATCTCAAACCGGAACATCCGACCAGAACCATATAGAGCAAATGCGTTCCCCACAACTTTTTGTGACGCCCTTCATTTCAAGAAAATCAGGGGAGCGAAGCATATCAGCGATTGAGTCTGCCCAGGAGGGTTTGCATAGCAGAGCGGGACTCCCACTGAGACTAATACAGATGTGGCAATTGCACACACAGCGCATATAATAGAATAGAAGAAGGGATGTAAACATCCATGTTTGCACATACTATGATGCGTCTCATCTTTGTGTGTTTGAGTGTACCTAATTCCAAGATTACGTTAGGGGTTAATTACGAAGAATCTCTCTCTCTCTCTCTCGCTCCAGATTCGTCTTTCGACCTCAATTGATGTCCCAACATCTGAATGGCATAGTCCATCTATGTTTGCACAATTCCCATCGACGTTCCCATGTCAGAGAAGCCCTTTGAAGTTCCATCGCTGTGCGTGTTTCGCACACGAATGGTTGAGGACAGGGGTTGAAGATGTAAAAATGGGGACAGGCAGGCTGAAGATTCTCCAGTGAAGAATGAGAAAAGATGGAAAAAGGAGAAAGGCAAAAAGAAAGTACCGTCGTTATGGTGGTCCTCTCTTTGGGTTATCCTTGTATCATGAAAAGGTAGCAACAAACAAGAACAATCGATTTAGTAACAGAACGATAAAACAAAGTGGAACAACAGAAACAACAACAGGAACCGAGCACCTAGTAGTCCCCACGGGCATGGCCAAACAAACAAAAGGCACGTGCTTGTATAATCATCACGCATGCAGTAGGCGAAAGATCTAACAGACGACCAGTATGATTTGGCGTCATAGCACGCGAAAGTGTACAATCGAACCACTGTTTATCACAAAAACGTAGTGTCACCGACTAGAACGCAATGCCGACTGTGATGTGTGTGTGTGTCTCTCTCTCGTTTACGAACACGCGTACATTAATTCCTCGTAGCGCGGGGGTTTGCTAAGAACCCCGACAACCTATACCGAGGCCAAGGTTCATCGCATTACCAATCCATCATTATATCCGCTCTGCCGCGCCATGTTCATATGAACAGCCGATCCGGGCTGACGGGGAATATTAGTTCAAAGACGCTGATTGGTCTCAATAGAGCAATTCAAGTACTCTGTCAGCGGAGACAGAGTCAATAGAGTTACAGTTACGTGTAGTAGTGTAGAAACTAGGGTAAGGCCATGGGGTGCACTTACCTCCAGGTAAACTTTGTCATGTTGAGGCTCCTCACGAAGAGCGATCTAGTCGTCGCTGCCAATAAGATAGGAAGCCAAGGAACCAAGGCGGCCCCTTGAAGCAATATCTGCCTGGACTGAAATGGCGCAGCCTCTGACCTTGATGATAAACCAGATAGACAGAACCCTCTGAGTATATCTGTCAACGGTAGGTGATTTGGAGTTGCAATGGTATGGTGGGGTTTAGTCATCACAGTACTGCCTGCATAAGAAGAAAAAGAGGGTCTGTAGATTCATGTTTATATTTTATTTCCTTCTATTGAAAGAAGGTGTGTCTGTCCTGAATCAAACGTGACAATGGGTGAAGCGCCTCTCCAACATCTTTGTACCTTCGCAATCAGACCGAGCTTGCACAGCAAGATATCAGTGGGGACGCTCCATTTTTTTGGTATGGAAATGAAATATCATTTGCGGTAAGTCTCAAGAGACGTTGGGAAGTGGGATACAATGTTAGCCAATACTGGAATAGAAATATCGTAAGGTATGTAACAACCAGTTCGAAACAAATGAGCGAGAGTTGGGCACGGAGGTATAACAGAATGTACTTTCTGCCATTAGCAACTGACGATAGCGTCACTGATAAATGGAGTGTGGAGTTAATTCGGACTGTGCGTAAGCATTGATCAAAACAGCAGGTGCGCTGGATTGATGTATTCGTTGTTGTGGTAAACGTATCAAAGCAAAGGCCGTGTGGCTATGGCGAACAGAAGAGTCTAAAATTATTCAGTGAGAGCACATCGTACCATTTAGAATGGCAGCGAAAGAGAAAGGGTGAGCCATGAATTGGCGATGAGAGTGCACGAAAGCGCAAACAAAGAAAGAGAGACAAACGGCGGCTACGGCACATGAAAAGGTACATACATACAGTAGGCGTATTTAGAGACTTGAAAGGGCTAGAGAGGCAGTAGCAGGAGGTGATGATGAACAATGAGAGTTACCTATGTTGTGCAGAAAGGTAGTAACGGTAGTGCTAATGAGTTAAACGGGCATAGTTTGTCGAAGGCGTAGCAAGCAATCGAGTGGGAGCTTTAAAGTTGGTAAAACTGACTCATGGTTGTCGCAGATTGATGGAGTTGGAGTAAGCAGCACAGGGGATACGCGTGCACAAGAATATTGAAATGAAGTGCAAACCAGAGCGAGAGGCGCAGCAATGGCAGACGATAACCGCGACGAGAGGCGAGGGCAAGTGCAAGTTGAATTGAATTAGGATGTTGGCTATTGAAGCTGAGGTGATGAAGATGGAGGGGTTTAGATGGTCATCGGTTTATACCGAGAATTCGTACGGAATCCATAGCAGGCAATTTTGCAATGAAGACGATTACAAATGCCACAAAGTTGATACTGTGGTAGAAAGGATGCTGCGGCGGTGTGGTAATGGCGGCACAGAAGTAAAGCAAACAGACTACGGCGGTGCAGAACTTTCGACTCGGGGTATTTTGCCAGCGATGATCCAGTTGTTCCCACCAGGTGCGTTTGTCGTTGGAGGGCGTACAGACGGCCCAGTAGGTGGGAAAGGGACTACCTTTGAGCCAGTGAAAGATATAAAAAGTTATGACGGCGTGCAAAACGTTGACGATTGTCCAGGCGTGGAAGGGGTTGCATCCGGGAAACAAGCCGGCTAGAAGACGAACTGTGGCGATTATGAAGAGGTAGAAGGCCCAGGCGGCAGGCGCGTTGAGCCACTCCACGCCGACGTCATCGGGCTGTGAGCCGTGGCCGGCCTGCATGGGCCTCTGCGAAGGGGTGGAGGTGGGTGGGAGGGGTAGGGGGAGGCGCGGGTGGTGTGTGGGGGATGAGAATGGACGAAGACGGGGTGTGGAGGAGGGAGAGAGGCGTTCCGAACGGTTGGGCAAGAGAAGAAGAGCAGGGGACGAAGAAGAGCGAGCGACGACGACGGGCAAAGGCTGAGACTGATGACGTCGGACGAACACTCCTCCTCCTCGCCGGTTGCGACGTCAAACAGTCGCGCGTGCAGGCGGGCGGTACCAGACGAAAAAAAGCGCCGCAAACCAAATCGAGCGCAATCGCATTTCGTTCCGAAGTCAGCGCTGGCCACGGCGGGTGGACCTGAAAATGTCGAGTGCCATTCTCCTTTCCGTCAGCCCCGAAAAAGGGCGGCGCCACTTCCCCTTCGCCCTCCCTTGCTTTCGGCAATGTCGCCGCGTTTCCCCTCTAACCGAGCGCTAGTGGTTGCCGCCACTGCCGCCGGCGCCGTTGCCACTGCCGCCGCCGTCTACTACGTCATAAAGCGCCATTGTAAAGCCTCACAGCGCGCCGCCGCTTCTTCGCCGGAGTGCCGGCATGGCGAACTACAACAAACTCAGCAAGAACCGCTGCAAACACAGTCCCGGCCGTCATATCCCAGGTTCTCGCTCTGCATCTCCGAGGGCTATGAAACCCACCAAGAGCACAACCGTTCACCTCCGTGCACTCCGGCGCTCTGTCACCTGCGTACGCACTCCCTTCTGAACGGAGCCACTTCACATTCGCTACAAACTTGCAACTGGCTTCAACAACCGCAACATGACATATCCACAGCCTGTACCCGTCAGTTTCCCTGGGTAGTGTTCTGGGATTTAGAGAACGTCAAGATACCCTCATCACTCCAACCTGCAACATTCATTCACGCCCTTCGCAACGCGCTTCGCACAACAGCGCCAACTCAGTCGCTCAATCAAACGCCCCCAATACTGCGTTTTATAGCCGTCACGAATGTCCACGCCACGCCCTTGAAAGTACGAACAGCGCTTCAATCGAACGGTATTTCCCTCCTTCACGTCGACAGTCAAACTCGAAAGGATGCCTGCGACAAGGCACTTATAACCGAACTCTGTTTGCTTCCACGTGAACATTCTCCTCCTATGGGTGTTGCATTATTGTCGAATGATGTAGATTTCGCATATCCACTTGCTCGACTTGCTGCTTTGGGATATCACACCGTTGTAGTTACCCCGCGAATTGAAATGATATCTCGAACGTTGGCTACTGTACCACGCACTGTGCTTACCTTTGATAACATCTTAACTCATGTTCCATCCTCCATTTCTCCACATAGCGCTCTTCAAAGCTCTAATCAACCAATGTCCACAAGATCCACTTCTGACCATAGTCAACAACAGAATCACCGTCAACCTTCACGCTCTTCACGCAATTCTCGAAAGCACATTCGTCAACAGCAAAACGAAAAACGCTCACCTCAACGCGCAAAGCAAACCCAAAAATCATCCCCGAAGCGTTCGGCCGCGTCGTCTAACGCTGCATCATTCATTACGAAGCGTAATGGAAAACAGCCTCGCCGAGATGAGGCCGCTACTCAACAGAAAGTTTCCGACAAAGTCCATGTCCAATTTACGAAATCTTCTGCCCAGTCGCCTGAATCCCCATCGTCGAGTGCCCGCAACTCTGGAAATGCAACGTATGGAAAAGCGCCAACTACTTCCGAACAGGGTGCTGCTAGCAAGGTACATGTACAACCTCAAAAACGTTGTGCAAAATCTTCTGCAGCTTCATCGTCTAGTAAGGGCAAACCTGGGAATGAAACTGCATCAGAAAAGCGTACACCCAAAAAGCAACGCGTGCAACCTCAAAAACGTTCCGCCAAGTCATGCGCAGCTCAATCGTCGAGTACCGTCAACGCTGGAACACTGAGACGCCGGAATGCCGCTTGTTCACAACAGAATGTATCCAATAACGCTCGTCAGCCATCTGAGCAACAGCCAGTACGCATGAGGACGCGTCACATGCAACGTCTATCGGTATTGCATCGGAGGCCTGTATATATACTGATTGTATTCTTGTTGTGCTTCCTCATTATTTTCCGAGGAGTACGAGATCACCTCTGGGCACAGCGATGGTTGCAGGGCATGCGAATGTCATGGTGATTGTACATGTGCATAGTGCGCTAAGGGTACGTTTTTCCGCTTGGACATTGTGCGTTACATGTATGGTCATTACTTGTGAAGTACTACCTGCAACCATGTAAATATCATCCAAGAAAACGGTGGCGTGCTTCTCTGTTTAATTTGATTTAAGGTTTGAAGCCTTGTCTCTCTTCAGCTTTCTGGGCTGCACAAGTGGGAGAAGGACTTGGGACGCCTTCTCGATACTCTTTCCTCCAACTATTCGATGCTTTCAACCGGCATCATGTACGTATTATCTGTAGACTATCAGTGTGATAAACATTTGTAGGACGGTGCAGCTACGGGCTCATTTCCTCAAGATCGCTGAATGTATCCTTGTGCACAACTGGGTAGATACGGAGTAGAACATGGAGAAACACAATGTCCTTCATCACATTGTACCCTTGAATTCGTCGAAAGGGTCTTTCGTGTTCTGGTGTTAAATGTTGCGTAGCTAAAGGAAAACATGACGTTTCCTAATACCCTTGCGCCTTGATAGCGGGGGATTCTGTGGGACTGATACTAATTCTGTGGGACTGATACTAATTCTGTACGATGCAGCTCCCAATGCGCCGCAGAAATGGAAGATGAAAAGCCCACTCAAAGAGTTGAAGGCGATCGCTGACATACTCGCTTGTGAGATGAATGAACTGGTCACCAAAGATTCGAGAGCTTTTCCGATACGTGACAATTGGAACTGAAAGGTGACTTGTGCTCTATGGAGACGACCAATAACGGTGCCTTTGTCAGCAACATATTCTTGCATGTCGATTGGCAACTCTTCCACTGGCGTGGTCTCCTCCACTGGCGGAAAGATTCTAATGAAAAGGGTGAGTTCACGGCGGGACCTGGAATCGCTGACGTGCTGCAGTTGGTACGGGGTTAGACCGCTAGCCTTACCAAAGAAGATTTTCGGCACCGCATCAGCGGCGAATTGCAATGCTTTTTTTGGGGAGCATGCAAGTGAACTCCAGACGGGACGCGATCACGCAATTCCAGAAGTGCTCAAAATCGCAATTTTGGCGCCTCGGCCGCGGCAGTCAAATCGCGTCTTTCGCAAAAAGCTCTGTCACGAGTTTGCGCTGGGTAGACAACTCCTGCCAAGCAAGCAAATCCCATGTCTTGAACAAGCGTATCCCCCATCCGGTCTTCTTCGTCTTGTTTTCTGCAACAAAGCTCACCAAGATAACCGCGCTCGTCGTTCCAACACTCCGCTCTGGCTTCAGAGCTTTTAAAACTTCTATGAGTTCTGTTCACGCCTCCTTCCCACCTGGGTCTATTGTCTGGGCCAAGATCTCCAGCTACCCATGGTGGCCAGCAAGTGTCATCGAACCACTTCCCCACCACTACCGTCAACTTCAAATACCGAAGCTCACGCATGCGGAACGCATCGTCGTATTCTATAACGACAATGAGCAAATTGCCTTAGTAACAATTGACAACCTCCTACCCTTCTCCAACCACGCCGTTCGCAAGAAGATTGTTACCGTGAAGGGAGGTCTTAAAGCCAGGCTGAAAAAGGCGGTCGAGTTGGCCCAAGTGGAGTATGACGCTGCAGGCGAGGGGGTTCCAGAACCCGCTGAGCCGCCTGCCAAGGCCTCCAAGACTCATGCTCACGAGTCGCCACGTGCTCATACCACGAAACGCTCTTATGCAGCGAAGAGCGAAAAGAAAAGACGAGTCTCTTCTCCCAGGCATCAAAACAAAGAGGACGAGTACGACGACACCCTGCCAGGGAAGAAGAGAAAGTCGTCGTATCGTCGCAAGTCGGGGCCCGTGGAAGATATGATCGTAGAGCAAGTCGAAGAAGATGAACCCGATGTCTCTGGCCCAGACTCGTCAACCGAGCTCGCTATTGCTTCGGACCAGGGGGCCCAGTCTCGGCGACCTGTAAAGCATGAAAAACGTTTACATGGCGATCGGGGTTCCAAGAAGCGCCGTCGTTCAAGGTTTTCAACTCCCTCCCATACACACCGCGACTCTCATGTCGCAAATGTTGAGAAGCGATCTCATAGTGCACGTACTGAGTCGCCCTTGCCTTCGCAACGAGTCGACATGGAGGAACCTGGGGTAGCTTCTCTTAAGCACTCCAGAGATGAGCAAGATGTTTCGAGGAAGAGCGTTGGGAATTCTCATCCTGTACCTTCCTCTCGTCCGCCATCATTGTCAGAAGAGGCTTACAAGAGCATGGCGCGAGACACTGAACATTTCGAGAGTATGCCGAACGAAGAACGCTTAAAAGTGCTGATGAAGCATCTTCGAGCAATACGGAAAAGCAATGCCAAGCAATGGCGACAAGGCGTCAAGAATGCCAAGGAGGCCGATATAATTCGGGATGAAGTTGAACTCTTAAGAGTTGTATTACCGATTGTAAAGAAGGGTCGCGATCTTGTAAAATGGGTGTCGAGGGGAAAAGGAAACACTCCGGACACGGAAAAGCAATTCAAAAAGATGGAGAAATTAGTTATTCACGAAGCGCTTGGGCTTCAGAATATATACTTTGCAATCCCAATGAATGAACTGAGGAGAGTTGGTAACTGGGTTCTCAAAATTAATAACGAGTTGATGAATATATCCGTGGCAGCGTCACGATGCTATAGGGATGTCCTTGTTCTGTGGCACGACCTACACACGACGGAAAACCTTGACATTGCTCACCCAGACCGTAAAGACGATGTGCTAGAGCTTTTCGATACTTCAAGAAAAAATGATCTTGACTCGGACGATAATTCCAAATCTGATATGCAAGACGAATCTCATCAACCGTCTCCGCAGGGTTCTCTTGATTCACGAGGAGATCGCAATTCTATGGAAGACCAGGAAGTTACTTCGAAACGCGATGATGATACGCCTAACAGAAGTTCGCGGCGTCTTTCAGGTCATAGTTCGCGGAATTCATCGTCGTCAAGTGGCCATGGACAGAAAAAGCCGGAACAGGCGGTTTCGGTTGACGCTGATAAGAAGAAACATCGATGGAAAGGATTTACCAAGGACAAGTTTGTGCGGGTCATGGAATATCAACTTAAAGCCTTGAAGAACATGACTACAAAGGAAGAACAAATAGATTTCATCTATGCTCTGGAGGTTGAGCTCGCTGAGTTGTTTGACCCATGCACACATGGGTACTACAAGACTTCTATTCAGATGACCCATGCAATTCAGCAGCTCATAAAGAAATACAAGAATTCACCCGATTCTGAAGAGCGTAGAGATGACGAAAACGAAGGACTTAAGCTTTTCATTGCTTGTTTAACAAACCCCAAAGATGTCCCGAAGCTGGCGGACTTCTTGCTGCGAAAAAAGGAAGACCCATGAGATATATAGCATTTAATAAGATTTGCAAACATGGTGATGAGCATGAACCCTGAGTCCTGGAAATCTAACTTGCACGGCAAACAGAGATGCCGTATCCCCACATGATCAACTTGTTGCTTTTTTCAATGAGCGGATGTGGAAGTGTTGCGGATATCAGATGCAGCCAGTACAAATAATGAATGTGTCGACGTGTGGAGAAACTCTCTGGAAATCTTGCCTTGCTTTTCATGCTTTTCGTTGGATGGTCCGCACAATACCGCCAAGTATTTTTGTCTTGGTCGATTTGTTGCTGGCTTCAGACTTATGTCTTGTCCAGTGGAAGGTGACATGTTCTCAGTACGCACCCCACCTCGCATGCGCTGGTAGACAGTTAAGTATTAACCTCAAACATGCGTTGCACTTTGAAGGAAACAAACAAACCAATCTGTTCTGGCCAGGGATGTTTTGCTCCGGCTGGAAGACACAAGCATGCTCCAGTACTCAAAAGGAAGACCCAATTTATATGTTACAAGCATCTGAGGTATGTTCGTGACGTTCGCAATAGATCATTACCGCTGGTAAGGGTTATACACTTTTTACCCTCAAACCGATTAACAGTTATCGCTGTTGACCAAAAAGGATACGAAGGGCTTGCATTACGCTTTGCTGATGTGCTAGGCATCAATCAAATCAAGTCGAGCAACCGTAACAACAGCTCCGATACATAGTTAGAAAAGTTGTTTACAAGTCAGAATTCTGGGAATACGGAGTCATGACACAGAAGGATGTGTTTGGGAAGCAATGAGCTCAGCCTCATATTGCAAACCCATCAAAAACGCACTAATTCTCAATCGTCTATTCTCAAGAAGTAGTGCTTGTTGTTTTGCGCGCAACGTTGGAAGTTGTCCCTTGAACAAGTCCAAGTCCTGTCGATCCTTCTGAAGTTTCAGTCTTCGTCTCAGGTTGCTTCTCTGCGCTGACGCACGGTTGCGAACCTTTCGTTGATGATGTGAGGAGCTTCTATGAACATCGTCATCGACACGTTGTCGCTGTCTGGTGAGGTGGTTGGCAGGAAGCTGGGAAGTGTCCGCAGCGGCATGTTGACGAATGCTGTTTGGAGAGGCTGAGCGACGAAGTTTGGGGAATGCAGTGTTGGTGTGGTGGGTATTGTCGGCCTGTTCCTCTGGCAGTGCGATGAGCGGATAGCCTGCCTTCACGGGGTTGGGCATGAAGAAGAGCATTTTCGAAGGCGCAGTTGTGGGATGAGTTGCGGAAAGTGAGTTAACGGCGTCAACAGCAAAAAGAACATTATTGTGCAAACGAGATCGAAAGCGACGTTTGACAGCAGGCAATCCATGGCGAATATCAATAAACAAAGGCTGCACTTCCTTTGAACACATTCGACCAGCGCGGTACAACATCTTGACGCAAAGCCCGAAATATGCACCTCGGAATCGTCTGTACACGGAGGCGACATTGGTAAGTTGCTGATCTCCGGTGGGACAAGTGGACATTCGCGCATTAATAGCTGAACAGGGGCTGGGTAAGGACGATATGGTCTGGGTGTTTCCACACAGATGACAGGAACGACGTTCATAAAATGAGTTTCGCATGAACAGTTGAGTGGGCCTCTTGCCGCTTTCTGAAGGGGCCCTGTACAAAAGCAACTCTCGTTTACGTTCACATTTGATGACACTTTGAATCCAGCCGCAAATCATTATATCCGCAGTCCATCCGGTGACAAAAACCTCGCCGGTAGCATCCTCAATGACGAAGCGACCGACGGGCAAGGGAGGAATGGCGTTGCCGGGGTTCTTTCTCTGGTAGATGATATCCAGGAATGCAAGCCCCAATGTGAAACCATTGATGGATTGACAGGGAACCATGAGCCAATGACTGGAGAGCGAGGGGGTGATTTTGACGGAGTTGTGGTTGTCAGTGAAACCCTCGATGCGGAAAACAGAGGTGCTTTCAATGGCGCTGCAGCGGAAGGAATGCTCGCTGATCGCCTCCATGGTGGGTCGGGTGTACACCCAGTCGGCGATGGGACCGCCCATATTGGGGATTCTGAAAATGGTGCTTGGGTGTCGATCAACGCTGTTTTCGAAGTCATGCAGATGATAAGGATTTATGAGATCGTGTGACACCCAAGCAGGAGCCGCGCTGTCGACACTGGAAGTGGCGAGAGCGGTGGTGGCAGCGAGGTGGGGGGGCATTCGCAACGGGAGATCAGAGCTCATGGCGAGGGAGGGCGAAGAGAGGATGGGTTTGAGGTGTGTATGGGAAACGAATAGGGCATTCAAAGATAGTGGTTTTGGGTAACGTACGGCGGGAGAAGATGGACGGAGATGGTGAAGGAGCGGAAGACTGCGAGCATAAGCTTATATGCCCGTGGCGTACGCTTGTAGCGCTGGTCCATTTTGCGAAGAGAGGTCGGAGCACAGCGGAGCGCGCGGGGGGTTGGCGCGAATTGTGATGACCGGGTGATGACATCAGTGCCAAATAGGCGCTTGGAAAGATTTGTGTGACGCCTTATTAGCGCGTCGCATCTCGGCGGCAGCCATGCCGCCATCAAAAACAGAAAAAATGCAAAGGGGCGGCACGCCGCGTTCCGCACCCGCATCCGCGCCAGCAATGCTCCGCCCGCGTCACGCGCGTCACGCGCGTCACGCATCTCCCCCTCACGCGCGCCCCCCATCACGCCGCCCTACTTGTGCACTCCGTATGTGCCGCTCATAACTCCGACCCCCCCCCCCTCCCCCTCCATCCCTCCATCGTCCTTGTGCCCCCCCCCCCGTCATGAAGCGTTCCAGGACGTCCAACCCCTCGCGGAGGAACTCTTCCGCCGTCCACGCCGTACCGCACCTCGTGCGTCGTTCCCTCATGGAGCAAGTCCACATCCCGCCCTCGAGGAAACACTTCTCCTCGAATCCCCCTCCAAAGCGAGCACGCCTTCTCAACCCTCGTTCTCAATCCCCCCCCAAGCAGAAGCTGCCTCCTCACTACATCTACTCCCCCACCCGCCTTCTCCCCATCCAATCTCTTCTCTCCTCAAACAGCTCCGCCACCATTCACGTCCACGTCCCCGCCGAGCACCTCACCCCCCGTAACGCCGCCTTGAGAAACCGTTTGCTTTGGGGCACCGATTTCTACACCGACGATTCAGACCTTGTCGCCATCCTTGTTCACACCGGTTATTACTCCCTGCACACAACCCCCCCCTGCGACTATCTCACCGTCACGCTTCGCGTCCAACCACACCAATCGAATCGCTCCCCGCACTTCATCTCCTCCACCCGCAATTCCATCTCGTCCCGCTACTGGCCATCCACCTACAAAGGCGCCCGCATATCAGTGCTCTTCGTAAACGCCACCCACAACAACAAAGTCACCCGCCAGCCGCGTCAACCCCCCCAATCCGCCCTCCGACTTCCAGGCATCGTTCTTTCCCACCCATCGGCCTGTTCAACCGCATCCGTAAAAGCCGCAACCTCCTACTTCCCCACACAGCTATCCTTCGATCTTCTCAACAATCCCTGCACAACCTACAACATCAACTATCTCGCCTCTTTGAAATCCTCCTCAGAAAGCCCTTTACACCGTCTCAATACGCATGTTCTCTACCTTGAAAATCATTCTCAACGATTCGAAGTACATCGCCCCTCCCCTCTATCCAACACCGTTCGTTTTGCACAAGTTCGCAATGTAGCCTTGTTCAGATCAATTCTCGCGCACGTTCACGTCTCAACTGATGCGCCCTGTCCGATGAAACCTGCCGATCTGACCGCCGTTCAACATCTTCCGTGGCAACATCTTCACTGGGATCTTAGCGGTGTCACTGTCAAAGGTCAGTGGTACCAACTCACAAAGATGTCATTTCAAAAGCGAACCGAACCTCCGAATCGCCAAACCACTACTTCCCCCTAGTTTCCGCTTTTCTTCCGCACACGCCCCCCGGCAACCTCAGCTCGAGTCCACATTCTTTTCGCAACTTGTATATCACAGAATCACTTCGCTTACGTGGTTTGTTTCTTTAACAACTAAGCAATCGAGTGCTGCTACTACGTACCTAGTTAAGACAAAACAAAAAAAAGAGAGAAACCTTCTGGTCATATCGCATACACCCTCTCATTGCCTCTCTCGTCTACCTTCACATACAAAGGTAACCCACAACAGCAGTATTCTCCCTCCCCAAAAACAAACGAACATGTCTTTCAGAATAGTATTCAAATCTCCGCAACAGCTTCAGCCCGTAAACCCCCGTCAAGCTTTCAGTCCAACAATAAGCGCCGACCTGCGGGGCAGCACTTCCAAACGCGTTTGTCTATCCTCAAAAGTCGCCTTAGGAAACGGTTGCACAAGTTCAAAACTTCCCTCACCGAGAGCATCAACCTCAACCTCTACGTAATCATACAAATCACCAATCGTATCGGAGTCACGAAAACGTCTTTGCAATCGCTTCCCATCCGGCAATCGGAACATGATTTCGCGAACGCCCTCTTTAAGTTCCACAGGAGGAGGCGCAGGTATACGTTTTCGTTTTTGTTCACGTCGCTCTGCTAGACTTTGTTCACGCAGCATTTCTTCCTGTTGCGCTTTCACTTTCCTCATTTCCTCACTCTTCTTACTTTCTTCCTTGGCACGATCCAGCGCTAAAGATTCTTCAAACGCGCTATCCTGTTCTGCTCGGATGGAGCGGTTTCGATTCAAAGTGGGATTTGTTGCCGAAAGAAGGCGACTCGCATGGCGCTCCAAGTCCTGAGGGTTCTGCCCGTTTGTGCGCGACGAACCGTTCACATTGGAATAATGCTCCATGCTGGCTGCAATAGCTGCTGCAACCATATCATCCTCTGTGCCGTCCACATCATGAGCCTCACCATTGGCACCGGAAGTTGTAGCAACGGTTGCATGCGTATTGTCTCTTGTTGTAGAGGGTCTTCTGCTCGGAGCGCCTCGAACGGCGGAATCATCATATAGAGAATTGCGACCGACAAAGTCTTCAAGGTCAGCAAGTAATTGATGCTTGGAAATGGGTTCGCCATCACCTCCCCAAACGCGCACGCGCTCACCCGAGCGTGGATCGATGACCGCCACATGCGGCGGCTCGTCATACGGATAGAATCGCTTATACTGCATACCGTCCTGCGTACGCTCATCGCGCTGAATGAACACAAAATGAGATTGGATAAATTGTTGAAGAGCAGGGTCTGACCACACATCTCGATTCATAGTATGACATGCAAACACATCAGAACGTTGAATATTAATGAGAATCCACAGTTTGCGCTCGTTCGCTAAAGAAAGGGCTTCATCAAAAGAGCCAGAGAAGATGATGTGCGTGGGCGGGCAAAACAGCTCTGAAAGTCTGTCAGTACGAGAGTTTCCGGCGGAAGACGCGAACGGGTCTGGAATATGTCGATTTCGGGTGACGGGTTGGACGGCGGGAAGAAGACGGTCAACAACCTGTGGCAAAGGTGGTCTCGTAGGTGGAGAAGGGGGCGACGGCGGTCTTGGCGGGGTGGACGGGGTCGGCGAGGATGCGAGTGCACGGCTGGGGGAGTTGGAGGTGGCGGGAAGGCCACCAGCTTCCTGAATGGCGAAAAAGGAGGAGATGGCGGCTTCCATATCGAGGCCGCTATCGCGAAGAAGTTGGGAAGCAAGGGTAGCATCGGCGTTGGTGACGCCGCAAAACTGGGCGACTAGGTCGGCGGGGATTTCCATAGTTGGGTGAAGAAGGGAGGGAAGGGAAGGTGGGACTCTTCTACGGTGGAGGAAGGAAGGAAATAAGTTAACCGCGGCGGAATAATGGCAGATTGCGGACGTGCGCGTGGAGGGTGGGGGCTGGTTTATGTGGGAAAGGGCGGAGTATCAACCGAAGCGTCTACATGCCTGCACGCGTGGTAGAGTTTAGGCGGCAAGACAGGCTGTGGCGATTTCTGGAACATTTTGGGCGTTTAAATGGTATTGTAATTGCGTAATTTGTTTTCTCCGCTCTGGCGAGTCGGCGTTGCCAACATGTTCTGGGGAAAGAGATTGGTTCGGAGAGAGGGATCGCGAGCCGGATGATGAGTATGTACAGAGATCTGCGAAGGTGAACCTTCTAAGGACACCGAAGGGTAGAGTAGAGGGCTACGGTTGGCTGCCGGTTGTGTTTCAAAGACCGCAAAGCTTATGAGATGATCGAATCGGCTACACTTTCTGGGGCACCAGCTCCCAGCTCCTCACAAGGAACTTCGGACAGCCGCTCTCTCTCTCTGTTTACGAACGAGTAACATCAATTCTATGTTAGCCCGGGGGTTTGCTAAGGACCCCTACAACCTATAACGCGTTCTTCGTACGATAGCTATTAGCTACAACCCGGAGTCGTGCTACACACACTGGGTTACTACTATACTAAGAATGCATTAGGTGTCTAGGCGTGTTCAACCGCAGAATCGTTTCGTTTCCGAGGACTGTTGCCTTCTTCATTCCACCATTTCATTCAACCTCTAGAGGTCCTCGGGTAAGGGGCACACCACGACAAGGCGATTCGCATGTACCACGTTGGGGACAGCCGCTGACTTGCACCAACGGTAAATGCGTGCTGGTAATGGGTGCATGCAGAAATAAACAGAACGCCAGCTCGCCAGAATCTTGGCGCGCATGTAGTAGTCTTCAGAAATTGCCCGTCAAACCACATCGCCAATAATCGGCGCCCAAGCAGCAACCGAAACCCCTTCACTTCCACCGCTGTGTGGAATGGGAAACGCAGCTTGTAGGAACTTGTAGGGTCTCGAGTGAGGCTTCCATCCTCCACATCCCGTCTCGCAACCATGGCACAAGCTAGTACTCCGTCACCTTTACCATTTTGTTCTCTATCTCAGCCACCAACCCCAACGGCAGTTGCCGATGCTGCAACATCTAAAAGGTCTCCAAAAAAGGCTATTAAAGGTCGCTCTGGTGCTCCGAACTACAGCAAAATGGACGTCACTGCTCTGCTAGACATTATCTGTGCCATGAGCTAGAATGCGCTGCCACGGTGTCGGTTGGTGGCTGAAGTTAGGATGTAGAAGACCATGGCGGGTGTGGTGAGCAGAGTTGCGCGAGCGGTTTTTGTGGTTGCGGCGTTTGAATAAAAGGTGTGAGCACGCCAGGGTAGTTGAGTACAAAGCGACACAAGCCGCTACCGCCGCTCTCTGAGATCTTGAGTGCATTCTCGGTTGAGTTTCGTTCGGAGGAGGTTTGGCGGACGGTTTGGCGATCAGAATGGACCCTCCGAGGGTCCATTCTGATCGCCAAATCTGAAATACAGCCGGCCAAATTTGAACGACTTGGCCTATATTTATTGGCTCATATTTGACCAGAAGGCCAACTGGTAATTTCTGCATGCACCCAATGTTTCGCAACCACGAGAACACTGCACTGTCGCGAGTTTTTAAGGCTCTTAGTGGCAGTTTGGTTCTCCTGATACAGTGCACAAACAGCGCATAACTCTCGTCCAGTAGAGCGCCAGCAACGAGTGGCATCATTCGACAGGCCACACTCAATGCTCAACATTAGGAAGCACACCAGCGCCTGCTTTGAAAACGCCTGTTGGAAAAGTGATGCATCTGGACAGACTGTGCACTTGACAGTGGTAGGGAACTTTTTGGCATTGAGGGTCAAAAGGTCAACAGAGGACCCTTGGGTAGTGAGTGACACAAGCAGACAAGTATGCTATTGGGCTTTCATGACCTTGGACAGGTTGTATAGCACATGACGTGCACATTGTTCAGTCCGTTTTCGGGGAAAAGAATGAACAGTGAAGAGAACTGCATCGACGAAGCCGTACCGCGTCCGCCAGGTTCACTTATCCTTCCCTGCATCCACACCTGCATCCACACATGCATTGGAATTCACTTAAAAACATGCAGCCAATTTTCAGTTTTGCCTTTATCTGCAGCAGTGAACAGATACCGTCGGATCATGTAAGCTGAACCTAGATAATGACCACACCTCAGCTCTAGAAAGGTTCCACTTCAAACCCAAAAACCCTTCTCCTCTCTTCCGCAGCCTGCCACCCACGGACCGTTCAGCGCAACTCAGTCTCCAATTCACAATCCAATCTCCGGCACCCACAAACTTATACTGTTAACTTCACCCCTTCATTCACACCCACCCCTATGTGCAACTTGGTAAGAACATCCTATCGGTGCGGACACACCGTAGTAGAACCCTGTTTCTGCTGCGACGCCCGAGAAGATCCGCACACAAACGCTAAACAAATGTGTAAAAGCCGTTCACATGCCGAGTATAGACATTATGACCGTATATGCGGCGACCCAACGTGCACCCTTTCAAACAAGGGTGGCGTGTGGATCTGTTGTAAATGCCGCTTTGGCGAGGGATCTACGGGATTAAATCGGCATCGTTTTTGCATTGGACGCGATTGCGATCACGAGGTTTGTTACAGATGTGGCGTTTGGAAACCGGGTACATGACCCCTTCTGTTTTTGGATTCCGTTCGTTTTACAACAACTGTTTAACTGCGTATTGCGACGCTGCGCGCTTGCTGTATGCAGTTGTGATATTAGTAATTTTGTCCAAAGCCTCACTCATAGGCCACCCGCGGAACAACGCAAGACCTACCGCGCCATTGCAAAGCGGTACCGTATTATTGTTCAGAGCATGCATCTAAAGGAAGAAGATTATCTTTGATGATGACGTATATGTTTGATTCAATCTCTTGACGCGTTTTTTCGAATGCGCACAATCTGCCGCTTCATGTCGCAACGGCTCCTGGTCAGGAAGGAGAAAAACGCTAAGATCGCAGCTGATCGGAGCACTCAACGCTCAAGTACGGCATAACCGAAGCAATACATGCAACAGACAGGGCGACACAAGAGCAATGCGTTTTGCTACAAGAGCCAACATAAACCAACATAACAGGGACGTCTGTCCAGGGGAGCAGTGGAACGTGCAGAAAAACACAGCACTTGCTATGAGTGGAACAAATGGTGTAGATGGGGGCATGGATTTGCGTCTAGAATAGCACACCACTGGTCTGCAACATAACGTACCCTACTACTGTATCTTAGATATCGATAGTGGTAATCTCATAGGCAGTGGGATACTGGGCTTCCTTAGCATATGGTTCAAGACGAAACTGTGCAAATTATCCTCGTACCTGTGATATCAAACCAGTTTTTTCCGCGCCCACAATAAACAAGAGCAAGTTTATGAAAGGAATGGCAAAGAGAAGCCCTACAGATACTACAAAAACATAACAAAAAAAAGGAAGCTCAAAGTTACAAAGGCAAAGAGTAGCTACAAAACCATATGACTAGTATTGCGTTCAACAAAGCTATTCGCCACACGCAAGAGCCGAAGCGGGCGTTTGCGAGTAGAACCTATATCTGAATCCGAAGAGGTCTTAGATAACTGGGTTCCGTGTTCACTAGCGCCCCATAACGCACGCAAGTCGTTCTCATGCATTAGTTTAGTGCTCCCGCTAGTCTTGAGCACGTTTGGTAAATTTAGATACGAGGAAGAGCGACTTTTTGAGTCCTTTGCACGACGAGGGGATTTGGGAGTTGAGCTGGTGTCTTGTTCCGTAATGTTTGTTTGCTGTGAGCGCGGTCCGAAACAATTGGCCACTTTTCCAAGCCGCTTCGCAGACTGCGATCGAGAGCTTGTCCCGGGTTTTGAATTAGGGTTCGCTTGCAGATGAGGAGTTTCAACAGGTGGATACCAGCGACGAAACTCCTGTAACACTGTCATGTATCTAAGAAAGACAC